>CM033474.1:260083181-260650844 GCA_019447015.1 Hymenochirus boettgeri | reverse complement strand
AGATAATAGAGATATGAAATGTATTATAATAAACAATAGGAGTCGGTAGGGGTAAGATAGATATGTAAATGGGGATAATAGAGATATGAAACGTATTGTAATAAACAATAGGAGTCGGAAGGGGTAAGATAGATATGTAAATGGGGATAATAGAGATATGAAACGTATTATAATAAACAATAGGAGTCGGTAGCGGTAAGATAGATATGTAAATGGGGATAATAGAGATATGAAATGTATTATAATAAACAATAGGAGTCGGTAGGGGTAAGATAGATATGTAAATGGGGATAATAGAGATATGAAATGTATTGTAATAAACAATAGGAGCGGAAGGGGTAAGATAGATATGTAAATGGGGATAATAGAGATATGAAACGTATTATAATAAACAATAGGAGTCGGTAGGGGTAAGATAGATATGTAAATGGGGATAATAGAGATATGAAACGTATTATAATAAACAATAGGAGTCGGTAGCGGTAAGATAGATATGTAAATGGGGATAGATAATAGAGATATGAAATGTATTATAATAAACAATAGGAGTCGGTAGGGGTAAGATAGATATGTAAATGGGGATAATAGAGATATGAAATGTATTGTAATAAACAATAGGAGTGCGGTAGGGGTAAGATAGATATGTAAATGGGGATAATAGAGATATGAAAGTATTATAATAACAATGGAGTCGGTAGGGGTTAAGATAGATATGTAATGGGGATAATAGGGATATGAAATGTATTGTAATAAACAGTAGAGTCGGTAGGGGATACATATGTAAATGGGGATAATAGAGATATGAAATGTATTATAATAAACAATAGGAGTTGGTAGGGGTAAGATAGATATGTAAATGGAGATAATAGAGATATGAAATGTATTATAATAAACAATAGGAGTCGGTAGCGGTAAGATAGATATGTAAATGGGGATAATAGAGATATGAAATGTATTATAATAAACAATAGGAGTCGGTAGGGGTAAGATAGATGTAAATGGGGATAAAGAGATATGAAAGTATTATAAAAAACAATAGGAGTCGGTAGGTAGGGGGAAGATGATATGCAAATGGGGATAATAGAGATATGAAATGTATTAAATAAACAATAGGAGTCGGTAGGGGTAAGATAGATATGTAAATGGGGATAATAGAGAAATGAAATGTATTATAATAAACAATAGGAGTCGGTGGGGGTAAGATAGATATGTAAATGGGGATAATAGAGATAGAAAAATATTATAATAAACAATAGGAGTCGGTAGGCTGTAAGATAGATATGTAAATGGGGATAATAGAGATATGAAATGTATTATAATAAACAATAGGAGTCGGTAGGGTAAGATAGATATGTAAATGGGGATAATAGAGATATGAAATGTATTATAATAAACAATAGGAGTTGGTAGGGGTAAGATAGATATGTAAATGGAGATAATAGAGATATAAACTGTATTATAATAAACAATAGGAGTCGGTAAGGGTAAGATAGATATGTAAATGGGGATAATAGAGATATGAAATGTATTATAATAAACAATAGGAGTCGGTAGTGGTAAGATAGATATGTAAATGGGGATAATAGAGATATAAACTGTATTATAATAAACAATAGGAGTCGGTAAGGGTAAGATAGATATGTAAATGGGCATAATAGAGATAAGAAATGTATTATAATAAACAATAGGAGTCGGTAGCAGTAAGATAGATATGTAAATGGGGATAATAGAGATATGAAATGTATTATAATAAACAGTAGGAGTCGGTAGGGGTAAGATAGATATGTAAATGGGGATAATAGATATATGAAATGTATTATAATAAACAATAGGAGTCGGTAGAGGTAAGATAGATATGTAAATGGGGATAATAGAGATATGAAATGTATTATAATAAACAATAGGAGTCGGTAGGGATAAGATAGATATGTAAATGGGGATAATAGAGATATGAAAATATATTATAATAAACAATAGGAGTAGGTAGCGGGGAAGTAGATATGTAAATGGGAGACAATAGAGATATGAAATGTATTATAATAAACAATAGGAGTCGGTAGCAGTAAGATAGATATGAAATGGGGATAATAGAGATATGAAATGTATTATAATAAACAATAGGAGTCGGTAGCGGTAAGATAGATGTGTAAATGGAGATAATAGAGATATGAAATGTATTAAAATAAACAAAAGGAGTCGGTAGGGGTAAGATAGATATGTAAATGGGCATAATAGAGATATGAAATGTATTATAATAAACAATAGGAGTCGGTAGCGGTAAGATAGATATGTAAATGGAGGATAGTATAGTATTTGAGGTTGAATAAAGACATACGTCCATCCAGTCCAACCCATCTAGCAATATCCTCATTTCCTGCCTAACTGTTGATCCAGAGGAAGGCAAAAAAACCCCACCAAATTTATGAAGGGGGAAAAAATTCCTTCCTGACTCCAAGTGGCAATCGGAAATTTCCCTGGATCAACTCTACTTTATGTATCAATACCAGTAACTTGCAACATTCCTTGTTTGCAGAAACTCACCCAGCTTTTTTTTGAAACTGACCAATGAACCTGCCATAACAACGTCCACTGGAAGACAGTTCCATAGCCTTACCGTTCTCACAGTGAAAAACCCTTGAAGCCTAAACCTTTTTTCTTCCAGTCTTAAGGGATGTCCTTGTGTCCTTTGACATGTTCTATTGGTGAACAATGCCCCAGATAGTTTATTGTATGGCCCGTTAATGTATTTATACACAGTAATCAGATCCCCACGCAAGCGCCTTTTCTCCAGCGTACATAATTGTAACTTTTCCAGTCTCTCTTCATATTCAAGCTCCCCCAATCCCCTTCTTAATTTAGTTGCCCTTCTCTGAACCCTTTCCATTTCAAAGATGTCCTTTTTGTACACAGGATTCCAAAATTGCACTGCATATTCCAAATGAGTCCTTACCAATGCTTTGTAAAGAGGGAGAATTACATTTTCCTCCCTTGAGAATCCATTACCTCGCTTATACAAGACAATACCAGCTGGCTCTGGCTGTTGCCGCCTGGCAATGCTTGCTACCTTGTAAGTTTGTTATCCACCAAAACCAAGATCCCTTTCCAACAGGGATTCACTTAACACAGAAGCCATTATAGTATAAGTAGCACAAGTATTTTTAAGTCCAAAATGCATCACCTTACATTTATCAACATTGAATTTATCTGCCACTTAGCAGCCCCAATGTGATAATCTATCTAGATCCCCTTGCAACGATTGCAACATCCTCTGAAGTTTTTATGGTCGACACAAGTTTGTGTCGTCAGCAAACACAGGAAAACCTTGACTGAACATACCCACTTCCAAATCATTAATAAAATAGATTAAATAGAAGCGGCCCCAACAAGAACCCGTGGCACCCCACCACTTAGCATTTTAGTCCATAATGATGAAGCCCCATAACAACTACTCTCTGCATCCTATTCTTTAACCACTTTCTTCCATGTACAAATGTGACTCCCCCAGACCAACAGACCTTAGCTTATTCATTAGTGCCTATGGGGGACTGTATCAAAAGCCTTGCCAAAAATCCAAGTAAACTACATCTACTGCTTATACCAGAGTCTAAATTTCACTTACTCCTCAAAAAGCCAAGCAAGTTAGTTTGACAAGATCTTTTCCTCTAAATCCATGCTGGTTATTAGTATAATGTCAGTCCTTGAAACATTACTCTAGAAAACATGTTCCCTTATTAAACTTTCCAGGATCTTCCCCACCACGAAGTTAAACTTACAGGGCCGTAATTACCCGGCTGTGAACGACTACCCTTTTGAATATTGGAATAACATCAGCCTTTTTCCAATCCAGATGGCACACCACCGGAACGGTATGGCATTAAGGTATATTTTATAAAGTGTGGTATGGCATTAAGGTATATTTTATAAAGTGTGGTATGGCCATCGTTTGACTACCCTTCTGGCTCTCCAGCCCTGGCATTGTTTGACTACCAATCTGGCCCTCCAGCCTGGGCATTGTTTGACTACCATTTGGGCTCTTTAGCCATGGAATTGTTTGACTACCCTGCTGGCTCTCCAGCCTCTGCATCATTTGACAACTCTTCTGGCTCTTCAGCCTCTGCATAGTTTGATGAACCTTCTGGCTATTCAGCCTCTGCATCATTTGGCTACCCTTCTGGCTCTCCAGCCGTGGCATCATTTGACTACCAATATGGCTCTGCAGCCTCTGCATCATTTGACTACCCTTCTGGCTCTCCAGCATCTGCATCATTCGACTACCCATCTGGCTCTCCAGCCTCGGCATCATTTGACTTCCCTTCTGGCTCTCCAGCCTTGGCACCTTTTGACTACCCTTCTGGCTCTCCAACCTCTGCATCGTTTGACTACCCACTACCCTTCTGAATCTCCAGCCTTGGCATAGTTTGACTACCAATCTAGCTCTCCAGCCTCTGCATCACTTGACTACCATTCTGGCTCTTCAGCCGCCTCTGCATCACTTGACTACCATTCTGGCTCTTCAGCCATGGCATCATTTGACTACCCATCTGGCTTTCCAACCTTGGCATTGTTTGACTACCCTTCTGGCTCTCCAGCCTCTGCATCGTTTGGTCAGCATACACAGACAGTTTATATTTCCTGCCACTATATGTAATGTAATTAATACACTTCACAACTAGAATAAGCAAAGTAATGTTGAAGTCAATTATTTAATGAACTTTCTGACAGTATGCGTCTTTTGGGGGCAATATATTTCCAAATAATGAGGTCAATATGTAGAGTGTAAAAGAATCCCAAACATTTGTTGTGGCCAATAATCAGCGTTATCTGACAGCACATTACAATCTTAAGTCCCCCTCAAATAAAAAATGTATATAGTAATTTCTCAGTAATATATTTATGCATAGCCATAAAGGTTTACGAAATGAAAAAATACTTTTTTTACTTGAAAACATTTGCACTGAACTCCTTTAACCCAAAGCCACAATTTCTTTCTACAACAAAAATATTTGCATGCCGAGAATCTTTGCAAAGAATTCTACTAAAATTGTTAATATACTAGAAATTAATCAACGCATCTAACTACTCGTGTGAGTTATCAATTTACATTTTCAAAATCACATTATTTTCTTTCATTTTAATCAATGGAAAAAAATCAATAAAATACGGAACAATTATTCTGTAATTATTTGAAAAAGAGGTTTAAAGCCAAAATGAATGTGCATTGTCTCTGTTTTACCAGTAAGCTCCATTACATGTTTTCCTATGGATATATGTTATTGTTTACAGTGGACAGTAGGAATGGATTCCAGTTACTGTACAAACTAGTGGTTTGGATTACCTAAAGCTGGGTACACACTATCCAATAATTTGGCCCAACCGGATGACATTTTAGTGTATTGTCAATTGGGCCTAAAATTGCAGGGTTTAAGGCTTATATCCTGATAGGGATTTTCCTATGGTGTTTTAATTGCCCCAGATAACTGTTCATGATTAGTTTCCACTATTCGAAATACTAGAATTTGAGATGGAGCAAACTTTGCTTGTTCACCATTTTCCATATGTTGGAATGGCAGGGAAGCTTTATAAAATAAATTAAAATGGTTTAACATAGCGTACAAATGTTCCCAATACCTTCCCAGCCTTTTTTGGCTTTTACCCTTAAAGACAATCCCTTTGATGTTGCAGGTTTCTCTATGATGGGGGATATTGTCCCTTAAAACTGTGAATGGAGGTTGTACAGCACTTATATCCATTAAATAAACCTGTGTTCATGAGAACCACCAATCAGATGGCTCAGGGGCATCCAGACAGAAGATGGGATCATTTTTAAACTATTAAAAGTAACCTATTTTTAATCTACCATTGATTAACTAGGAAAAAGATGATTTTTATGTTCCAATGCAAAGTTTTCCTCTATGCAAACTTTTCCTCTAATATCACTTCTCTACCAAACTATTCTGTGCCCACTGTCTACCTTACAGACTATCAATCAGCATTATGCCCATAAAACTAGTGATATAGAAGCACTGACATAATAGAGGCTAGACTGACAATGCTGTCTTCCTGACTATTGCTTGTCATTCTGCCCTAATTCTCTCTGTTTTTAAAGGCTCTATACAAGTACTGTAAGAAATGCTGAGAAGTTCAACATCGCTGGAAACGTACTGTTGGAAGGATCCATCTTTCTGGTTCTTTTTTTCTAAAACAGCAAAACAAATATTTTAAATACCAAAAACAAAATTATCAGAAATTTTTATTAAAGGGCATGTCCCCCCACAAATAAATGCCTGCAACCTCAACTACTATTTTTTACCAGTTTATTAAATGCATTTGTAACCAATATCAAAAGGTTTTTTTTTTCATATGGAATAGATATCTGCCTCCACCCTGGGTTCACAGAACTTAAAAGCTTAAGCATGTGCAGAGAAGGCAGCAGTGGAATCAGCACCATCATTGATTGGGATTTTAGCAGTCACAGACTTGACTGATGGCAGGTGGAGTTGATGGCAGGGTGCCCCATAATGGGGGCAATAATTATCCTTAAATATCTGATTAATGCAGGTAATAAAGTGCTGAATATATCAGTTGGGTTTGGGGAAGGTAACAGACCTATGGCCAGTTTTTTTTTTTATTTTAAGGGTGGACATGCCCTTTAAAGGGTATCTCCACTGGTAAATAACTTTTTTAATTCAGTTTTATTGAAGAACAGGAGGTAATGGAGCTGTGTCTTACGACTTAGTACGCTATGCACATGCACAAGTGTGATGCCCATAGCGTACTAAGTCCATCGGGACCTGGCAGAGGACCGGAGGAGGAGCGAGAGACCGGGTGTCAGGAAAGTGTGTAGTGACTTGGCAAGAATGGGTTAACTATTGGTATTAGTTCTTGCAAAGGACCAAAAAAAATACCATTCCACCCTGGAACAGTCCTATCGTTTATATTACGATTAGTGAAGCATGGAACCAGATCTTCTTTTCCAGACAATGTGGGGCCGAACCGTGTATCTGGAATTCTCTTCAGCTAGGGGTCTGGTGGGTACCTTAAGAGGTCGTTTTAAGGACAACCATACATGGAAAATAAATGTATTTTGGTATTGGAATATGTAAGACAGAAACCAATATATATTTGTGAATGGAATGAAGGCCCTTCAAAATGATACCCAACATGGAGCCCTTATTCCCTTGCCAATGCGAGTATTAATATCTTGGGAAATATGGATCACACACAGGTCATTTTTGGTATTGGAGGAATTGATAATTAATACAGGAGAGGAATATGTGATCAATATCCCAATACAATGTACATATCTGCATTTATATGGAATCTGCCTAACTGAGGGGGAATGAATGCTTTTGGCTAGTCGTAAATCTGGACATTCCTAGACACTCCCCCCTCATGCAATAGCCCATAGGATGGGGGTTGTTCAACAAGGAGTTAAAAATCCTTGTAGCCCCTATAACTTTGTTCATACTGAGACTACATAAAACCGTGTGTATGGACCCGATGTTTCTTCCCGCCCCGCGGATACAGGACTTCTTCTAGTGAGTAGGGTCTATGAATATTTCTATCCTTTTTATTTATATAACTGTTGTACCTATTGTATGTAATTTTATTATAACACCATTTTCTTTTATTTTTGTATTATATGCACTGTCCACCTTTTGGAATATTAAATCTAAAGTTTTGTCTTTGATGCTCTAAAAGAACTCAGTTAGCCTCTGATAAGTTTATATGTGGTTGAATGGAGTGTGCAGTGTAAATACTAATTAACTCTGTGACTTCTTATGAAGGACTGATGCTAATTAACCAGTTAGTTGCTGGAGTCAATGGTGTAGTGTTAACCATTTAGCTGCAGGACTGGGGTGTGCATAGTCAGTGAGTCAAGAGTGTTTTGTGGGCATCTTTAAAGCTATAACTAAAGTGTTGGCACGAGTACCGATTGATTGGTCAGATCACTACCCACGAACTGGCGTTCGTGACACCGGTTAAGTTCTGAATTTTGTTCCTGGCTCCTGAATGTTTTATTGAGAATGGGAGGTAAGACACAGCTACTTTACCTCCCGTCCTTCAATAAAACTGAATTTAAAAAGGGATTTTAGCAGTGGAGATTCCCTTTTAGGACAAAACTTTTACTTGAAGAATTTTGTAACATAAACCAGAAAATGGCACTTTCTATTGTGGTCATTTACCTCTTTGTTGTTGCAGAGACAATGATCCATTTTAAAAATTAGTAGGTACATGTGATGTACATTGTACATTTTTACATTACTGTTAATTCCTAATTGAGTTGGACGTTGTAAAAAACTTGAAAATGAATATTGTGGCTTAATGGATTCTCCCTGATTTTCATCAATACATTTCAGCTATCAACACTACAAAGAGTTTTACCTTGAAGTGGTTTTTTTTTTTGTTGGATTCTATAATAAAGTGAATGTTTGTCATGTTGGGAATCATATATTCAGTTTCACGATGAAAGGGCATGATTAATGTTTGTGCGGTTTTATTTCTTACCAATCTCAGCAATTTCATCAACCATTCTCTCCTACACACTATATATTTTTATTTTTTTTTAAATAATGTGTGGTCCTGTATTTTAGCTGTAAAATAAATAAAATTCCACCCACTTGTACTGTTTGTGCGGCTTTTTAGAAGAATACCTGATGCTGCAGTTATAACTGTAACTTTATATATAGCTTACTGAGGAGAGTTTTCATTTACGATGAAAGTACATTTTTTTTATACACTTGTATTAACTTTAGAATTCTAGAACTAACAGATTTTGAGAGTTGTGTTTGTTTTTAAAAAGCAGAGAAACAACTTTAACTGAGATGATTGGACCATGTTTTTTTCAACTTTCAAAGACATTGTAAAGTTCTATTCTTAAAATGTTGGACAAGGCTTGTATCAATAACTATTAAAGGGTATGTCCACCCCCAAATTTAAAGGGAACACCCCAACTGCCAACTATCTTGGCAGTTAGGGGTTGGGCTGGGGTACACTACCACTAAGAAATAGATTTTTAATGGTAGGCGCGCCAAGCACCTGAAGGGATCCTGAGGGTGGGACGGGGGGGGAGGCTCCCATGCACATGCCAGTTTCCTCCCAGAGGACGAAGGAGAAGCAGGGAACAGATGACACACAGACAGCTCCTTCTCTTATATTAAACACATCAAGGTGGCCACACATGAAAGGATATAGGCTAATAATATTGTTACAATAAATTTGTCATGTTCGATAACAAAAACACACACAAACCATTATCTTCTGATATCCCGTATAGGCTGATAACATTTCTAGGACTATGACCAACATGATGGTCTACCACCAAATGTACTCAGGTAGTTTTCTCCGCATTGTATACTACGAACGAACGGTCCTAGATTTACGACCGTTCACCATAAATGTGCTGTCGCAGCCATACATTTACGGCCGTGGTCGTACACTAACGAAAACCCACGTTTGCAAACCTCAATACTGCTGGTTTATATATGGCCCTATGAATCTAAATTTTATACAGTCCCTAGCACAAATGCATTGAACATTTGATTTATTCTGTCTAAGCCTAAACAGTACCGGCATTACAGATACTGGCTGCCTAGAAGTACTTTTAGAGGTTTTTAAAGAGACATTACCTTATTTATATTTAAAATGATTTTATCATTGTGTGTATTCAAGTGAATGACGTTAGAAGTGTGAAATAAAGGTTTAAACAGCATTCAGTGGACCTTCACTTTCTTCATCTAAAGTAGAGATAAATGATATTTAAATGCATGGTTGATTAAGTATTACTGAGGTTTTTAGGCTTATACTCGAGTCAATGCGTCCTTACAGTCATTGTGGTCATAGTCAGGAGAGTTGGTGCGAGCAGGAACAGCCTGGCAGGAATATCGCAAGACACAGGCGTGCACTCGAGTATATACGGTAGATAAGGACTTTTAAAACTAAAGGTCTTTTAAGTTTTATTTTATTATTCTATTTATCTGAGCACAACACAGATTTGACATAATTCCAAGTACTACCTATTTTCAGAGATCACATTTAAGATAAATGCCTAAAATGCTTTATTGGTGCGTCTCCTAATAATTTTTGTAATTATGGATTGCATTTATACATATTTTAAAGGTTAGCGCAAAGTTGGGGTTTACATTCATCCACTTTCCTGTGTGGAAGTAAAAAAAATCAGATTATGGCATTTGGTCAATTTTGTTACAAGAGTAAATAAAAATTCTCCTGTGCTGGCAGCTGGAAACTGTATATCTGTTTTCTTGCCCAAAATGAAAAGATTAAAACAGTAGATCAATAAAGCTATCCTATATATATAATATTACTTCACATACCCTAGAATATAAACAACTCTCTCAGATTCTGGATGTGGGAGCAACTTTAATATAAATTCAATATAGTGAGTCAAGATGTTAGAGGTTAGTTGTTCTTTACTTGTAATGTATCCATTAGAGATGGGATCCGGGTCCGACACCCCTCGGTTCCGAAATCTGAAAGATCCGTCCGAATGCAGGCGGCTCCTCCAGATTTTGGGAAAATTTTCAAAAATTTTCGAAAGTACTGATCTATTTTCGATAATTTATGTAAATATCTTTGAACATTCGAAAATCCTCGAAAATACGATCGGAGACCACATTTGAGTTTCCGATCGTATTATTGAAAATCGAACATTTAAAATTATTGAAAATAGCTCCGTACATTCAAAAATCTTCAAAATTCATTCCATTTTCGGATCTTCGGGATTTTCAGGATTTTTCCTGAGATCCGGGAATCTGAAAACGGAACAAAACTATGTAGTTTCGCCATCTCTAGTATCCACCCCCCCTAATTACCCTCCATTTCATCTTGATCTCAACACAAGAGCAACTGCTTGTTAAAAAAAAAAAACATTACTGTATGTAACTTGTAATAACATGAGAAGTCAGGCATTTACCTAAACTTTTGATTCAGGTACTGTAACAATTACATTGCTGATTTAAGGAGCAAGTGCTGTGTGTATCCATGAATGCAGATGTAATCATCTGAACTACACCATATATCAGAGTACATTATAAGTCAACCACATTTTCCACACACAGAAGAAATACTCTTCAATATATTTCATATCCTTGACATGTTTTGAGATAACATATAAGCTTGTGAAGGTTCTCATTCACCCAGGTCATTGTATATCTGTCATACTCTGTTAGATCAACCTAAAGTTTAGTTCTTGAAGACTTTCACTAGTCATCTGATTCTCAATTCAGAATGACTTGTACAAGAATCTGTTGACATTAAATACCCTGAAATGTCCCAATCAGCATATAACCAGGTGTCAGGGACCTTCTGAATGCAAGGTGTAGATTTAATTGTGGCTAGAGGTGTTTTCGAAACTGATTGCATTGTGGTTAAGAGGTGTTATTTAACTGATTACGACCAATATGACATAACATATACAAATGTACAACTTTTCGTTACCTTTGTATATTCTATCCCAAAGCAGGTTTTAGCTCAGTAATATCACAGAATGTATTACGCAAGTTTAGACTACAATTGCATTTAAAAATGCTTTAGTGGTTAATAAGACAATTATCATTCCTTTATTACTCTATGGTCTCACCCACAGAAGATACTAGAAATCTTGAAACAATAGCTCCCATGAAGTATTACAACCTACAAAATAATGTGTAAATAAAGAGACACAACTGGGAAAAATACAACCAATTATGCCACATGCTATAATACAACATAATTTTTTGCCACAAATGAAATATGGTGGCTGAGAAAATAGATATGGAACATGTCCAATGTTTAGTAAATCTTCTTACATTAAAGTGCTTACTGTCCAATGCCATTATAGAAGTGGGTCTGGGGCTTTTTAGCATCCGGAACATTTGAGTTGCTATTTGAGAATTACGGTAAAGCAAAAAAATATAAATAAGCCTGGTGAATTCTGTAATTCATAATTTAAATGACATTTTCATTTAGCACATTATTAGATGTATTATTTACCGACATTTAATATACATATTGTCCCCATTCTGTCAGATCAATCTGGCACCTCCCTCCATGCAGTCAATCAAGGCTGTGAATGGTGATATCACATCTAATGATTGACTGCTTTTTACCAGGCTGCCTCCACTGCACATGCTTAGCTTATCAAAAGCTCATTGAGCAGATGGAGGGGCAGATACCTTTGCCAGAGTGGAACAGAGTGTATCATTAAATATCTGGTTACAAAGGCATGTAATATACAGGTAAAAATAGTAGCTGGAATTGCAACTCTCTCCAACCCATCTCTCTCGACCCTCCTCCTTCCAGAATGACTGCCTAACCTTCCTGTTACTTGTCTGTAATTTAAAACTGGGCAGTCAGAATCGATAATTACCGAACGTTCGGCCGTAGAATAGATCACAATGGGATTCTCTGGGGATCATAAATCTACGATTTCATTATTGTAGGTTTACGCTCAGTATCGGTAACTTAGAATCGTAACGTAAATGTACGATACCTAGTAAATTAACGACATTATGCCTTTAATCTTTTTGAAGCATTATTGCAAGGAATTAGCTGATCACCCGCGCTCACCTAACTTAACTTTTTTAACAGTATCTATCTAGATCATCACCAATTTTTTTTTACAAGAGCACGCAGTTAATGATCACACTGCCGGGAAATGCGGTTCTCAGTCCTAGAAGCAAAAACATTATAAATCCCTTTGAAATAATAATAAATCAATTCTTTGCTTTCTTACACAATATAACCTTAAGATTGCGATGAAAGTCTCACATACAGTATACTGTAGACTTCCCTAGGGTAAAGCCTTGTAAACAATGGGGAACCTTGGTTTGTCATTACATTAAGATCGGACACAGCCGACATTTATAAAAAAATCCTCCTGTGTGCAGTCTTACATTAGTAGATCATTGATTTCGCTTTGAGTTATGTGTGATTCAAGCTCAGTTATAGAGTTATCAAAACTCTCTGTGATCACCATGACAGGTCTGCAGAACAAACACATCCATAAGGTTATCAAGGAATATCTTTCTCCACTCAGCCGTAGGCTGGCTACAACATTGCTTTTAAATTTCTCCATTCAATATGTCATACCTACATTTATGGGTGAAAAATTGTGCAACTGCACTGTAAAAAGAAAGGTTCCCAGAACACAGCAACAAAGTAGCAACATAGCAGTGGAGTCTGAATAAAGACATATGTCCATCTAGTTCATTATTTACCTATTTTATCCACCCATAATGTTTGTGTGTTGATCCAGAAAAATGCCAATGTAAAAAAACCAGTTTGAAAGAGGAACGCAGAGATGTGCTCGTGCACTAGTATGGTGGCAGATTTAAAACTCCTTCTCCTTCTTGATCTTGTCCCTACTCCTGAAAACTTTATTATTGTCCTTTATCTTGTGTCTCTGGCTCTTAAGCCTCTGGCATCTTTTAAATACACTTCTGTCTCTCAAGCATCGGCATCGTTCGACTACCCATCTGGCTCTCCAACCTCAGCATCACATCGTTTGACTACCCTTCTGGCTCTCCAGCCCTGGCATTGTTTGACAACCAATCTGGCCCTCCAGTCTGGGCATTGTTTGACTACCATTTGGGCTCTTTAGCCATGGAATTGTTTGACTACCCTGCTGGCTCTCCAGCCTCTGATGTTTGACAACCCTTTGGTCTCTAACATTGGACTTTTTGACTACCATTCTGGGTCTCCAGCCTCGGCATCGTTTGACTACCCTTTGGCTCTCCAACCTTCTGGCATCGTTTTGAACTAACCCTTCTGAATCTTCCAGCCTTGGCATAGTTTTGAATACAAATTGGCTCTCCAGCCTCTGCATCATTGACAAACCATTTTGGCTCTCGCCATGGCTCGGTTTGACTACCCTTCGGCTCTCCAGCCTTGCAATGTTTGACTACTGCTTATGGCTCTCCAGCCCTTGGGCATTCTTTTGACTTCAATCTGCGCTCAGCCTGGGCATTGTTTGGCTAACATTCGGGCTCTCCAGCCAGTGGCATTGTTTGACTACCCTTCCTGGCTGCTCCAGCCTCAGCATCATCTGACTACCCTATGGCTACTCAGACTCTGCATTCGTTTCGACTACCCATTGGATCTCCAGCCTCGGCATAGATTTGTTTGACTTCCCTTCTGGCTCTCCAGCCTGGCACCTTTTTACTACCCTTCTGGCTCCAACCTCTGCATGTTTGACTACCCCTTCCTGGCTTGTCCAGCCCTACATTGGTTTGAACAACCCTTCTGTGCTCCACCTTGGGCATCGGTTTGACTACCAATCTGGGTCTCCAGCCTAGGCATCCGTGACTACTACCTTCTGGGTACTTCCAACCCTTCTGCATCTTTGATACCCTTCTGGATCTACCAACCTCTGCATCATGTGACTACGCCTTTTTGTGAATCTCCGCCTTGGCATAGTTTGACTACCAATCGGCTCTCCAGCCTCTGCATCACTTGACTACCATTCTGGCTCTTCAGCCATGGCATCGTTTGACTACCCATCTGGCTTTCCAACCTCGGCATTGTTTGACTACCCTTCTGGCTCTCCAGCCTCTGCCTCGTTTTGACTACCCTTCTGGCTCTCCAGCCCTGGCATTGTTTGACTACCAATCTGGCCCTCCAGCCTGGGCATTGTTTGACTACCATTTGGGCTCTTTAGCCATGGAATTGTTTGACTACCCTGCTGGCTCTCCAGCCTCTGCATCATTTGACAACTCTTCTGGCTCTTCAGCCTCTGCATAGTTTGATGAACCTTCTGGCTATTCAGCCTCTGCATCATTTGGCTACCCTTCTGGCTCTCCAGCCGTGGCATCATTTGACTACCAATATGGCTCTGCAGCCTCTGCATCATTTGACTACCCTTCTGGCTCTCCAGCATCTGCATCATTCGACTACCCATCTGGCTCTCCAGCCTCGGCATCATTTGACTTCCCTTCTGGCTCTCCAGCCTTGGCACCTTTTGACTACCCTTCTGGCTCTCCAACCTCTGCATCGTTTGACTACCCTTCTGGCTTTCCAGCCCCTACATTGTTTGACAATCCCTTCTGTCTCTCCAGCCTTGGCATCATTTGACTACCAATCTGGGTCTCCAGCCTCGGCATCGTTTGACTACCCTTCTGGCTCTCCAACCTCTGCATCGTTTGACTACCCTTCTGAATCTCCAGCCTTGGCATAGTTTGACTACCAATCTAGCTCTCCAGCCTCTGCATCACTTGACTACCATTCTGGCTCTTCAGCCATGGCATCATTTGACTACCCATCTGGCTTTCCAACCTTGGCATTGTTTGACTACCCTTCTGGCTCTCCAGCCTCTGCATCGTTTGACTACCCTCTGGCTCTCCAGCCCTGGCATTGTTTGACAACCAATCTGCCCTCCAGTCCTGGGCATTGTTTGACTACCATTTGGGCTCTTTAGCCATGGAATTGTTTGACTACCCTGCTGGCTCTCCAGTCTCTGCATCATTTGACTACCCTTCTGGCTCTCCGGCATTGGCATTGTTTGACTACCCTCTAGCTCTCCAGCCTTGGCATCATTGACAACCCTTCTGGCTCTTCAGCCTCTGCATAGTTTGATGACCCTTCTGGCTCTTCAGCCTCTGCATCATTTGGCTACCCTTCTGGCTCTCCAGTCGTGTATCATATTTGACTACCATAGGCTCTGCAGCCTCTGCATCATTTGACTACCATTTGGTTCTTTAGCTAAAGCATCCATTGACTACCCTTCTGGCTATCCAGCCTCGGCATCATTTGACTACCCTTCTGACTCTCCACATCGGCATTTTGTTGAATACCCACCTGGCTCTCCAGCCTCGGCATTGTTTGACTACCCTTCTGGCTCTCCACATCTGCATCATTCGACTACCCACTAGCTCTCCAGCCTCGGCATCGTTTGACTACCCTTCTGGCTCTCCAGCCTTGGCACCTTTTGACTACACTTCTGGCTCTCCAACCTCTGCATCGTTTGACTACCCTTCTGGCTTTCCAGCCCCTGCATTGTTTGACAACCCTTCTGTCTCCTCAGCCTTGGCATCGTTTGACTACCAATCTGGGTCTCCAGCCTTGGCATCGTTTGACTACCCTTCTGGCTCTCCAACCTCTGCATCGTTTGACTACCCTTCTGGCTCTCCAACCTCGCATCATTTGACTACCCTTCTGATCTCCAGCCTTGGCATAGTTTGACTACCAATCTGGCTCTCCAGCCTCTGCATCACTTGACTACCATTCTGGCTCTTCACCATGGCTAGTTTGACTACCCATGTGGCTCTCCAACCTCGGCATTGTTTTACTCCCCTTCTGGCTCTCCAGCCTCTGCATCGTTTGACTTCTTCTGGCTCTCAAGCCCTGGCATTGTTTGACTACCAATCTGGCGCTCCAGCCTGGGCATTGTTTGACTACCATTTGTGCTCTTAGCCATGGAATTGTTTGATTACCCTGCTGGCTCTCCAGTCTCTGCATCATTGACTACCCTTCTGGCTCTCCAGCATTGGCACGTTTGACTACCCTTCTGACTCTTCAGCCTCTGCATCACTTGACTACCATTCTGGCTCTTCAGCCATGGCATAGTTTGACTACCCATGTGGCTCTCCAACCTCGGCATTGTTGACTACCCTTCTGGCTCTCCACCTCTGCATTGTTTGACTACCCTTCTAGCTCTCCAGCCCTGGCATTGTTTGACTACCATCTGGCGCTCCAGCCTGGGCATTGTTTTACTACCATTGTGCTCTTTAGACCATGAATTGTTTGATTACCCTGCTGGCTCTCCAGTCTCTGCATCATTTGACTACCCTTCTGGTCTCCCGGCATTGGCATCGTTTGACTACCCTTCTGACTCTTCAGCCTCTGCATAGTTTGATGACCCTTCTTGCTCTTCAGCCTCTGCATCATTTGGCTACCCTTCTGGCTCTCCAGCCTTGGCATCATTTGACTATCAATTGGCTCTGCAGCCTCTGCATCATTGATTGACTACCATTTGGGTTCTTTAGCTACGGCATCCATTGACTACCCTTCTGGCTATCCAGCCTCGGCATATTTGACTACCCTTCTGGCTCTCCAGCATCGGCATCGTTTGACTACCCACCTGGCTCTCCAGCCTCGGCATTGTTTGACAACACTTCTGGCTCTCCAGCCGTGGCATCATTTGACTATCAATATGGCTCTCAGCCTCTGCTCATTTGACTACCATTTGGGTTCTTTAGCTATGGCATCCATTGACTACCTTCTGGCTATCCAGCCTCGGCATCATTTGACTACCCTTCTGGCTCTCCAGCATCGGCATCGTTTGACTACCCTTCTGGCTCTCCAGCCTTGGCATCGTTTGACTACCAAACTGGGTCTCCAGCCTCAGCATCATTTGACTACCATTCGGGCTCTTCAGCCACAGCATTGTTTGACTTCCTATCTGGCTCTCCAGCCTTGGCATCGTTTGACTACCCTCGGGCTCTCCAGCCTTGGCATTGTTTGACTGCCCTTCTGGTTCTGCAGCCTCAGCATTGTTTGAAAACCCTTTTGGCTCTCAAGCCTTGGCATTGTTTGCCTACCCTTCAGGATTTGAATCCTCTGCATCGTTTTTTCTACCATCCTGGCTTTGAATCCTGGGCTTTGTTTGACAACCCTTCTGGTACACACATCCCAACCATTAGGCTCTGCTGAAAACCTGGTCGGACTTGAAGTCTGCGCCCCGTGCTTGCGGAAAACCCCTGTGCTTGCGTGAAGTCCCTGCAAAGAACAGGTAATCCTGACAGCGCTTAACTTATAATGCTGTGCTTTACAATTTGTTATTCTTCTTTTTTCAGGGACACCCTAAACATGCAGATTTTTGCTTTGGGGTAGGAAATCAGACTGTTCAAAATATTAATGTAAATATTGCTGTAAATTAAAGGGTTGTCAGATGTTTTTTTTAAACCATATGTGCTGCAAACAAGGGGGGGGTTAAAATGGGGGAGAGACTGCCAGCTGCCTCTTCAACTATGGGCACTTCTTGACACAAGCCTACTGTGTCTAATGCTTAAACCAGCCCTTGCTGCAAGGTATTAATGCTTATTACTAAACTGCCATCAGTGGTGTAACTAGGAATCACTGGGGCCCCTTAGCAAAACTATGATGGGGCCCCTATCCCTGCTTCATATACAGTAGTTTTCTGGGAGGAGGCTATATCTGTTATAGGAAAAATTAGAAGAAGGGCCCCTTTAGGTTGCAGGGTCTGCTCTCCAGGAGTTCCGCCCCTGGCTGCCATGTGAATTAAACTGGCGACAAATACTAGTAGCTTTATGTATTATGTAAAACTTAAATTAAATGCTGATAAGAAATAATCCCTTGCCATCCAACTAACCTATAAAAACATACAATTGAAGCAATTTTCCAACATATAAAAATTTGGGTAAAACCCTTTGAGGCCACGCATTACAAAATAAAGAAGAAAAGGAGGCAGACTAGAAACATGGATGTTCCAGCAGCCAATTAAAAAATATTATTCCCACTGATATCTTGGTAATCCAATAATTCAGTTACTATTCAGTAAATTATTAAAATCCCATACGTTTAACCTTGGGAAATTTGCACAGACTCTGTACTCACTGTAACGGAGGTCCATGCTGTAATCTTCCCGTTAATTATTTGAAATCCATTTTAACTAGAGATCAGCTGCAATTTCATGCATATTTACATCATTCTAGCTCAATTCTCAGCAAATTGCATTTTAACCGTTCACTACAATTTCTGTGTGATCTGAATGGTGAATAAAAATTGTAAAATTAAATGCAGCACTGTGTATTTGAAATATTTCACAGTGCAAATATCCTTACTTATATTGTCTGCCTTTTAATGTTTTCCTTAAAGGGAAAGTCTAACCTAAAGTGATTTTTCCCATAAATTCTAAAAACTGTCACATAAATGATTCATCAGCTGTCTTTTTATGTTAAAGAAATCCCTTTGGTACAGGGAGAGACAAAGAATAAAATTGTGGACTTAGTAACTACAGCAAGTTCCTGTGGTTCTTATGTAAAGAAAGATGAATACACAATCAATATTAAAGTACCGTAGTAGTAGAATTAAAGTCCAATACATTAATGTAATGCATTGATGAAAACCTGAAATGCTATATTTCTGATTTAAATTGTTATGTCTCCTTTAAAAATGCTAACACATACCTTTAATTTTCTTCAGGTAATGCATGGCTGAAATGACTTTCTGTTGGCCAAATTGACTTTATATGGGGTCAATATCACAGCAACAGTTGACCTTAGAAAGAGAGTTAAGAAGTTTTTGTAATCACAAGGAGTTTAGATATGTTAAAGGGTATCTCCATTGGTAAAACAACATTTTGGTATTCAGTTTTATTGAAGAACAGGGGGCAAAGGAGCTGCGTCCTACCTCCCATTCTTCAATAAATGTTCAAGGTCAGGAACAAAGTTACAGAACTTACCTGATCTCTCGCTCCTCCACCGTGTCCTCTGACAGACTCTGTACTCTATACGCATTGAGTACTAAGTCCATCGGAAGATCTTGTCTAGAGATCTCCTAAGCTTAGGAGTAAGATTTTCAAAAACAGAGGCCCATTTACCACCGTGGGTTAAGATTATTTAAAACTCTAAATAGGGTTATTCTGGACATACTTCTATGAGAAAAGACATAGAGCTTTGTCCATACTATCTAATAATTCCGCCCATCCGCGCAACATTTTAAGACATCAGTCATCGACCCAAAATATCGGATGGTTTCCTGGGTCGTCGGCATCCAACATCCGACAGTTCATTCAGATGGTCGGAAAACTTTGGCCGATTGTTCGGTCATTTAAGGACCACAGGAATGGTCACGGCAAATTGTCACCCGCGTCTACTTTTGCCTTGAACAACAGTCCTTTCTCCTTGGCTGACCGGTCACAAGTGTAGAATGATCGACAGGGGCGAAGGATCTGAATGTGTGTACCCAGCCTTATAGTTTACATCAGATGTAATTTGGTTTACACGTGACATTGAATGGTCTTTCTATCCATTTTTAGATTGATATCTGCATCTACATGATTTGGATGTCTTTCCTGTTCATTAATCAAATTCAAATAAATAAAAGTGATCACAAAATATTTATCTTGAATGTTTTAATGTTTATTTTAACCTTGGGATCTCTCTTCTTGCATGACCTGTATCAATTGCTCTTCAAAAGGAGATTATATGAGATAATATCCTCTGGAATGCATTACCACCAATTTTCCTAATTAGTGAATTAACATATTAAAAACAATTAAATAAGATTAGAGAGACAATAACAAAACAGGCACTTATGAAAATTTCATGCTATGTTACCTAATGCATTATGTTGTCCACTTTACTTTAAAAATAACACAGGGCTTATTTAATCAGATGTGCAAAATGCTGCCTGTGCCTTAAGCAACCAGAAGTAGACAATAAAAATTTGATTGGTTGCTACAAATTAACAGCATGGGCAAGAAAAAGTCTCTGTGTAGGTACAACCATCAGTGATTTTATATTTATGTTGTGAGATTTAGTTGCAGCAGATTAAATGGGTAGGTGTAAGGCTGTGTCACACACAGCAATATTTCGGCTAATATGACCGATAGTTCAGTGTATCAGTCAAGCGGGGAGAAAACATTGCATGGGTTTTCGGCATGACAAGACCCACGTCTGAATGTCCAATCAGACCAAAGGCCATTGGACGCATTCAAAAACCACAAGCCAATCGTGTGGTTCTATAACTGTTGGCTGCAGCTACTTTTGCTCGACTAACGTCCATCGTCCGGTAGGAAATGCGGAACAGTTGCTTGGGATGAAGAATAGCAAGGTGTCTACCCAGCTTAGGGGGAGTGTGTTTAGCAGGACAATCTCTTATTTATGTGGCTCCCTAATTTTAGGGAGAACAAATTATGAATGCTCTTTAATATAAGGCAACACGCTATTCAGTTACAAGGGTTGCTATCCTAAATTTCACAAAAGTTATCATACAATACTTTATTTTGTAAGATACCTTCAGGGCTATATCACGTCCAATAACAATCCTTTATAATGGTCAAAAAAAGGACTGCTGTTGCAGTAGTTTTTTTAATACTGTGGTGTTTGCTTTTCAAATGCTGCAAAACCTTTGCTGCAGTTGTGCGGTCCATAGGAGACATTTGCCGCCCTTACAGGGCTTTGTCCCGGCCGACTGCTCGTAGTGGCGAATGGTCGAGATGAAAAATTTGTTCCCAGCCTCATGTTCTCTTTTACTGACAAATCCACATTTGCCCTTCAATATCATTAGTGCCCTTGAAAGTCAGAGCTGTAACCCGGCCGGTGAATCTGACAGAATTTGCTGAATATTGTCGGTATCGGGACCTATCGGACAAGACAGAAAATTTCCATTTCCAGTTCCCTTTACTACAGTAGAGGGAGGCAATAACATTAGACCATATATGGGCACATTGAACTATCATTCTGTATATGGAATATATGGAACAATCACTCCTGTGTATTATAATATAATAGAAATGTTAATAGTCAGCTACCAACCTCCGGATTTCCTAATTCCTGCTCAATAAGCTCCATCACAGTGGGGTAAGTACAGTAGTAATGTATATAACCCAGTCTCAGCAATCACCTTAAGCAGCTGCAGGGTTAATGTTTTACAGTTTTCTATCAATTATGATTAATTATGCTGCTGTCAATCACAGGGCAGACTGGATACTTTTTTGAAACATACAAATGCTGCTTCCTCACTCACAGCTCAATTGACAATGTAACAATCTATGTAACTATTAACAGTCTATGGACACCAGGAGGAACAGCCTGCACTGAGCACACAGAAAGGGGGGATTCCAGGCACCAGGAATCCCCCCTAAACATGCCCCTGACACCAATACTGGTATTTCAATACTACCGAATATTGGCCCATTGACGTATTTCAATGCTGCCTGGTATTTTTCTTTTTGACCGCAGCGTAAATGAAAGTTTTTAAGGCATTAGCAATAACGATCCTATATAAATAAGGCCTATGGCACCAGCACCAAAACCCCTCCTCCAGCATTGGTTGCACCACATCTAAAGAAAAAAGTAGATGGTCTGTGCTTGCCCGGGATGACGGTGTACTGCTGCCTAGATGAGCGAATTGGTAATTTATTTTCCTGCATGAACAATGGTCATATTAATTTTTGGGAAGTTTAAAGCAGCAATTCTGTGTGCTTGGTTGCTACTTGATTAAAAAAAACAAAAAACAGAAGCAACACCAAAAATCACATTTTTAGGTAAGAAATGTCATTTACAATCTGGTCATGGTCATCAGCCTTTAGCTAATAAGATTGATTAGTTCCCTTCCAAGGTATGAAGGAAACATACACATGATCGGCTGTTTAAAAGACCAGACCCGAACTTCTAAACTGAACCGGAAGTATGTTTCCTTCATACGCTCAATCAGCTGTTTAAAAGCAGCTGATCTTGGACCTCAATCTGGGGAGGGGGTGGGTCAGGGCCCAAGCTTGCGTGGGGGTGGGTGTTGGAGGCTGCATTTACGTCCCTAGATGTTCATGTTGGCTCAAATAATGAATTGATCTAATGTTGTGCCAGTGTAATCCCAGCCTAAGATAGCAGGACAACATCTTAAATTGGCCACCCAGGACATTGATCAGGACTGAAAGAAAGACTACCAATGATCTAAGGTAAGCCTTTTTCTTCCCTTCGATTCCTCTACAAATCCGAATTTAAAAAAAAATTAAGCCAATTATGCTACGTCCACTGGCCTATCAGCTTCACTCTGCTTTGCTTTAAACTAAAATAACATTCCATGACACACCAGCGACTGAATGGCATGGCAAGCCAACATGTCTTGGAAGCCAAACTGTGGCATCATTTCTCTCGAGCAAAAAAAACCGTAACCAACCCTAGCTTCCCACTCACTTACCTTTCTACAATTACCAGCACCCCAGATTGTTAACATTCATGTCGAAAAATGAACTTTGATGCACATAAAAACTGACTAAAAGACAATTTTGTCTCAACCTTTGGATATTTCTGCATTGACCAACAAGGTTTGTTATAAAGAACAAATGGAACCTGTGAATGATGCCAGCTCCATCTTATGGCCAAAGCCCCCAAAATGAATAGCAATAAATCATGTCATACTAACAACCAGGTCTGACAGCCTGCTTGAAAAAGTCAGCCCCCTTAATGAGAATCCACTTACTTAAAGTAAAACTATTCACATAAAACAGAGAATATAGTCGGAAAAGACAGATCACTTTGAGTCAGAACCACAGTATTCATTTGGCTTCTTGTCCCTATAATTAAAACAGCCACAGTACCTTTCCTTAACTGGGAAAGCTGCAGCTGTGTTAATGCAGTTAGCGATAGACTTTGTTCTTCATATTATATTCACGATTTTTAATAACAAAGCATCAATTTACACACGCTTCAAATATTAAATTGTTACTCCCTTTAATAAAAGCGATAAGTGGTATTATACAGTTTTTGCATTGCACCTGGATAGAATGTCAGTTGTGTAACAGTGTTAATACATGAGGCTGCCCCTTTAAGCTGAATAAACAAAATGAGCATGAGTGTTTAACAATGATGCATGCTCATGTGCAAACCTTCCTATACTACAAGAGTATATTGTCCCTTTAAGGTGCGCCAGAAAAAAAAACAATTTAAACATTATCCTTTTTTTTTTAAATGGAATATTGTAAATAAGCATATATCAGATAGGTCAACTATAATGAAATATTCACTTAGAGACGTATTTAGAAAGTCCTAAGCCAACATTAACGATAACCAATTTTAGGACTGTGATCACAGATTTACGAACTTGGTAATAAAATTCCAATTGTACACATATAGTTACGATCACAATTTGTATAATCACCTATACAATACCATACGGTAGTTATACCACTGCATGGTAATATACAGCCGAGCGGTCGTAAATGTCCAACTGCACAGCCATACTTCTACGATAACCCACAGTATTGCAAATTTGCAATACCATGAGTTATTAAATATGGGCCTTAACCGTATCTTAATCTATATGTTGTGGGGGTGTGTGTGTTCCTCCACACCTTCAACCTAGTGTTTACTTTGATCAGGCCCCTCTCTTTACTGACACCTTCTATCTAACCAGACTTTCTAGGAGGGCAAGTATGCTCAGTAATCACTATAGGCCGCCACTGGAATAGGAAATTTCCCATCATGCCATTCCCACATACCAACTGTCACACAGCAGAAGAATTTATCATAAAAAGCATTTGATTGACAGCTGAAATGATGGTTCATATAGGATATTTAAAGAAACAGAGAGAGCAGATTAACAATTAATGGTACAGTGACAGTTAGGAAGAATTATAGATGACCTTTAATACAGTATATGAGGAATCATGTCCCTGGACTGAATAAATTAAAATCTAAATATTTTTCCTATTTAATGCAATGCAATATATGTATATAATATCTTAAAATAATGCTGAAAAAAGTTCAAAGTCCTTCAATTCTCATTTGCATGCCTAGTATATGTCATGTATTTTCAATGCTATAGTACTTTTATGCACCATGAAAGTCCCAGTTAATTCACAATTTACTACCAGAAAAAAAATAATAAAAAAAAAAAATAGAAATTTCAGAACTTTTGAAAAATGATTTTCTATACCAGGTAGAATGAAAAATACTACTCTGGGAATACTTTCCCCATACTATATGATATATTGCTGAGTACAGATGAACGACGCAGTGAATTTAATTCTCACCTTTAATAGGATTTTTTTAAAGAATTTTTGATTTTCAAATGGAATTTGACATTTTCTGAACATTTTAAATTTTTTGATGAAAAGTTCTGAGTTTTAATAAAATTCTAAAATTCGCCAGATCCACAAATTTTCGAAACTCAAAGTTCCAAATCAATAATACCAGGTTCATTTTGAAACAGTGATTCATCACTATTTCTACTTCTAAGCACTGACAGTACATTTTTTGTAATTCTTAAAAATATTCCAGTTATATTTGCAGACTGCAGGTTTTATGTTTAGATAAAGAGTTAATCTGTATTTCTTAACTAGCATGGACGTAAGAAACAGAATATTAACATTTCAGTAAAAGTTAAAAGTACCTTTCAGTAAATGTAAGTCGGGGAATGGAACTTGCAACCTCATGTACTAAGAACATATTGAAGCAAAAAACTGGGGATTTGAACTTGTGACCTTGTGGGCTGTGTACTTCTAAAACAAGTGATATAGCTATTAGCAGGTGAACCACCACAGTACTTGCAAAATACATTGTGAAGCTTTATCTTTTGCTAGGAGCATAATTTAAAAGAAAAATGTTAGTTAAATCAGCTGACTATTTTTTATTGCCCCAAGAAGGCTGCATGCAATTCATGCTGGCTGGTAAATTAAACTGCAGGGTAATAAGCAGTTTTCAAAGCTATCAGGGACTTCCATATTGGTGGGAGACATCTGTAAAGAAAATACTGTGCATAGAGACAGTAATACTGGGGTCAGGGGGATGGCTCTTTGACAATACATAGTGACAATTGTCACGAACTTACCTGCCGCTCCGGGTCCCGCGCCGCTCTGCACTTCTGGGTGGGTGGGCGGTGTTGTAGACGTCATGGGCGCGGGAGAATTCAAAGCCGGCGTCCTCCTGGACCCGGTGCCCAATAGTAGCGTTAGCTACCCTGGCTCCTTGTACTCACCTGCCTTGGATCCTGCTCCTCTCCTGCTCCAGCTACTTACCTTTCCCGCTCCAGAGACTACCTACCTTGCCTGCTCCTGTGTCCACTTACCTAGCCTGTTCCTGTGCCTACCTTGCTTTTTCCAGCATTCAGCCTACAGTTCCAAGCAGCACCTTGTTCCTGTTTCCAGCCTACAGTTCCCAGCAGCACCTTGTTCCATCATCCACCTACTTCCCAGCACACCTTGTTCACATCAGCTACTTCCAGCAGCTCCTTGTTCCAGTATTTAGCCTACAGTTCCCAGCACCACACCTTGTTCCAGCATGAAGCCTACAGTTACCAGCAGCTCCTTGTTCCAGTATTCAGCCTACAGTTCCCAGCAGCACCTTGTTCCAGTTCCCAGCCTACAGTTCCCAGCAGCACCTTGTTCCAGTAACCTGCCTACGTTCCCAGCAGCACCTTGTTCCAGAATCCAGCCTTCTGTTCCCAGCAGCCTCTGTGTCCTGCATTTTCCGACTATCCGCCTCCTCCTAAAAGCGTACTTGTAAGTACCCCGGCCGTCCGGCTGTTTATTACATATAGTAATTGAGACTGAATAAGACATAAATCCATCTAATCCAACAGCTGATCCAGTGGAAGTGAAAACCTTTGACTACCCTTCTGGCTCTCCAGCATCTGCATCATTCGACTACCCATCTAGCTCTCCAGCCTCGGCATCGTTTGACTACCCTTCTGGCTCTCCAGCCTTGGCACCTTTTGACTACACTTCTGGCTCTCCAACCTCTGCATCGTTTGACTACCCTTCTGGCTTTCCAGCCCCTGCATTGTTTGACAACCCTTCTGTCTCTCCAGCCTTGGCATCGTTTGACTACCAATCTGGGTCTCCAGCCTTGGCATCGTTTGACTACCCTTCTGGCTCTCCAACCTCTGCATCGTTTGAGTCTCTGCATCATTTGACTACCCTTCTGGCTCTCCGGCATTGGCATCGTTTGACTACCCTTCTGACTCTTCAGCCTCTGCATAGTTTGATGACCCTTCTTGCTCTTCAGCCTCTGCATCATTTGGCTACCCTTCTGGCTCTCCAGCCTTGGCATCATTTGACTATCAATATGGCTCTGCAGCCTCTGCATCATTTAGTCATCTGATTCTCAATTCAGAATGACTTGTACAGAAATCTGTTGACATAATACCCTGAAATGTCCCAATCAGCATATAACCAGTGTGTCAGGGACCTTCTGAATGCAAGTGTGAGATTTAATTGTGGCTAAGAGGTGTTTTCGAAACTGATTGCATTGTGGTTAGAGTTTTATTTAACTGATTACGACCAATATGACATAACATATACAAATGTAACACTTTTCGTTACCTTTGTAGTATTCTATCCCAAAGCAGTTTTTAGCTCAGTAAATAATCACAGAATGTATTACGCAAGTTTACTAACAATTGCATTTAAAAATGCTTTAGTGGTTAATAAGACAATTATCATTCCTTTATTACTCTATGGCTCACCCCAAGAAGATACTAGAAAGTCTTGAAACAATAGCTCCCATGAAGTATTACAACCTACAAAATAATGTAGTAATAAAGAGACACAACTGGGAAAAATACAACCAATTATGCCACATGCTATAATACAACATAATTTTTGCCACAAATGAAATATGGTGGCTGAGAAAATAGATATGGAACATGTCCAATGTTTAGTAAATCTTCTTACATTAAAGTGCTTACTGTCCAATGCCATTATAGCAGTGGGTCTGGGGCTTTTTAGCATCCGGAACATTTGAGTTGCTATTTGAGAATTACGGTAAAGCAAAAAAATATAAATAAGCCTGGGTGAATTCTTAATTCATAATTTAAATGACATTTTCATTTAGCACATTATTAGATGTATTATTTACCAGACATTTAATATACATATTGTCCCCATTCTGTCAGATCAATCTGGCACCTCCCTCCATGCAGTCATCAAGGCTGTGAATGGTGATATCACATCTAATTGACTGCTTTTTACCAGGCTGCCTCCACTGCACATGCTTAAGCTTATCAAAAGCTCATTAGCAGATGGAGGGGGCAGATACCTTTGCCAGAGTGGAACAGAGTGTATCATTAAATATCTGGTTACAAAGGCATGTATATACAGGTAAAAATAGTAGCTGGAATTGCAACTCTCTCCCAACCATCTCTCTCGACCCTCCTCCTTCCAGAATGACTGCCTAACCTTCCTGTTACTTGTCTGTAATTTAAAACTGGGCAGTCAGAATCGATAATTACCGCCGTTCGGCCGTAGAATGATATCACAATGGGATTCTCTGGGGATCATAAATCTACGATTTCATTATTGTAGGTTTACGCTCAGTATCGGTAACTTAGGATCGAAACGTAAATGTACGATACCGATAGTAAATTAACGACATTATGCCTTTAATCTTTTTGAAGCATTATTGCAAAGGAATTAGCTGATCACCCGGCGCTCACCTAACTTAACTTTTTTAACAGTATCTATCTAGATCATCACCATTTTTTTTTTACAGAGAGCAGGCAGTTAAATGATCACACTGCCGGGAAATGCGGTTCTCATTCCTAGAAGCAAAAACATTATAAATCCCTTTGAAATAATAATAAATCAATTCTTTGCTTTCTTACACAATGAACCTTAAGATTGCGATGAAAGTCTCACATACAGTATACTGTAGACTTCCCTAGGGTAAAGCCTTGTAAACAATGGGGAACCTTGGTTTGTCATTACATTAAGATCGGACACAGCCGACATTTATAAAAAAATCCTCCTGTGTGCAGTCTTACATTTATAGATCATTGATTTCGCTTTGAGTTATGTGTGATTCAAGCTCAGTTATAGAGTTATCAAAACTCTCTGTGATCACCATGACAGGTCTGCAGAACAAACACATCCATAAGGTTATCAAGGAATATCTTTCTCCACTCAGCCGTAAGGCTGGCTACAACATTGCTTTTAAATTTCTCCATTCAATATGTCATACCTACATTTATGGGTGAAAAATTGTGCAACTGCACTGTAAAAGAAAGGTTCCCAGAACACAGAAACAAAGTAGCAACATAGCAGTGGAGTCTGAATAAAGACATATGTCCATCTAGGTTCATATATTTACCTATTTTATCCACCCATAATGTTTGTGTGTTGATCCAGAAAAATGCCAATGTAAAAAAATCCAGTTTGAAAGAGGAACGCAGAGATGTGCTCGTGCACTAGTATGGTGGCAGATTTAAAACTCCTTCTCCTTCTTGATCTTGTCCCTACTCCTGAAAACTTTATTATTGTCCTTTATCTTGTGTCTCTGGCTCTTAAGCCTCTGGCATCTTTTAAATACACTTCTGTCTCTCAGCATCGGCATCGTTCGACTACCCATCTGGCTCTCCAACCTCAGCATCATTTGACTACCCTCTGGCTCTCCAGCCTTGGCATCGATTGACTACAAATCTGGCTCTCCAGCCTTGGCATCATATGACTACCATTCGGGCTCTTCAGCCATGGCATTGTTTGACTACCCTTCTTGCTATCCACCCCGGCATCATTTGACTACCGTTCTGGCTCTCCAGCATCTGCATCGTTTGACTACCCTTCTGGCTCTCCAGCCTTGGCACCTTTTGACTACCCTTCTGGCTCTCCAGCCTCTGCATTGTTTGACAACCCTTCTGGCTCTCTAACCTTGGCATCTTTTGACTACCAATCTGGTCTCCAGCCTCGGCATCGTTTGACTACCCTTCTGGCTCTCCAACCTCTGCATCGTTTGACTACCCTTCTGAATCTCCAGCCTTGGCATAGTTTGACTACCAATCTGGCTCTCCAGCCTCTGCATCTTTTGACACCCATTTGGCTCTTCAGCCATGCTCGTTTGACTACCCTTCTGGCTCTCCAGCCTCTGCATTGTTGACTACTCTTATGGCTCTCCAGCCTTGGCATCTTTGACTTCCATCTGGCGCTCCAGCCTGGGCATTGTTTGACTACCATTCGGGCTCTTCGCCATGGCATTGTTTGACTCCCCTTCTGGCTCTCCAGCCTCAGCATCATTTGACTACCCTTCTGGCTCTCCAGCATCTGCATCGTTCGACTACCCATCTGGATCTCCAGCCTCGGCATCGTTTGACTTCCCTTCTGGCTCTCCAGCCTTGGCACCTTTTTACTACCCTTCTGGCTCTCCAACCTCTGCATCGTTTGACTACCCTTCTGGCTTTCCAGCCCCTACATTGTTTGACAACCCTTCTGTCTCTCCACCTTGGCATCGTTTGACTACCAATCTGGGTCTCCAGCCTCGGCATCGTTTGACTACCCTTCTGGCTCTCCAACCTCTGCATCGTTTGACTACCCTTCTGGCTCTCCAACCTCTGCATCATTTGACTACCCTTTTGAATCTCCAGCCTTGGCATAGTTTGACTACCAATCTGGCTCTCCAGCCTCTGCATCACTTGACTACCATTCTGGCTCTTCAGCCATGGCATCGTTTGACTACCCATCTGGCTTTCCAACCTCGGCATTGTTTGACTACCCTTCGGGCTCTCCAGCCTCTGCATCGTTTGACTACCCTTCTGGCTCTCCAGCCCTGGCATTGTTTGACTACCAATCTGGCCCTCCAGCCTGGGCATTGTTTGACTACCATTTGGGCTCTTTAGCCATGGAATTGTTTGACTACCCTGCTGGCTCTCCAGCCTCTGCATCATTTGACAACTCTTCTGGCTCTTCAGCCTCTGCATAGTTTGATGAACCTTCTGGCTATTCAGCCTCTGCATCATTTGGCTACCCTTCTGGCTCTCCAGCCGTGGCATCATTTGACTACCAATATGGCTCTGCAGCCTCTGCATCATTTGACTACCCTTCTGGCTCTCCAGCATCTGCATCATTCGACTACCCATCTGCTCTCCAGCCTCGGCATCATTTGACTTCCCTTCTGGCTCTCCAGCCTTGGCACCTTTTGACATACCCTTCTGGCTCTCCAACCTCTGCATCGTTTGACTACCCTTCTGGCTTTCCAGCCCCTACATTGTTTGACAATCCTTCTGTCTCTCCAGCCTTGGCATCATTTGACTACCAATCTGGGTCTCCAGCCTCGGCATCGTTTGACTACCCTTCTGGCTCTCAACCTCTGCATCGTTTGACTACCCTTCTGAATCTCCAGCCTTGGCATAGTTTGACTACCAATCTAGCTCTCCAGCCTCTGCATCACTTGACTACCATTCTGGCTCTTCAGCCATGGCATCATTTGACTACCCATCTGGCTTTCCAACCTTGGCATTGTTTGACTACCCTTCGGCTCTCCAGCCTCTGCATCGTTTGACTACCCTTCTGCTCTCCAGCCCTGGCATTGTTTGACAACCAATCTGGCCCTCCAGTCTGGGCATTGTTTGACTACCATTTGGGCTCTTTAGCCATGGAATTGTTTGACTACCCTGCTGGCTCTCCCAGTCTCTGCATCATTTGACTACCCTTCTGGCTCTCCGGCATTGGCATTGTTTGACTACCCATCTAGCTCTCCAGACTTGGCATCATTTGACAACCCTTCTGGCTCTTCAGCCTCTGCATAGTTTGATGACCCTTCTGGCTCTTCAGCCTCTGCATCATTTGGCTACCCTTCTGGCTCTCCAGTCTTGGTATCATTTGACTACCAATATGGCTCTGCGCCTCTGCATCATTTGACTACCATTTGGGTTCTTTAGCTAAAGCATCCATTGACTACCCTTCTGGCTATCCGCCTCGGCATCATTTGACTACCCTTCTGACTCTCCAGCATCGGCATTTTGTTGAATACCCACCTGGCTCTCCAGCCTCGGCATTGTTTGACTACCCTTCTGGCTCTCCAGCATCTGCATCATTCGACTACCCATCTAGCTCTCCACCTCGGCATCGTTTGACTACCCTTCTGGCTCTCCAGCCTTGGCACCTTTTGACTACACTTCTGGCTCTCCAACCTCTGCATCGTTTGACTACCCTTCTGGCTTTCCAGCCCCTGCATTTTTGACAACCCTTCTGTCTCTCCAGCCTTGGCATCGTTTGACTACCAATCTGGGTCTCCAGCCTTGGCATCGTTTGACTACCCTTCTGGCTCTCCAACCTCTGCATCGTTTGACTACCCTTCTGGCTCTCCAACCTCTGCATCATTTGACTACCCTTCTGAATCTCCAGCCTTGGCATAGTTTGACTACCAATCTGGCTCTCCAGCCTCTGCATCACTTGACTACCATTCTGGCTCTTCAGCCATGGCTAGTTTGACTACCATGTGGCTCTCCAACCTCGGCATTGTTTGACTACCCTTCTGGCTCCCAGCCTCTGCATCGTTTGACTTCTTCTGGCTCTCAAGCCCTGGCATTGTTTGACTACCAATCTGGCGCTCCAGCCGGGGCATTGTTTGACTACCATTTGTGCTCTTTAGCCATGGAATTGTTTGATTACCCTGCTGGCTCTCCAGTCTCTGCATCATTTGACTACCCTCTCTGGCTCTCCAGCATTGGCATCGTTTGACTACCCTTCTGCCTCTTCAGCCTCTGCATCACTTGACTACCATTCTGGCTCTTCAGCCAGGCATAGTTTGACTACCCATGTGGCTCTCCAACCTCGGCATTGTTTGACTACCCTTCTGGCTCTCCAGCCTCTGCATTGTTTGACTACCCTTCTAGCTCTCCAGCCCTGGCATTGTTTGACTACCAATCTGGCGCTCCAGCCTGGGCATTGTTTGACTACCATTTGTGCTCTTTAGCCATGGAATGTTTGATTACCCTGCTGGCTCTCCAGTCTCTGCATCATTTGACTACCCTTCTGGCTCTCCGGCATTGGCATCGTTTGACTACCCTTCTGACTCTTCAGCCTCTGCATAGTTTGATGACCCTTCTTGCTCTTCAGCCTCTGCATCATTTGGCTACCCTTCTGGCTCTCCAGCCTTGGCATCATTTGACTCCAATATGGCTCTGCAGCCTCTGCATCATTTGACTACCATTTGGGTTCTTTAGCTACGGCATCCATTGACTACCCTTCTGGCTATCCAGCCTGCATCAAGAATCCATTACCTGCTTTATACAAGACATACCCGCTGGCTCTGGCTGTTGCCGCTGGCCATGCCTTGCTACCTTTAAGTTGTTATGCCACCCAAAACTCCAAGATCCCTTTGCCAACAGGGATTCACTTAAACACAGAAGCCCATTTATAGTATAGTAGCACAAGTTATTTGAAGTCAAAATGCATCAACCTTACATTTCTCAACATGATTTCATCTGCCACTAGGCAGCCTCCCAATGTGTAATTCTATCTAGATCCCTTTGCAACGATTGCAACACTCACTCTGAAGTTTTAATGAGTCGTACCCAAGTTTGTGTCGTCAGCAAACACAGGAAAACCTTGCGACAATACCCCACTCCAAATAATTTAATAAAATAGACTTAATAAGAAGAGTGCCCCCACACAAGAACCCTGGTGGCACCCCACCACTTAGCACTTTTAGTCATTAATGATGAAGCCCATTAACAACTACTCTCTGCACCTATTCTTAACATTTTCTATTCCACTGTACAAATGTGCAGCTCCCTCACAGACCAACAGACTTAGCTTATTCATAGTGCTGGTCTATGGGGGCACTGTATCAAAAGCCTTGCCAAAAATCCAAGGGGTTAAAACTACATACTACTGCATTATACCAGGTCTAAAGTTTACTTACTTCTCATAAAAAGGCCAAGAAGTTAGTTGACAAAGATCTTTTCCTTAAAATCCTGCTGGTATATTAGTAAATGTCAGTTCCTGACTGCAAAATTACTCTAGAAAAATCGTTCCCTTATTAAACTTCCAGGATCTTCCCCACCACGAAGTTAAACTTAAGGGCCTTAATAACCCGGCCTGTGAGACTACCCTTGTTGAATATGGAAATAACATCAGCCTTTTTCCAATCCAGATGGCACACCACCGGAACGAAATGTATTATAATAAACAATAGGAGTCGGTAGGGGTAAGATAGATATGTAAATGGGGGATAATAGAGATATGAAATGTATTATAATAAACAGTAGGAGTCGGTAGGGGTAAGATAGATATGTAAATGGGGTTAATAGAGATACGAAATGTATTATAATAAACAATAGGAGTCGGTAGGGGTAAGATAGATATGTAAATGGTGATAATGGAGATACGAAATGTATTATAATAAACAACAGGAGTCGGTAGGGGTAAGATAGATATGTAAATGGGGATAATAGGAGAGTATGAAAATATATTATAATAAACAATAGGAGTCGGTAGCGTAAGATAGATATGTAAATGGGGATAATAGAGATATGAAATGTATTATAATAAACAATAGGAGTCGTAGGTAGGTAAGATAGATATGTAAATGGGGATAATAGAGATATGAAATGTATTATAATAAAAATAGGAGGTGTAGGGGTAAGATAGATATGTAAATGGGATAATAGAGATATGAAAGTATTATAATAAACAATAGGAGTCGAGGTAAGGGTAAGATAGATATGTAATATGGGGATAATAGAGATATGAAATGTATTATAATAAACAATAGGAGTCGGTAGGGTAAGATAGATATGTAAATGGGGATAATAGAGTATATAAACTGTATTATAATAAACAATAGGAGTCGGTAGGGTAAGATAGATATGTAAATGGGATAATAGAGATATGAAAATGTATTAATAAACATAGGAGTCGGGGTAGGAGTAAGAAGTAGATATGTAAATGGGGATAATAGAGATATGAAATGTATTATAATAACATAGGACGGTAGGGGTAAGATAGATATGTAAATGGGGATAATAGAGATATGAAATGTATTATATAAACAATAGGAGTCGGTGAGGGGTAAGATAGATATGTAAATGGGGATAATAGAGATATGAAAGTAGTATTATAATAAACAATAGGGTCGGTAGGGTGGAAGATAGATATGTAAATGGGGATAATAGATATATGAAATGTATTATAATAAACAATAGGAGTCGGTAGAGGTAAGATAGATATGTAAATGGGGATAATAGAGATATGAAATGTATTATAATAAACAATAGGAGTCGGTAGGGATAAGATAGATATGTAAATGGGGATAATAGAGATATGAAATATATTATAATAAACAATAGGAGTCAGTAGCGGTAAGATAGATATGTAAATGGGAGACAATAGAGATATGAAATGTATTATAATAAACAATAGGAGTCGGTAGGGGTAAGATAGATATGTAAATGGGGATAATATTGATATGAAATGTATTATAATAAACAATAGGAGTCGGTAGGGGTAAGAGAGATATGTAAATGGGGATAATAGAGATATGAAATGCATTATAATAAACAATAGGAGTCGGTAGGGGTAAGAGAGATATGTAAATGGAGATAATAGAGATATGAAATGTATTATAATAAACAATAGGAGTCGGTAGGGGTAAGATAGATATGTAAATGGCGCGATCCTCCTCCTAACCGTTTCTCAATGTGGGAGAGATGTGAGGGAGGGGGGGGGGAGTTTGTTTTGTTTATTTTTGTGATTGTATTTTTTTAGTAATGCTTATAACTGTTTTTTCTCCTTTATTCTTATTTAAAATCTTTATTTTTATTTTTGTTTTTTTTTCCCGCCTACCAAACAAAAATAGCGATAAAGGAAGGTCTTACATAACTAAAAAATAGGAGTCAATAGGGGTAAGATAGATATGTAAATGGAGATAAAAGAGATATGAAATGTATTATAATAAAAAATAGGAGTTGGTAGAAATAAGATAAATATGTAAATGGACGATAATAGATATGTAAATGAGTGATAATTAGTGATGTGTCCAAATCCGAACCCGAGTTTGGCCGAACTTTCTGAGTTTGGACAAACTGAAACTATCCGAACTAGTTCGGTTTTTGGAACTCACGGCTGTATTTTGTAATTATTGAATTTACGAGCCGTTCGATAACCCTAGAATGTAGCCTTTTGACTTTCGGTAACCCTGGAATGTAATGGTCAATTTCTATAACCCTCAAATTAATTGTTTTTTTTCGCTAACCCTTGAATGTAATGTTCGACTTTTTGGTAACCTTGGAAAATAGCGTTCGGTAACACTCGAATTGGCCGTATACCCTTGAATGTAGCTTGCACAAACCCGACAGTTGCCCCATCGTGGGGAAAGAAGTGTTTAAACAAGTTTTGGTAATATGGACATGTTCCCCAGACCATTTCCCATGTGTCAAAGCCATTTACAGTAAGTTACCATTGTTATTTTTTGTGTTATTGATTATTTTATTATTGATGTTTTTATTGTGTTATTTCGAAATATTATCTCCCCATTATCTCTTCATTTCCGAACTTCAGAACTTTTACTGAAGTTTGGAAGTTTGAAAACGAACCAAACTTCAGTAAGTTCTGCCATCTCTAGTGATGATAGAAATCTGAAATGCTAGGTGCGCCCCTAAACTCATACTGGTGGGCCCCTGGTCTCTGATTTCCTAGTGGGTCCCAACAGTCCAGTCCAACACTGCATCAGCCATAGAACACCTGCTGCCATTTTGTCTTGGTTAAGAATTTTAACTCTGGGGAAGGCAGCATTTTATTACTCACGTTTGCTACAGAGATGCCTTACTGAGATAAACCACCACTGTTGGCAACTGCCACATTTACCTTTTAAGCTACTTTTGGCCAGAAGTTACCAGTCCCCTAGCTCTATGAGAACAGTCCTTACAACCTCTTGGGTGCGATACTGCTTACGTGAGACCAGGGCAGGGTTGGCCAGTCTGTGGCCACCTTTGTGTGAGGCAAGGAAACACTCCAACCTTACCTTGGAAAGTCGGGAGGCCTATGAGACCCAAGGGTACTGTGCTGCATTATCTTCTCAATATTCTATGTTTTCAGTGAGTTCTTCCATTTTAACAAATTTTAAACAGATCCAGTACTCTGCATTAATGCTCAGTCAAGAGATTTATTCAGGGAAAAACCTTTAGTTTCCATCTCTTTCTAGTCATAGCCCCTTTCCTACTGAACAGCTTAATTTTTAAATCTAATATTTTAAACCACAATGCATTTAAAATTCATGTGTTTTCAGTCGTGGCCCTTGTCTGCAGACAAAATCCATACATAAACATACACCTAAAGAATTTAATGTGTCTACAGGGAGCGCTTTGATCCGGCATAAAACCAAATATACAACAGATTTAGAATCCTATTTGAGGAAAAAATATTTGACCAATATTATTTGACATGCAAAATAAGTTATGGCTACACCACTAAACTTTCCTCTAACTGCTTTTAAAATATTAAAATATGTACAATGATCAAATTAGTGAAATGGGATTAGACTTTTTTTTATCATACTTAAATGCAAAATATATTATTATTATTATTATTATTATTGTTGTTGTTGTTGTTGTTATTGCATTGTTATTATTATTATATTGTTATTATATTATTATATTATTAATAATATTATATTATTATTATTATTATTATTATTATTATTATTATTATTATTATATTGTTATTATTATTATTATTATTATTATTATATTATTATTATTATTATTATTATTATTATCATTATTAGTATTATTATTATTATACTTTTATTATTATATTGTTATTATTGTATTGTTATTATTATATTGTTATTATTATTATCATTATCATTATTATTATTATTATTATATTGTTATTATTATTATACTGTTGTTATTATTATTATACTGTTGTTATTATTATATTGTTATTATTATATCATATGTAGTTGTCATTGTGTTCATAAAATATTTACAGTGTTGATATAATTGTTGTATAGCTTAAAGGGGAACTAAAGTCTTTAGACAACATTGTCCCAACAGATATAGCATTCACCTCTGCCATTGCTGTGGCTGCTGGGTGATTGGGTGATTTGTGTATTCATCCTATGAGCAATAGAAGTCAGCTCCCATAATCCCCCTTAGCTGAAAGATTATGGGAGTTATCTAAGTATATTCCAAATAAATGTGCAAAAAGTTTTGGAAAATTGCAAAAATATATTCACCCATTTGTGAGATACCACTCAGGCCCAAATGGGTGATTACATTTTTTCACATTTATTTGGGATATATTGCATGGCTAGAGACTCCTTGTGGGTGTGACCTGCTATAACAACTTCCTGCAGTAGCTTAGGACTGAGAATGTGTGAAGAACATAACGGTCATTGACCAAGCTGTGCAATACTAGAATGTTGGAAGATAAAGTACAAAACACATGTTTGATCTGTACTAATTTAAGGACCTATTATGTTATGAATAAATAAAGATGATATTAGTAAGGGGTTAGTCATTAAAAGTTCTTATCATTAAAAATGGTGCTTATTTTGCCACAACCAATCAGATGCTAGTTTTCAAATGTTAAAATGTTTAATAATAAATGATCTGATTGGTTGAGGGCTGCAAGAGCAAGCATGCTTAGTAATCACTATGAGCCAACACTGGGAGAGGGGATTTCCCAGAATGCATTTCACACATACCAACGCTCACCCCTAACTACACACTTCAGAAGAGGCACTTGAGTGACAGCTAAGAATTAAGATGCTTCAGATTCAATATCTGAAGAAATAGGGGATTGATCAAAAAAAAAAAATGTTTTAAGTTTCTAGTAATAGGCAATTTAACAAAATATTTTCTCCAGTTTAAGATACCCATTAAAAAAAAAAAACTAAACCAAAATGAATGCTTCTATTTGGAACACAGAACATTTAGTGGGTAATTCGGCTGAAAATAAAATCATAGAACACAATTTCTATGCTGGGTAATTCCTATAAAATATAACATTTCAGGATTCCTTGCAGTCTCAATATCATCAAGTTTATAAAACGTCATTTTACAGAAATCGATAGTACGGTCACTCATTGGATCAAACTTCCCAGATTATATGGGATTTATTGTCTCGTGCAGAGAAACATGTGTGGAAATTCCTTTCAATCTTCATTTTTTAAACATTATTTTAAAATGACTGTGGTTTAGATGTTCTTTTCCAAGCTAAGCTTTCCTATTTAAAATACTTTTAAGCTTATTTAGTGTTGTTAAATTTTACAGGACCATCAATTTGTGATGGAAAGATTTATCTATAGATATAAAATTCTGTGTATGTATGTATGTTCCAGAAAAACTTCTGAACGGATGGGCCGATATTGATGAGACTTGGTATACATATGTTTCAGGCCCCAGAAAATAACATAGGCTACAAACCACCCCTTGTCCCTTTTATTGACCCTTCTTAATTCATGTATAAATTAATAGGGAATGTGATCTGACCTGTGTGCTGCCATCTGCTGATGAATTAAGTTATTGCCAAACACACAACCTAACTTGAGAAACAATTTCCTGTAGCTGTTGATGGGCATGCAGGTCCGCACTCCTCAATCCCCAAACAAGATACTCGTTCCCCCTGCAGTATAAAAACTTAGACCTTTATTTAATTTACATTAAAAATAGCAAACAAACAGACTGATTGCCTGACAAGTTTTGAGCGTGCACCACACTCTTAATCATAGGCATTTAAAATGCCTAGATTTTCCAACAGTATTGGCATTAATGATTTCAGTGCCAACACTTTCCTGGGTATTGCCATTAACCCTTCAGTGCCAGCAGTCTTCCCCAGAGTATTGCCATTACCACTTTCAGTGCCAGCAGAACATTACCATTAATCCTTTATTGCCAGCAGACTTTACTATTAATACTTTCAGTGCCAGCAATTTTCCAGAGTATTGCCATTAACCCTTCAGTGCCAGCACTTTTTCCAGAGTATTGGCAATAACACTTTTAGGGCAAGCAGAGTAATACTTTTAACCCTTTCAGCTGCCAGCACTGACAAGATATACAATATGTAACCTGCTTTCCATGTCTCCTCCATTGAATTGTTCACGCCTCACCCACTCTAAGTTCTAATTGGAGAGTTGGGTGGAAGGAAGAAAGAGGCAGGGATAGGGATCTCATGGCTGCTAGTCACAGGGTCACTGCTATAAAGTCTGCAGCAGCATTTACCTGGCATTTTAGAACTGTTCTCCTCAGTATTATTAGCTGAGCTCATCCTCCCCCCTCCTTCCTTCACCTTCAGTTCATTTGTAACATTGTATCCAAGTAGAGGGAGCTGAGTTCAGTCTCTCTACTCACTACAATGTTACAAATTACAGCTGCAGGACAAGAAGAGCAGTTCTGAAACTGAAAGTTAAAGCTGACAGGGAGATGCTAGGGAGAAGAATAGGCGCCCTGGTTCAACATAGGCACCCTAGCACTTTGCCTAGGTGGCCTATACCTTAAAATTGCTTTGCAGACATCCCACACTATCCCCCCTTGAGAACAAATTGGACACCCCTGGCTTAAGTTAAATGAGGATGGGATCTGACCTTGAGTCCTGCATTGGGTACCCATGGTAATGGTTTTGCGGTCGCCCACAGGACTCTAATCTGACCTTAGTGCTGACATCTGTTGGTAAATCGAGTGGTCGCCCCTCTGAAAAAATTACTAAGCTCAAAGAAATTTTGATAGGAAGAAACCGGACAACACCAGGTATTCTGCTTAATTAATAAATTAAGACATATCCTTTTTTCTTCTACAACACCCTTTTTTTCATTATTAAATAAACATAATAAAATCATGTAATAAGAGGTTCAAATATTTACTTTTGCAATAAATCTCTAGCAACTAATAAGATGCTAACATTTTTATGATTCTACTGCAGTTAGAGATCATCTGATTTGGCTGCTGCATATTACAGTAATATTATATTCAACTCCCCCATGCTCCTCTTCTTCCACCCATTAACTGTAACCAAGAGGAGGCTCTATATCTCTAGGTCCTCACCACTGGGTACTTTACTGATCAGCGGTCTTATTTACAGTACATGAAGTTTCCCTCAATGCTCTGGTCCTCTTCTGGTTTCTCCCTGCAGTCAGGGGGAAGACACATTCTGTAAAGGTGACCATACACTAGATTTTATATACAATCCGACATACAATCAGACATTTCCATTGATTGGCCCAAAAATTTTACATTTTCCCAATCTTATTATGCAACATTAGATCGTAATACCGATAGTTAAACGATCGGGAAAGTCGTTTTTTTAAGTCGATTGGTAAAATGATTGTAGTGTTTTCTGAAGTTCAGATTAAGTGTTAATGTAATGTAACCTCACAATAGACGACATTCAAAATTAATCACAAAACAAATTGAATGTCGAACAATTTGTATAGTACATCTACATACAATTAACATTGTACATCTGTCTATCAAAATATCAGTCGGTTTAAGATCGTAATTACGATCATAATAGTGTATGGTCCCCTTAAGAAGCATGTCTTCTCATTGGCCAGATTGTAGACTGTCACTGACAGTAGCATATGGGCCGAGCGGTGATGGAAACTTTATGTAAGTATGACAGCTGAATGATTAAGTACTCAGGGGTCAGGACCTAGAATTTCAGGTCCTCAGTCCTCATCCTGGGTACTATCCAGGTGTGGAGCAGGGGAGTATAATTGTCCTTTAATATCACAGGCAAACCGCTGTACCTCTAAATACACAAGTCCCCAATTCTTTATGTTAAAGGTAATAGTAACCTAACATACTCTGTGTTTATTGAGGATTTCCATATGTCAATCACTCTGCAAGAATACTTTTCATATATTACGTTTTCCATTTGTACACCTTGAGCAAACAGTTGTTTAATTATAATCAATTACTCAATATTTGCTTTGTGATCTGTTGGTGAACGTTAATTAAGTCAGAGTCTCCTAAAAACCAGACATCTATTTCTAGCAAATTGTCCAGTGATAACCTAAAGCATAAAGGTTTTGTAAGGTAAACTGTAGAGCAAATGTTTCTTATAATTCCTTTTGCGAATGCTCCCTGGACAAAAGTGCACATGGGGCCACGTACATTTCAATAAAATACTTAGAGTCTCTCTCACTCAGACACTGTCAGTCACACAGACATGGTCAGTTACACAGACACGATCAGTCACGCAGACACGGTCAGTCACGCAGACACGGTCAGTTACACAGACACGATCTTTCACGCAGACACGGTCAGTCACGCAGACATGATCAGTCACGTAGACAAGCTCAGTCACACAGACACAATCAATCACGCAGACATGGTCTGTCACGCAAACACAATCAGTCACATAGACATACTCAGTCACACTCATTTATGCAGACACGATTAGTCATTCAGACTCAGTCAGTCACACAGACACACGCTCAGTCACGCAGACACACGCAGTCATGCACTTATTAACACAGACACACACTCATTCACGCAGACACTTGCTTACTCACGTAGTAACATGCTCAGTCACGCAGACACACACAGTCACACCCTTAATCACACTCATCACTCAGTGATGGAGATACACTCTCAGTCACGCAGACACATGCTCAGTCACACAGACATGATCAGTCACGCAGACACACACAGTCACACCCTTAATCACACAGACACACACTCATTCACAAAGACACAAGCTCAGTCACACAGACATGCTCTGTTACTCAGACACACACAGTTACGTAGACACACACTCAATCACGCAGACACACGTTCAGTCACACAGATACACGCAGTCACGCCCTTATTCACGCAGTCACACACTCATTCACAAAGACACAAGCTCAGTCACGTAGACATGCTCTGTTAGGCAGGCAGACACACACAGTTCCGCAGACACACACATTTACACAGACACGCTCAGTCACGAAGACATGCCCAGTCATGCAGATAAGACACAAGCTTAGTCACAGAGACACGCTCAGTCACTGGCTGGTGAACTGGAGGTCTGACTTTCCACTGACTATTGAACTAGTGGGCTGACTTAAAGGGAAACTCTAGCCGCGAAATTACTTTTCATATCTGGAATGATTACCTCCCTAAACCCAGGTTCATTATATTCTTATCTTCAGCCAACAGTATCATGATAAGGAATTACAACTTGCAGAACCGCGATGCCTCGCCAGAAGTCCCTACTCCTTTGCTCTTTGAACTGGTTACGAGCATGCCCAGGAGCAGAGCGCTCACTTGATCCATAATGGCAGTAAGCCATTGGCCGTGATGTCACTGTCACAGCCATGACTGACAGTCATTACCGAAGCGGAGAGGAGATTGGTGAGGGATTGCTGTTGTGTAAATTGTTATTCCTCATCGTGGGAGCATCTGATAATTTAATGAATTTATATTTACCCCCTCGTTGGTGAACTGGTAAATATAAGATGCACTGCCCGCAAAGACTTGTAAATATGAGATGCCCTCATTCCCAGTTTACACAGACTGGCACATATAAGATGCCTTCATTCCCAGTTCACACAGACTGGCATATATAAGATGGCTTCACAAGGGAGCTATGACTGTTTTCAAATATAAGATGCCCTTATGGCCAGGCCAGCTCACACAGACTTGCACATATAAGATGCCCTCTTACACAGCTCACACAGACTGGCACATAAACAAAGCCCTGATCCATGCCCACACATACTGGCACATTCAAGATGCCCTTATGCCCAGCTTACACAGACTGGCACATATAAGATGCCCTTATGCCCAGCTTACACAGACTGGCACATATAAGATGCCCTCATGGCCAGCCCACACAGACTGACATATATAAGATGCCCACAATATATAATTAATTGGGCTGTTGTACATCCATATTAAAGTGCAACTAGAGACGAAAAATATAATACATACAAAAAACAGAATTCTAGTGCACAAACAATTCTAATTGCATATTGGCTATCTCCATAATGTGTGTATATATATATATATATATATATAAGTTTTCTTCTAGGTGTAGATGCCCTTTAATTCCTGTAGGTAGTACGGACTAGATATGTGCTTACAATGACATATCCAAACTAACTTTGAGGCATACAGCATGACGTTTCTGTAGTGCAAGAACATTTGAATTTGTGAACAGGATTATGTGAATTACTGGAGCCAGTTAGAGAGAAGCCCTAAAAAACAGATGCTGGGAGATCTTCTCACTTTTAATATTGTATTAATTTCCACTCGTTGCACGATCACACCTGAAAGGTTTTCAAATTTGGGTTTTACGTTTTTCCCCCTACCCCACCCAGGTTTATTGAACGTGAGATTACATTCAGGGCTGAAATGCTAAATCTAACATTCCATTACTAATTTCATAAGAAAGAAATGTCCTTTCAGATTCTCTTCTAGATCATTTAACATGTTATATCTTTACATCCCTTTATATCATATATGTTTAGCTTTTTCAGTGCAAATTCATTTCAGTCTTCCAGAAAACTTATGGATTGAATTTTTTCCCGATACACAGTATAGTATGAGCACATGAATTATGTTAAAATTTTAATATTTCAACTAACTAACCACAACTATTTCCAACTTTTATGAATTAGAAATTTCTTGTAACTTTTGATATTTTGTATCTAACACCAAATAGACTGGGTCAGGAAAGCAAATTGTAGGACATCACTTTGTTACAGTAAAAAGAAAGAGATGGGCCATGGCTGCATCACCAGGCGTTGTGAATATACCTTGTGAAAAGGGGGTGGGATTTTTCTTATCTCACCCTGCAGCATAATTGGTTCCCCTTTTCCAACCTGTCCCCTCCTCTCTGTCACATTTTGCACTCCCATAGGTGGTAAAGCACCCCACCATGTAGTGTCATTAGTTGGGATTAACAGTGCCAGGTAGCAGCTCCCAAAGCTTTACCACACATTGCAGCACCCCAACTTACCTGTCATGGCGCAGGAAGAACTCATCCAGCGAGTTAGAAATGCCATTTTCACAGATGGTGTGGAATGCCTGCAGCGTATGCTGGAAGTGCAGACTGGGGTGGTCACACTGTTCCTGGGAGTATCCTTGGTCAGAGTGGCGGTAAGTCCTGGGGAGGCCTGACCTCATGAAAGCCTTAGCCCCAGCCTTTCATCGGAGAATGGAATGCCAGGCCAGGACCAGAAGCCTTTCTTCAGTCTCACCAGCATCACCGTGTCGGTATATAGGCCAAAGGCAGTACATATCACCAAAACTTTTTTTTAACACTGACTTACCTCCCGATTAGGCAATTGTCATTTTAAAGGGTTAACAAATTCAAAGGTTATGGCTGAATTCAAATGTTATGGCTGAATTCAAGGGTTACTGAATGCCACATTTGAGGGTTATGGCTGAATTTGAGGGTTAGCGAATGCTACATTCAAGAGTTATCACCGTTCACTAACCCTCGAATGATGCATTCAAGGCCATAAACCTTGAATGCATCATTCTGTAAGCCTCAAACTCATTAATAACTCTCGAATGTAGCATTCGCTAACCCTCAAATTCGGCCATAACCCTCAAATGTGGCATTCAGTAACCCTTGAATGGATGTTTATCAATTTTAAAATTTGTTTATCCTCTAATTTTCCATAATTATTAGAAAATATGTCCGCGAGTTCGGAAAAACATATGTTGTTCTGGGAGTTCTTAAAAGTCTGAGTTCATACGAACTTATAAAATCCATTTCGAACTCAAGATTTGTTCCATCCCTACTCAGCCGCTTTCTCATAATGTCACTCCTAGGAAAAGCTCTAGGACACAGAAATCCGGAGAGACATCAAGAGCTGCTGTTCTTGCTGCACTTTCAAGATCCTTGATCAGCCATCCTGTACCAAGCACACCTGTACCAAGCTTACCTCAGCCCCTTCCGTTCAGCCTTCAACCCACCTGCAAAAAACAGTCCAACCTTGTGGATACTGGGAAACTCCTATGTTTTAATATGCCAAACGCGCCTCGTTTTTTTCCTTAGGGAGGCACCTGGGCTTTCCACTTTCATTGTCTAAAATATGTTGGAGGGGCATACAGGGAATGCTTTGGTCTCAAGGGTTACCAGAAATTTGTCAGCTTAAAAACATAGGACCTGGTCCCAATGTTAGGCAATAATTAAGGATTTGTTTCTCATATAGTCAGAGGTGGTCCCTAGAGCCTTTTGGAGGGTTGCAAGTGATAAGATTGTAATTGTATCTTGTCGTAGGAAGCTTAATATGATGGTTTTTGCCTTTATTAAATGGGTGGCTAACATTTCCACAGATTGGTTCAGGAAAGCAAATCACACTACATAACTTTATTACAGTGAAAAGAATAAATTGTTCGACTCAGAGATTAAAAATTATGACATTAAGGAGGAAATAATTTGGATTTCTTTACATTGGACATTGTTGGGAATTTTATGCCTTTGTGGCTAACTTTTCAACAAATTTAAAAAGTAGTGAAGGCCGACATACATTATAATTAAAAAAATGGTATAATTTGCCAGAACATATTCAACAGGGTATGTAACTGTAAATTAGATAAAACCACAATGGAAATCTTCAAAATGATAATTTATTGTTAAACCATCCAAACACATTACTTCAGTTACGCTAAAAAATACACATTTACTGCAGTTATAATAAAAAACACATTACTGTAGTTATAAAAAAAAAAAACATTATTGTAGTTATAATAATAATAAACACATTACTGTAGTTATAATAATAAGCACATTATTGTAGTTATAATAATAAACACATTGCTGTAGTTATAATAATAAACACATTGCTGTAGTTATAATAATAAACACATTACTGTAGTTATGATAATAAACACATTACTGTAGTTATGATATTAAACACTTTACTGTAGTTATGATAATAAACACATTACAGTAGTTATGATAATAAACACATTACTGTAGTTATGATAATAAACACATTACTGTAGTTATAATAACAAACACATTACTGTAGTTATGATAATAAACACATTACTGTAGTTAAAATAATAAACACATTACTATAGTTATGATAATAAACACATTACTGTAGTTATGATAATAAACACATTACTGTAGTTATAATAATAAACACATTACTGTAGTTATGATAATAAACACATTATTGTAGTTATAATAATAAACACATTACTGTAGTTATGATAATAAACACATTAATGTAGTTATAATAATAAACACTTTACTGTAGTCATGGTAATAAACACATTACTGTAGTTATAATAATAAACACATTACTGTAGTCATGGTAATAAACACATTACTGTAGTTATAATAATAAACACATTATTGTAGTTTTAATAATAAACACATTACTGTAGTTATAATTATAAACACATTATTGTAGTTATGATAAAAAACATATTACTGTACTTAAGATAAATTAACACGCTACTGTAGTTATAATAATAAACACATTACTGTAGTTATAATAATAAACACATTACTGTAGTTATGATAATAAATACATTACTGTAGTTATGATAATAAACACATTACTGTAGTTATAATAATAAACACATTACTGTAGTTATGATAATAAATACATTACTGTAGTTATGATAATAAACACATTACTGTAGTTTTTATAATAAACACATTACTGTTGTTATGAAAATAAACAAACACAAAAATTGTAGAAAGACCAATTAAAGTCAATAGAAGAGGAAAAAAAATCTACACAGACCCACCTAAATATAAGGTAAAACTTACTGTAAATGGCTCTGGGGAACATGTACATATATCCATAACTTTTCTCACAATCAAACTGTTTTTCGAGCTTCCACACTCTATTTTCCAGATGCTTCTAATTTTTTTTTAAAATGATACAGTAACTCACTGCAAATATGTCTGGGACCTGGGAAATGGTCTGGGGAATAACCAATCAGATTCTTTCTGAAAGATATTCTTTCTGATTGGAAAAGAATCTGAATGTAACCAATTCTGATTGGAAAAGAATCTGATTGGTATACTAACCAATCAGATTATTTCTGACTGTATCAAATCAGAATTGGTTACAATCAGATTTTTTGAGAAGAATCTTATTGGTATGCTTTCTGGAAGAAGATTCTGATCATAACCAATGCTACTTGGAATCTGTGTATTAACCAATCAGTTTGTTTCTCGAAGAATCTGATTGTAAGCAATTTTTACTGGAAAAGAATTTGCACGGTTAGTATACCAATCTGATTCTTTATTTCAGTCAGAATGTGTTACAATCAGATTCTTTCAAAAAGAATCTGATTGGTATACTAACCAAGAAAGAAAGAATCCAATCCGTAACCAATTTTGATTGGAATATAATCTGATTTCTTAGTATACCAATCAGATTATTTATAAATGAATCTGATTGTATCCAATCAGAATTGGTTACAGTCAGATTCTTTCATAAAGAAACTGATTGGCATGCTTTCTTTCTCAAAGAATCTGATTGTAACTAATTTTTACTGGAAAAGAATTTGCTTGGTTAGTATACCAATCAGATTCTGTCAGACATAATCTGATTGGTATACTAACCAATTATATCCATTCTCAAAGAATCTAATTGTAACCAATTCTGATTGGAAAATAATCTGATTGGTTAATATATTAATCAGATTCTTTCTAAATAATCTGATTGTAACCAATTCTGAGGTTTCCAATACTGGATGGTGTTTTTGGTTTTTTAAAGATTTTGGGCAGTGATACGGTTTCTCCAGATCATTTTTCAGGTCCCTGAGCCATTTACAGTACGTTGCCTTTGCTATTTATACCTTCATTTTAAACTTTTGGACTTTCTAACTCCCATTGAATGGGTCAACTTGTGGAATTTCTTTTCCTTTTTCCGAAAATCTGTGAGTCTACAAGTGAAACAGATTTCTGTGAGTTTGGCCATTTCTACTCTTAAGGGGAATTCCAAAATTGCTAGGATGGGCGCTGGGAGTTCCTTTTCCTGTTCGAGTGACATAGCTCTTACAGAGTTTTTGGGAAAAGTCTAATAGCCAAACCTTAACTTTACAAGAAACTTTCCAATTAGTTGTTTTCCATAATCAAGTAAGCCTCCAAGCACTCTAGACATTATTGAATGTACAATATACTTGTAGCATTGTTTAAATACAGTAGGAATTCAAACCCTACTTTGCTGTACAGTGTATGGCTTGGCTACCAAACATGCAATCATTGTTCATCTGAATATAATGTCCAGATTGGTAGAATAAATCATTGTTATAGCATTTCACTGCAGTTGGCATTAATACACAGAAGAAACAATTCTCATTATGGTAGAAACCATGCACAATATATCATTCCTCTGCATTATGTACAGCATTATTATTCCCAGCTCTTTATTTTAAATGCTTCATGTAACAACATTGCAGTATGATACATGTTCATGAACAGTTTTGCTTTAAACAGTGTATAAAACACACACACAGAATAATGATAGGTGACATGTTAAGGGTCCATTTAAAATCTTCATTCATTCAAGAGATGCATACAATATGTTATCTAGGGAAAGCAGATTGCATACAGGCTCTTTAGCATTGAAATGAGAATGGAAAATGCATAAAAATTCCCCCGTATCGTAACAACATGTGCATTTTAACAAATAGTAATAAAGTTTATTTATAAGAATCTTTCTGCAGACCGTAAAGTTCTGCTGGGGGAAAAAAGTCACTATTCAAAAAAGTATCAAAACTTTTTAGAGAGATGTTACACGTCTACCATTCATCGTTTCCCATTTCCCTCTCGGAATCTCCATCCAAAACAACACCTGCCGGCACAGGCACACCTTTCCATATCCAACAACATAAAGTTTGACAGGGGGTCAACAAAGGCTTTCAGGAAGTCTACTCTCTGGCATAATACCAATTATCCTGAACTAGCATCATTTTCCTCCCGTGGCATTTGGGAAAGGAAGGTAGTACTATACTTTTCTTAGATTGAGCAAAATAATATGCTGGGCCATTTGCTGACCTGAAGCAAAACATGCATCTCCATAACACCTTTTATTTTGTACTCTGTCACTGTATTAATACTGAATTCCATTGCCAACATATACCTATCTGCAATTACCCCATAATACAGCTTATTAAAAGTAGAGGAGAGAGGCAGCTTTTATCCCTGATCTATAGCCGACTGACAGGGAGATGTAATACCCCACTAAACTATCAGTTAATATTGAGTTACTACATTACATATCTTCTGATATACAGTAGTCTTCTGATTTTTCTTTTATTCTGGGTTTGCCTTTCTCGGAACCATATGCAGGCAGGCATGGGTAGGCTAAAGGTTGAGCTAGATGTATGTACAGTATATAATATCATAGGCTATTGTATGTTAAGTTCAAAGAATGGGTTATGTTGTATAAAAGATAAATTGTGTTTTCCTAATGTGATGCTATGGCTACCTTCATCCTATTAGCTTTGTTGATTTGTTAAACTGTTAGCAAATCGATGTATACCTGGAACCTATTTATTTTCTAGTGTCATTAGGGACTTTCAACTTTGTAAGTGCTAAATAACCTTTATTTAGAGAATTTACACATATAGTAATCAGTAATGTATTTGCTTATATCATCCGTCATTAAATATGATAATAACTATATTATCTGTGGTCCTTATGGCTGAATTCTCATTGTAGCTCTACCTTATACATTGACTTGCTTGTCAATGCCTTACTTTTTGTTTAGGCATTGTAATATAATAATTATTAATGACCCAAGAGAATCCTGTTTAATTAACTGATAGTGTGTGAAACGTTTATGTGCCTCATAGTTCTTATTACATGATTCCCTGATCACATGAGAATATGAAAATTATTATTATGTGAGCTATAATATAGCTAAGGTAGTGAGTGAGGGTGATAAACAGTAAGTGGGCTTATCTAGAGACTATAATTGATGGGCTTTTCACCTTGTTTATCTTCTCCCGTGATAAGTAACAGCCCTGAATAATCTTTCTCCTGGGTACTTGCTATTTTAATTGTTTCTTTTACTTTTATCATTTACATTTATTGGGTGTCCATTGTTTTGTTCGGGATGCATTAGCAAAATGATGTGTGTGTTAGGAATAATGATTGATTTCATCAATTGCATTTAAAAAAAGATATACTGTGTGATGTAAGACAATTGTTTGGTTATTTAGCATAATGTATGGAAGTAAAAGACTTTATAACTGACAAGCTGTCATTCTAGACACACTCATTTCCATGAAATAATGTGGCTCAGTTTAGGGGAAAGCATTAATATATCTTTTATATATTTCCATGCCCATCTACAAAGACATTGCATAAAGTAGGAGTATTGTGACAGCCGCTGCTTTCTCTTTCTTAAGGCCATCCTGTCTGTGCTTCTTTGGTGACTGATTACTGATTACCACTTAAAGGCCATGTTCACCCTTAAAACTGGTCAGTTGTCAAGTACCTGCCCCCAACCCTAACGAATATATTTACACTTTAATACCTGTATTAATATTTGGTTGGACCCAGGAGACAACTTAGTAAATGTACATTCTTTAATAAATAGTCTAACTAAAACAATAGTAACCCCTTATTACACGGATATGTAATTATTATTATTGTCCTCATTCTGACTGAGTAAACTGGCCCCTCCCTCCATACAGTCAATCAAGGCTGTGAATGCTGACATCACAATCAATGATTGACTGCTGTTTCACCTGCTGCCTCTTCTGCAGATGCTAAATCTTATTTAAAAAATCTTAAGGTTTGTACACACAGGCGGATCAACGAACGAACCCCAACTGAACACATACACATGGACAATTCTCGGGCGAAATGGCCGTTCGTTGTGTGTAAAGCTCGGTCATCGGGGTTGTTGCTCATAAATTGAGAGTGTGTACCAACCTTTAGAGCTGAGGGAGGAGGCAGAAACTTTGCTAGAACTTATCATTAAATATCTGGTTACAAATGCGTGTAATAAAAAAGGAAAAATAGCAGTTGCAGGCAAATAACAGACAAGTCACCAGTTTTTTGTTTTAAGGTTAGACATGCCCTTTAAACACCTTGTGTATGTTTCATGTTATGGTTATGTTTTTCTTTTTGTGGGAAGGGATTACTTTGATCTGCCAATTCAGCTGCGTATTTACTCAGTAATCAAAATCCTGTCCTCTAATGAGTTTATGAACGTTCTGACATAAGATCTGAATTTTCTTTCAGTTGAGCTAAATTGCATCCAAATTCCAAACAAAGCATCACGGTATACAACTAGGCACAGTACACACATGGGAAATGGAGTGATGCAATACATTCTTAGAACACAAGGCATCATCTGGCGAAGGGGAATACAACTTCTAACTGCATTAATATAGGTGTGATCTCCATCCCTCATTTTGAATGTAAGGCACTGTACATTTCTTCCTTTCTTAAGCCCATCAATTGGCTTGAAATTTGGTTCTATTTGCGTAGTTGGCCTTTTTATTGCACAATTACTGATTACTAATAAACTAATAAACAATGACTTGCAAGTCCTAGGGGACAGGAAAAGGATCCTGATAAAAGGTATGAAGACATGTAATTACTGATATTCAGTTCAGTTGAACATTGAACAGGTCATTAGTAAAGGAAATCAAATCAATTTGTTACATTCTAAAGGGTTTGTTTTGCATTTTACCAATAACCATTTATAGTGAAAGGGGCCCATGAGTAAATGGAGGATCAGGGCAAAAAAACAAGCCCTGTCCTAGAATCAGCCCTGGATATTAGGTACAGAGCTACATCAGAGTTGACTTGAATTACAGTTTATTTCAGAGAACAAAACATCACATTTGATCCCCTTCAGCTGATTTTTTCAAACAATGTTTGTCCCTATATTTCTAGTTAGCAGCTTTTCATGCTTCCAGCACCTCTCATAAATTCTGTTTATCTTCCCATCTGTAAGTGTAGGATTACTTTTTTCACATCTTTTTCTCTAATCCCCCAAAGGATTCTAAACGTAACCTATAGCTGTAAGAATGATCTTTTGAAACATTTAATTCCCCTTTAGTCACATTATGTACCTTAGTAGCAGTAATGATGTGATAAACTTTATACTCCCCTGACTTCAAATATAAAAAATCCTAATAAATGATTAATTCACAACACTTCAAATAGTCAATGTGGAGGAGGAGCATTCCTTACATGTATATTATGACCCAGAGACATATTCTTCCCTGCATGTTTGCATTTATAGATACAAGAGGCAAATCATTGTCCATACGTAATATATTTTCTTTGCACAGCTTTGAGCCATTATAAATCAAATCCTGCACTTTGATAGCACTGTATGTGCAAAGTCTTATTGAATGTAAGCAGAAGTCTCATCAATCATATGTGAACAAATACCCAGACAAGGTTTTTTTTGGGGCTTTACTATATTTTCCCTTTAAGATTTCCTTCTTGAATTTGCATCCCTGTACTGCATATAAATTAGCTCTGAAGCTCCTCACACAATTGCTGCGCCGAGAGACTTTGCCACGAATGAGACACTTTTAAATGCAATATATCTTTTGCGGATCAGGCAGTTCAGTCAAGGGTACACTAGAGAACAGTATCTACAGATTGCATAGATAATATTTTCAGACAGATCTGTTCACAAGGATGAATAGAATTAATCCAATAGCAAAGGCTTGCAACAGTTCTTCACTTTCTAATGTAATTTCTTGTTTAATGAGCTGAAATGCCTTTAAAGGTAAAAAGATCTTTACTAATGAGAATTAATTATTATGCTAATTAACACTTGTTTGCATAGTCACATCTGAGCCAAATTCCATCAGATTAATCGGATTATCAAGGACATTTTTCCATGTTTTTGAAATCAAGCCGATTAGTCTATCAATTGGGAAAGGTGAACATTTTCTTATCAACCTCATCATCCAGAACCTGCCATAGTTCTTAAGGTAAAATCTACAGAAGGTCGACAGCGCAGGGTTGGTAATTGCGTTCTTCCAATCGGATTTTCAAATGTTTTCGCCAATCGGAAAACCATCGGACCACGTCTTGCTAACTTAACACCTTTGTAGTCATTAACTGTTTTTTTTGTGCGTTACCAATAACCTAACATTTCTCAACTTTAAATAAATTGTTATATCTACTGGTTCAAAGATGCCAAAAGACAGACCTCGTATCAGGAAAGATAAACACCTTCTGCTGGTCATAAACTAGGCAGACATTAAATAGATTAGATGTTCCATAGAAGAAGCCAAGGTCCAACTGTCCAACAGAAAATGCATGCATTGTTTGCATGCATTCAAAAAGTGGCCTGGTTTGCAACATACACAGTGTAGGCTTATGGTGGCCATACAGATGTGATTTCCACAGCATGGGTGCCGACAGATCACATTGGTATCTGATCACATTGGTATCTGTCGGCACACATGCTGTGGGGGCTGCTCACACGGACCCGACCGATCCTCATATACTGTATAGAGATCAGTTGCCCATGCGTCCATACACAGTACAATCGTATCGGCTCCCTTTACTTAAAGTAATGTTCCTTCATTCCCGACCATAATGCAGACTACAGTCATTTGTCAGCACTCCAGTTGGTCAGGAACAGCCCCTACAGACTGACGATAATGGGTAAAGCCTGTCGTTCCCTTACAGTATTTACCTATTATCGTTCCTGTGTAGTGCCACCTTTAGTTACAGCAATTTACATTATCAACATTTTTGCATAATGCGTAATGCAAATGGCTCAGACAACATCTGAGAAATGAGGCAGTGGGTTCGAGCCTTTAAAAATAGTGCATGTGAAGGTTCTCAATCATCAAAGTCACTGTATATTTGTTGCAATTGAGTTCAGTTGATGTAACTGAATACAACTGATTTAAAAAATAAAGTCAACAATTAATGCACATCACTGTAACATTGTCCATAGACAATATCTGGGAATGTTGGCTGATATTTATTTTAAGACTTGGCTAATTTACATAAAGAAATCTAGGTCAATGCAATCATTCTAGTGTCAAATAAAACTCTTAAGGTTCGTACACACGTGCGATCACGGGTCACGTCCAGCGACACACGATGTGTCCGAATGTTTGTTTTGGCTGATAATCGGGCCGTGTATGGGCACTTTTTCGGCCGAAATGGCCGTTCGGTCGGGGGTCGTTGCCTGACCGACCGGGCGGATCTCCAAACGACCTGCCATTTCGGCCGATAAAGGGCCCATACACGGTCCAACTATCGGCTGAAATGGACCCGCAATTGCTCGTGTGTACGAGGCTTTATTTGTGAACATATTTGTATTTGTATTTTGATACCTTTACCGACATCACTGTGAGTTTTCTAGCTATTTTCTAATGTCTAGCTGATGGTGTTTTCCCAAATATACTGATAAATATAGTCTATGTAGCGGGACTTTAAATGCACAGTATGGAAAATATGAGCATCTGCTATTGCTAAAGGAAAGTTTGGTATTCGGTAAATAGAATTTAAATTACATTTCACAAAAAACCCGAATAACGAAAAAATATTCATATTTATTAAGAAACATTTAGATTTAATAACTTCACAAGATGCCTCTGCATTCAGCTTTTCTAAACTAATTATCAGAACAGGTATTTTAATGAACGCAAGAGTTTCTTCATTCCTTTAATATAAAAACTGATATTTTTTACATTAAATTAAAATAAACCATGTACAGTAATAGGGAAAATGAATAAAACTTTTCTAAAGTTTTATTCAAGAAAACTGATAAGCTATATTTATTTAAAGCTTAGTATGGCACTAAGGGGTATCTTTGAAAAAGTGTGGTATGGCATTAAGGTATATTTTATAAAGTGTGGTATGGCATTAAGGTATATTTTATAAAGGGTGGTTGGCATTAAGGTATATTTTATAAAGTGTGGTATGGCATTAAGGTATATTTTATAAAGTGTGGTATGGCATTAAGGTATATTTTATAAAGTGTGGTATGGCATTAAGGTATATTTTATAAAGTGTGGTATGGCATTAAGGTATATTTTATAAAGTGTGGTATGGCATTAAGGTATACTTTATAAAGTGTGGTATGGCATTAAGGTATATTTTATAAAGTGTGGTATGGCATTAAGGGGTATATTTCAAAAAATGTGATATGGAATTAAGGGGTATCATTGAAAAGGCATCAAATGGCATTAAGGGGTATATTTAAAAAAGTGTGGTTATGGCATTAAGGGATATGTATAAAAAAGTACTGTATGGTAGCGCATTAAGGGGTATATTTAAGAAAGTGTGGTATAGCATTAAGGGGTATATATAAAAAAGCATTGATATGGCATTAAAGGGCATGTCCAAACCCAAAACTACATTCTCCCCCACTACTGGCCCAACTGTGTATTGTTTAAAAATCCTTACCTTACCTCTCTGCCCCAAATGGTTCTCCTGTAATGTCTGTCCAAAGTCCTAGAAAGGTCAGGAGGGAAAATGTTTCTGCCTCTTAGCTGTCCTATGAGAGTTTTTTGGCTTGCTCAGTGCGGCCCTCCCTCCCGGTCCATGTTTGCTGCAGTGTGCCCTAGCGTGAAATCCCTTTTCTGTAATGTAGTTCACCCTCTCCCTCCATCAACCACTATATTTGTTGTTTGTATTTATCTGTAAAAAAACTAATCCGAACTGAACTTACAGAGCCTCGTTCACCTGGCTTTCTACACTGCCGGCAGCCGTGTCCGTAATTGGCTGCCTCTCAGCCAATCACGGACGCGGCTGTCGGTCCGGACCCCTGATTGCAGTTACATGCAAGCAGAGGGCTGGGTCTGTACACTGGGGGAACGAGGCTCTGTAAGTAGTTTTCTTACAGATAAATATAGCGGTTGGGGGTGGGAAAGGGTCCACTACATTACAGAAAAAATAAGACGTGGACATGCCCTTTAAGTGGTATATTTTAAAAAGTGTGGTATGGCATTAACGGGTATGTTTTAAAAAAATGTGATATGGCATTAAGTGGTATATTTAAAAAGCGTGATATGGCATAAAGTGGTAAACGATGTATTATCGGGTTAGCAGGTTTTTTACAAACAGTGAGCCATTTCCAAGAATGTTCGGAAATAGCGAGGCACAGTCAATGTAAAACCTCCTTAGTAAAGTTTTGTGCTACCGTGTAGGCCTGGGCACTTACCTGTCAGAGATCCCGCGATGTACAAAATCTCGCACATGGATTTTTGCATCGTAGGAACATAGGCAGATAATCTGCATCGGTAGAAGTTATTATATCACCCCCAAACTCTATATCGAGCCAGAATTCCGTTTCTTCTCTTAGCTCCTTTTTCTTAGTATTTACTATTATTTCAGTATTCTGCTTGCTTTAGCACATACTGCCTGACAGTCCCTCGGGTTACAAAGGTCTATTGTACACAACAATTACAGTTATTTTCTACTTCATTTTATTTACGGGATAAATGCCATTCATGTTGTTTTTCTCTAATGCATTTCTCAACATTAAACTTAATTTGTCATTTTGTAGCCCGACCTCCAAGCCTATTTAAATCACTCTGTAAATTTGCTGACAAAAGGGATTCTGTGATCCAAATGCTCCACTTTACTTCACTACAACCTACAACCTAGCCTCATCATTTTCTATTTAGTAGTGATTTTTTTAGTTAAAGTAACAATTGCCGTATCCTATGGTTGTGGCCTACAGAAAACTGTGCACTTGCATTATATTTCTGTAGGACACCTGCTTCTGTCTTTGGCCTAGGATATATTCTACCAAATGAACCTTCACCACTATTAAGCAAAGTGTGGCCATGCATCGCTTGGTCGGTCCAAAAAATCTGCATTGCTTTCTGCATTGTTCTGGCGGTGACAGATGTCAGTCACCCATCGGACAAACGGGGATTGGACATGCATAAATCCCTGCCAACCGTGCATTCCATAGACCACGGCACCAAAAACAAACTGCAGATTTTTTTGGCCCAACTGTTCGAAACATAGAAATATCAGTTGGTTGTGCCAAAAAATCTGTTTCTGTGCCTTACAGTTCTTTTCTTCCATTCTTTTTTTTTTTGGCAAGTATATTCCTATAGGGAGATTTACCCAGAGACGCAAATGCTCTGGACAAATCTCATGAATGGGATTTACCAGAGGGTGCGCGGCTCTGGGTGAATCTCACCCGCATGTAAGTATTTAAGACCCGAGCAGCCTGTGGTTTGCCCAGACTGTGCAAGGCTGCCAAAAGATCACCGTCAGCCTCATGATTGAGTGGAACTGCCCAAAAATTTTCCTTGGTCATGTTTGGCCTCCTTCAGTAAAGTATAGGGAATCAACCACGGCTGAAAGAAATGTGGCACCCATATTGAAAAATTTAAACATATTTGAAAATAACCCAAGTAATATAATTGAAGTTTGTGGCCATGACCTTCACTTCTGGTTGAATATACGGGGTTAATTTCGGTAACCCTCAAAAGTAGCCCCGTATGTTTCATAACCCTCTAAAGTACAATCGGAAAATTGAAAATAGTTTCCAATCATACTTTCAAAAGTAGTTTTGATAACCAACGAAAGTAGTTCCATACCTTTGAGAATTATTGAAAACATGGAAGTTCCGAAATCCGAAATTTCATATCCCAAGTCTCGAATCCCATCTCTAGTCCTAGAATTAGTGCCAATTGATGCAACAGGAACGCGTAATGAAAAAGCAAGACTGCATGGGGCTACTCACGGATTAAAAACCACACTTTATTTAAAGGGCATGTCCACCCTCAAACTAAAATTTGATCCACACTGGCCCCACTGTGTATTTTTAAAAAAATCCTTACGGTACATCTCTGCTCCTTATGGTTCTCCTGTAGTGATTGTTCAAAGTACAAGTCCAAGTGAAGAGAAGGAGGTATGCTTGAGTCCTCCAGTCCTTGCTATTTTCTTAACCTCAGAAAAGCAGTGACTTGCACAGGGGAGCCCTTTCCCCCGCCTCCCAAAATATTTCTTTAATATTGCTCAAAATGCTCAGATCGCTACTTACAGACTCTTCAATGACAGCAGCTGCGTCTGTGATTGGCTGCCTCAAACGACACGGGAAGGGGCTGTAAGTGGAGATCTGAACATATTTTTCAAGAAATAAATCGTCGGTTGGGGGTGGGCAGGGGACACCTACATTATGGGAAAACTTAATTTTTAGGGTGAACATGCCCTTTAAAATTCTATAAAAAACAGCATAGTTCATGTACAGAGACACCAAGCAAGACTACCACTCAGCACATTTTATGGCGATAACAACTTCCTCAGAAGCTCCAGGAATAGAGATGGACACAAAACCAAACTCAAACCCGAGTTCGAGACGAATTTTATGAGTTCGGACGAACGCAAACTATTCGAACTAGTTCGGCTGTATTTTCAATAATTATTATCATCGAATTTATGGACCATTCGCTATCCCTAGAATGTATCGTTCACTAACCCTCAAATGTATCATTCGTTTTCGGTAACCCGCGAAGGTATATTTCGCTAACCCTAGAAAGTATCATTAGTTTTCGGTAACCCTCGAATGTATGGATCGTTTTCGCTAACCCTCGAATGTATCGTTCGCTAACCCTCAAAAGTATTGTTCATTTTCAATAACCCTCGAATGTACGGATCGCTTTCACTAACCCTCGAAAGTATCATTCGTTTTCGGTAACCCTCGAATGTATGGATCTTTTTCGCTAACCCTCGAATGTATCGTTCGCTAACCCTCGAAAGTATAATTAGATTTTGGTAACCCTCGAATTTATGGTTCTATTTTCGTTAACCCTCTAAAGTATTGTTCGGTAACCCTCAAATTGGCCATAACGCTCTAATGTAGCTTGCGCAAAACCCGACAATTGCCCGCTCGTGGGTAAAGTTAGTGTTTTAACAAGTTTTAGTAATAGTGACGTGTTCCCCAGACCATTTCCCATGTGCCATAGCCATTTACAGTAAGTTACCATTGTTAGTTTAGCTGTAAATCACCCAGACTTTTCGAATAATCACTCCCCATTGACTTTAATGGTTCCGAATTCGAGCTTTCGAACTTTCAAACTTTTACTGAAGTTCGGCCACCTCTATTCAGGAACACATACTGTATATATAAAAATGGAAAGCACAGCATACTGTATGTTGCAGTGTTGTTTAATAAACAGTGCTGCTACACAGGGGAATAATACATCAGCTAAATGCTTTCTGTCCAGGGCTGAAATGGGAAAAAATGATTTAGGGATTTAATTGCCTTTTCGAGCAAAAATAACCTCATGTTTCTTTAACATTTGGCTTATTTTGACAGTATTACAGTGGAGCTGCCTATAGCGGAATTATAGAAATGTTTATCACATGAATTATATTCCGTTTTTACAGCTTTTTTGGGTTTATTTACGTTATATGGTGAACTTGAAAAAGTGAAATATTTAAGTCCACGTGAATCTCTTTAGCATTTAGTCCTATTTGCATAACAACGAGAAATAGTCAGTACATCAAACCTGTTTGAAAAGCCAGTTCATTACTTATCTGGCCAAATAATGTTATCAAGAGGGAGCCATTTATAACAAATAAATCAAACTCCGGGAGCTGGAACCCTAATGCATTTCCTTTAGTTCATTACATTGCAATGTCCACTTGTACATAATTATCAGCTGTGCTGCACAGTTCTCTACGACGGAAAGGTTAAAATCCAAGAAATGCTTTTTATAACACCTAATTGCTTAAAACCTGTTTAACAATAATAACAATAATAATAAAAATTCCAACAAAGGAAAATACAGTGGAAAAGTCATGAAATTGAAAGAATGCATTATTTAAATGTACATTACAGTAATGCCCTTGTGATGTTAAATTCTTGTTATCGGCATAGCACAATCAAAGGGTATAAAATTCTAAGCAATAGAACATAATAGACGTTTGCCACCAATCAAATTTTATCTAACTGCAGCAGACCATTAAAAAGATAATATTTGATTGGTTCCTGCAATTAAATAGCTCAGGCAAACTGTTGGGCCACATTACATGAGCCTTACGTATTTAAATATAGAGGCTTTTAAAAATATAAAATTCCATCACAGTTGTCACATTAGCTTTTAATCTAATCATATTTGAGTTAGAGGATACTTTTTAAAATTTAGTTGTAGGTAGAAAAGAAATGTCTGCTTATTCTAATTCTATGAACTGATTTAGCTCAGCAGTGCTTTCTGTTCAAGTTAAACAAAATATCCTTTATAAACTAATAATAAAGCCCAAATAAGCCGTATAAATACAAGCACTTATGAAGACTGAATATCGTATTGCTAAATACAACACAGTCTAGATATTCTATAATCTATGGGAATTATAAAAGAATGAAATAATTACTAAAAGCATTGGAAAAACTTTCCGTGGTAATATGTTAATGATGACCTGAAATCCATTAATTGTAAAATTGTTCAGCATTATTATTTATATAACATTCAACATTATAAAGCTATTATGGATTGGTATGTTTGCTATTTTGCTATAATACATAAGTGTGATATTTTATAATGGGAGCTGCAGTGGTATATATCCTTATAAAAATCACTCAGCTATGTCACTAAGTGACTCATTTCTTATATTTCTTATATCCCACTACTCCGCCAATTCCAGTGTTCATGCCTGGACAATGACTCAGCATTTTTTGCAGTGTTAACTTCACTAACAGAACCTGCTGGAGCTGCTTCCTGTCACTTTATAACCAATGTCTCTCTCCTCCTCCACAAAGATTTGTTCAACCACATAGATGCTGGGCTGGGATGTTCCTTTCTACTGGGTTTGAGTTACAGAAGGTAGCTTGGGGGATTTAAGGTGGAAATAGGGACAAGGTTAGAATTTAAAATGTGAATGGGGTAAAGGAATCTGATACTTATGTATTATAAGAAATAATGCGCCCCTTCACATTATAATATAAGGACATTACGCCACCTTGTAGTTCCCTGTCCTGTATAAAATCACTCGGCCTATCGCCTTGTGCTTCTATTTGGTCAGGGAAATCCTTGGTGGGGTAATATCCTTATATTACACTGTAAGGGGCGCATTATCCCTTATATCAAAAGACATCGCAAAGAAAAAGATCGATATATTCTCTGTATTTGAGCTGAATATTTCGCCATGGAAAGTATCACCATGTTTATGTGCTGATGTGCGGCTGTAATAGCTTCTCTTTTTAATGCGATACGTTTCCTGCATTTCGGTGAAAAGAGAAAAACTGGAAATCGCTGATCCGATTGGAATAAATGTTGGACCCTATTGAGAAACACTCCACAATGTACTGGCACCTTCCATGGACCCACTGACAAGCTAAATGTATAAGGACATTTTGAATTTTGACCATCTCAGACTTGCCAATTTTAAATGGCCTAACTTAATGCAAGGAAACACATAAACCAAATGGCAATCGCCTCACTGTTTCTTATTAATAGGAAACAGGGTCAAATATATCATATGTAATAAGCTCTTTCCAAATTCTTTCATCATGATTTTAATGACATTTTGAAAAAGGTCTATGGTCTCTATGGGGATACTCATTTACAACGTATGATTGTATGGCCTTTATAAACAGATGCACAGGACCATTTAATGCTTATATTGAGTATCTTAGTAAATATGTTATGCCATGATGTCATTGTTTAGTATTACATGTGTATACTAGTACCAGGTGATTATGCTACCAATGACAAATGTTATACTTTGTAGCACAAACACAAATGTTGTTTAAAAGGGGGTTACCCTGTGGGCTACTTACCTGCCTGGTTCCCATGATGCAGCAGCTCACATTAAGTGAGTAGTGCATCGCGAGAACCCGAAAGGAATAGGAGCACGGTGCATAAATATTGCAACGGGCTAATAGTGTTTTACTGGGAGGGGGGAACAATAATTTTGCACTTTAAAAGGGCAATTATATTTTTTTAAAGGAGAGCTAAGAAATAATTATCAAGTTTTAAGAGGACTAATGCCTTAATCATGGCTGTTGCCTTATGTTTGCTTACATTTTCAGCCTTCAAAGTCATTTACAGTAAAAATCAATGTGTTCTGTGTTTAACATGTCTTAATGTTTTGTCATACGTAGGGTATGGTTTATCTTTGTAGAAATTAGGGGGCTGTTGAAATGTTTTTCCGTTCCCCTTGTATTCTGTTTAACTGAATCATAATCAGAAATGTTACTGTAAAAAAGACAATTAAAGCAAGGGTTACTGCATGTACAAAACTGAAATTAATTAATTTCCACTTGTCAGGCTCAGCCATGGCACTTCTGCAATCTTGTTAGTAAGCTTTTTAATTAGGAAAACTTTATAGCTTATAGGAAAAATGCATGTTTTCTTAGTTACATAGAGTTTGCATCCAATTAAAAGCACATAGGGCATTACAGAACTGGAGAGGTGCAACTTGAAAAAAAGGAATGGTGTTATAAACGGAGGTTGATTTTGTATCTGCTTATACTAGGAAAGAAAAACTTAAAGCATAAGTAAACTGAAGAAAATGACTCATATTAAAGGAACAGTTCACTGCTTCAAACTACTTAGTCTCAACACAAAACACATTTCTTTGTGCTTCTATACCTGTTTTCAGATCCTGAATCTGATCAGCAGGCCCCCAGTAATCTTCCCCGATAGATAGGCACCCCTTCTCCTTCATCTTAACTTCACTCTGCCCCTGCTGATATTAGCGACCGTCCACGGCGCTTCAGGCATGCGCAATGCGCGACTAATGCAGTCGCAAATCTGTGGCCTTGAGGAAGGGAGACAGCTTCACGTAGCTACGATGATCCGATGTGCATGCACGCGCCGCCGCATGTATTCTTTTTATGGGCTAAATGTGATAAAGCTGAGGACCGTGTAGGGGTGCCTGTGTGACATGGTAGTATGTGGAATGGGGCTCATACAGCCCCTTCCCCTGCCCATGATGGACCGTATATAACTCAAGTCAGTGCAGTCATGTCAGTCTTCATGCTGGCTGGGAATTGTAGTTTACCAAACCACTGGAGTGCCAAGGTTGATTTATCCCTGTGTTAGTGTGTGAGGTTGTATTAGTAATGACAACCACAGGACCCCACAGCTCCCAGTGTAAAATACCTGCTCTATAGGGCCCTGCTGTTTGTGGTTCAGATCCCAGAAAGGGAAACTTTTTCTGCTGGGAATAGTACTGGCACACACCAGCACATCCCTCGTCCATTTTATGATTATTGGTTATCTGGTGGTTGGGAGTATAAATAGTGTACAGGGACAGACAACAGATGATTGTTCTGCCAATGATAAATAAAAAGTTATACAGATAACTCAGTCTGTGTCCTTGTACCTTTATATAGACATAGAACTCCTCAGTGACTTCTAATATCCTTATAATTTACAGTAGGGGATACATTATCCCTTATAATACATGAGTGATACCCAGAGTTCCCTGTATAACTCAGTCTGTGTCCTTGTACCTTTATATAGACATAGAACTCCTCAGTGACTACTAATATCCTTATAATTTACAGTAGGGGATACATTATCCCTTATAATACATGAGTGATACCCAGAGTTCCCTGTATAACTCAGTCTGTGTCCTTGTACCTTTATATAGACACAGAACTCCTCAGTAGAGATGTCCGAACTTCGAAAAATCCGGTCCGCGCGAGGATCCGCGGATTTTCGAAAAAATCCGTAAATTCGAAAATCCGCGAGCGGACCCGTTAAAACGTATTAAAATGAAAGTTCGGCAAAATCCGCATTAAAAGTGGTCTAAATTGCCTTGGTAATGTTAACTTAATCACTCAGGGACCTGGGTAATGTCCTTAGAAACACGTATCAATGCCTACAATACCTAAAAATTACAGTCCGCTAGCGAGAACAGTATTTTTCGAAAATACGATGATTTCCGTAAAAACGAGGATTTCCGTAAAAACGAGGATCTCCGTAAAACCGAGGATTTCCGTAAGTCCGCGAATCTCCGTAAAAACGAGGATTCCCGTAAAAACGAGGATTTCCGTAAAAACGAGGATTTTCGTAAAAACGAGGAACCGGAACTTCCTGCCTATCAAAATGGCCAGTGCTGCAAGGCAACTATATGCCCTGAACTACCTCCTGCTCAGGGGGTATGATGATTTCCCCCCTGGCACCCATCATGTGCGGCGCCGGAGGCGCAGAATAATGGAGGGGCTACAGCGCCGCATCCTGCGACGCTTCGGATACCAGACCACTGTCTCTACCCTCCAGAGACAGTGGTCAGACCTCAAGAGGCAGAGGCCTCAATATGTGGCTGCCGTTCGGCAAATGATAGAAGGCAAGTATACTTTTTATTATATTACTGTATTATAATACGTAGTAAAATATTTTAATTCACTTCTGACAAAAACATATTTATATATATATATGTTTTTAAAAACATCAATAATCCTTAAATTTGGCTTGAGAGAGAGAGATCCAAGTTCTTTGTATTTCTCATTCACTGGTTATTATTACATTATTATTATTCTTGTATTATTCAATATCAGCCCTATTTAAAGGGTAAGTAAAGTCAAAAAATAAATCACTGAAAAGTGACTTTATTTAACATAACACCTATAAATTTAAAATGATACCCACACATAGACACACTTGGTGGCCCACCCTTCCATTTCCATGGCAGCCTTATTTAAAGGCTAAGTAAAGTTAAAAATGAAATCGATCATTAAAAATTGATTTCTTTTTATCTTATAAATGCACACTGATACCCACACATAGACACAGTTAAACACACTTTACTGACCCACCCTTTTAGTTACATGGCAGCCCTATTTGAAGGGAAAGTAAAGTCAAAAATAAAATGTTGATCAATTATTAAAAATTGATTTATACACTCCAAAATTAAAAATGTTGTGTTACCCACAAAATCTATACAGATACAAGTACACACAGCTACTGATGCTCCCCTACACCCAACCAACTTTTCCCTTTCCGTGGCTACAATACACACAATAAAAATATAAGTACTTAGCCAGAATAAGGTATGAAATCATTGCCATAGAAATATGATTGACTTTTAAAGAAACTAAATATTGCCTTATTTAATCTGTATTTTCAAGCAGAATTCAAAGTATATAATTAAATATTTCCTTTAGATATATCATTCATTATGTATTTTTTTATTTTAATTTGCAGGGGAATCTTCCTCGGATACCCCACCCCCACCACCGTCCCCGCCAGAGGAAGAATGTAAGTGCAGCCTATTGAAAAAAAAACATTTTTCTAAATCTTTCATTTGTCCAAGGCCACATTACAGCGCACACGAGCCCTCCAGAAACAAGCGCGTGTTTCCGGTGCGCTCATGTGTATTGCCATGTGAGTGCAGTACGATAGCATAATTGTGCAAAAATTGAGGATCACATTAATTGTGCCACACTATTGTGTGCTTTTTAACACGTTGATATGTCCAAGCCCTTTATCCAAATGTTTGCATAATTTTTGACAACTTCTCCGAGAATTGTTTTAGTAAATGTATTTGAACATTTAATGACAGTGAGAGTTAAAATAAATTTCCTTTTTTTTTTAGCACTACCACCAACTAGCCCTCAGGCTACGGGCAGCCCATTGCCCCCTCCGGGCAGTCCCTTGCCCCCTCCGGGCTCACCATCGCCCCCACCGGGCAGTCCACCGCCCCAAGAAGAGGAGGAACCGGGGACCAGCCAGACACGTAAGTGCATCCTAAGCAATTTTTTAATCTTTTTATTGACCTTGATTGTCAGCAAATAATTAGTGAAATTATCATTGATAATTAATTGAATTTTATTATTTCACTGATAAAAATTTTCGAAAATAAAAAAGGAAACAAATCTATTAATTTGACTTGAGAGACAGAGCTTCTCATTTCTCATTCCCATTTATTGTCCCCAACTCCCCATTGTTTGGGCTGTATCTTGTCCCTCAGTTTTTAAGCTTAAGTCACGAAATTCGGTCCAAACGTCCAAAATTATCCAAGAAATGTTCACTACATAGCCTTTTAGGAAATGTTCTTATAATATATTACTAATGGATTGGACGGTGATTGTTGAAATAAAACATTTTTTTTTCTAGAAGCAGGACCAGCCTCTACAGGCCCTCCACCCTCTCCACCCCCTCCACCCTCTCCAGCCCCTCCAGGCCCTCCACCCTCTCCAGCCCCTCCAGCACCTCCTGCCTCTCCAGTCACTCTGGCGGCCATGCTTGAGAATCGTAAGTAAATCATATGCAACGTTAATGAAATGTTATATACAAGACTATTAATATCTGTATTTTCCCAGTGTAAAATCCACGCTACATGATGCAACATTGGGTACTGTGGGTTTGACAATGCTTTTATGGGGGCTGCACCACTTCCAAAAAATTTTGTATGTAGCACAGTCCTAGTGATACAAAACCAAGAATGTTCTGATACAATTTAGCAATAAACGTAATGTTTTAAGCCAGCATTACCTCCTGCTGTTTATCAGTGATCCCCCATGATGCAATAATATCGCTTTAAGTGGAAGTTCAGTGATAATATATATACTTTTAAGGAAAAAAGAGCAGTATTTATCCATCCCAATTACCTTAATCTGCCCATTCAGCAATCAGCATTGTGTCTGTGTATAAATAAATGCAACGGAAATAATGACTTCCTGTTTGCAGGACCCCTAATAGAGACCGTTATGGTCTTGCCCTTGACCCAGCGCCTGGGTTGATTCAGTTGCTCAGTAGAGATCTGAGCATGTGTAACCCATCCAACAGCCAATCAGTAGAAATCACTGTTACCATAACTAGGTATGCATAATATAAACTAAGAATTTTAGAAATAATGATATCTTATACTGAGCTTTCCTTTTTATGACATACCGCAACATTATAGCATTGCAGTACCATGTATGTGTAAGTAGTTATCAGGTGCAAAATTGCATCTACCGCATGGTGCTTTAGGAAATGTGCTCGAACATCTTCACCACAATTCTCTCAATATCTTCCTCCACAGAACTACAGAGCATGCGGCGGGAGATGCGCCACATGGTGCGGCGCCTGGACCGCCGCCTAGACCGCCGCCTGACCAGACTGGAGAGGAGGGCACCCCAGTAACCCCCTTTTTTTTTGTTTGTTTATTTTTTGTACATAGTTTTTTTTTTAAATTTCATATATATATATATATAAAAACAGTTCTGAAAAAAAAAATGTTTTTGGGCTTTATTTTTCGATATATCAAATTATTCAGATAGATTCATAATCAATTTTTATTTGAAAAATTACAATACACATATCTATTTAGCTAGCTATATGTCTGGTACTTATAATTGTATATAACTTACCATTAATGCCATTACACACACCACATTGGCCACATTCCCCTATATAGTAGTTTGCACACAACAAGGCAAAGAAGGCGATGGGGGTACTGGGTTACATAATGTCCACTGTGGTTTGCCACCATTGTTGTGGGGCCAGGCAGGCTTGGCCCCACTGGACATACCCCTCACCCCATTGGCTACTCTCCCTCAAGATATGCATCGTGCAAGGGAAAGCAGGTGAAAGGGTAAGGCTTCGTAGGAACAGCACCATTGTGTTACAGCAGGCCCACTGCAGTTTGCCACCATTGTTGAAGAGCCAGGCAGGCTTGGCCCCATTGGACATACCCCTCACCCATTGGCTACTCTCCCTCAAGGTATGCATCGTGCTAGGGAAAGCAGGTGAAAGGGTAATGCTTCATAGGAACAGCACCATTGTGTTACAGCAGGCCCACTGCAGTTTGCCACCATTGTTGTGGGGCCAGGCAGGCTTGGCCCCATTGGACATACCCCTCACCCCATTGGCTACTCTCCCTCAGAGTATGCATCGTGCAAGGGAAAGCAGGTGAAAGGGTAATGCTTCGTAGGAACAGCACCATTGTGTTACAGCAGGCACACTGCAGTTTGCCACCATTGTTGAAGAGCCAGGCAGGCCTGGCCCCACTGGACATACCCCTTACCCCTCCCCCCCATTGGCTACTCCCCTCAAGTATTGCATCGTGCAGGGAAAGCAGGTGAAAGGGTAAGGCTTCGTAGGAACAGCACCATTGTGTTACAGCAGGCCCACTGCAGTTTGCCACCATTGTTGAGAGCCAGGCAGGCTTGGCCCCACTGGACATACCCCTCACCCCATTGGCTACTCTCCCTCAAGTATGCATCGTGCAAGGGAAGCAGGTGAAAGGGTAGCTTCGTAGGACAGCACCCATTGTGTTACAGCAGGCCCACTGCAGTTTGCCACCATTGTTGTGGGGCCAGGCAGCTTGCCCCACTGGACATACCCTCACCCCATTGCTACTCTCCCTCAGAGTATGCATCGTGCAAGGGAAAGCAGTGAAAGGGTAATGCTTCGTAGGAACAGCACCATTGAGTTACACAGCAGCACACTGCTTTTGCCACCATTTTTGAAGAGCCAGGCAGGCTGGCCCCACTGGACATGGAGTACTTCCTCTCGGGCCAGGCAGGATGACCCAAGCTGAAAACATTAGCCACAAGTAGCTGGTTGCGGCTGTATGAGATTGTCAGAGTAGGTGACCCCACAAAGGTGCCTCATGAGAGAGAACGAGATCATATGGAGTACTGCTCTCGGGCCAGGCAGATAGACCCAGAGCTGAAAACATTAGCCACAGAGTAGCTGTTGCGGCTGTATAGATGGTCAGAGTAGGTGACACCACAAAGTGTGCTCCGGAGAGAGAACGAAGATCAACTTATGGAGTACTGCTCTCGGGCCAGCAGGATTGACCCAGAGCTGAAACATTAGCCACGAGGTAGCTGTTGCGGCTGTATGAGATGGTCAGAGTAGGTGACACCACAAAGGTCCTCATGAGAGAGAACGAAGATCAAATTGAGTACTGCTCTCGGCCAGCAGGATGACCCAGAGCTGAAAACATTAGCCACAGAGTAGCTGTTGCGGCTGTATGAGATGGTCAGAGTAGTGACACCACAAGTGCCTCATGGAGAAGAACGAAGATCAAATATGGAGTACTGCTCTCGCCCAGGCGGATGAGACCCAGAGCTGAAAACATAGCCACAGTAGCTGTTGCGGCTGTATGAGATGGTCAGAGTAGGTGACACCACAAAGGTGCCTCATGGAGAGAGAACGAAGATCAATATGGAGTACTGCTCTCGGGCCAGCAGGATTGACCCAGAGCTGAAAACATTAGCCACAGAGTAGCTGTTGCGGCTGTGAGATGGTCGAGATGTGACACCACAAAGGTGCTCATGGAGAGAGAACGAAGATCAAATATGGAGTACTGCTCTCGGGCCAGGCAGAATTGACCCAAGCTGAACATTAGCCACAGAGTAGCTGTTCGGCTGTATGAGATGGTCAGTAGGTGACACCACAAAGGTGCCTCATGGAGAGAGAACGAAGATCAAATATGGAGTACTGCTCTCGGGCCAGGCAGGATTGACCCAGAGCTGAAAACATTAGCCACAGAGTAGCTGTTGCGGCTGTATGAGATGGTCAGAGTAGGTGACACCACAAAGGTCCTCATGGAGAGAGAACGAAGATCAAATATGGATACTGCTCTCTCGGCCAGGCAGGATTGACCCAGAGCTGAAAACATTAGCCACAGAGTACTGTTGCGGCTGTATGAGATGGTCAGAGTAGGTGACACCACAAGGTGCCTCATGGAGAAGAACGAAGATCAAATATGGAGTACTGCTCTCGGGCCAGGCAGGATTGACCCAGAGCTGAAAACATAGCCACAGAGTAGCTGTTGCGGCTGTATGAGATGGTCAGAGTAGGTGACACCACAAGGTGCCTCATGAGAGAGAACGAGATCAAATATGGAGTACTCTCTCGGCCAGGCAGGATAGACCCAGAGCTGAAAACATTAGCCACAGAGTAGCTGTTGCGGCTGTATGAGATGGTCAGAGTAGGTGACACCACAAAGGTGCCTCATGGAGGAGAAACGAAGATCAAATATGGAGTACTGCTCTCGGCCAGGCAGGATTGACCCAGAGCTGAAAACATAGCCACAGAGTAGCTGTTGCGGCTGTATGAGATGGTCAGTAGGTGACACCACAAGGTGCCTCATGAGGAGAACGAAGATCAATATGGAGTACTGCTCTCGGGCCAGGCAATTGACCCAGAGCTGAAAACATTAGCCACAGAGTAGCTGTTGCGGCTGTATGAGATGGTCAAGTAGGTGACACCACAAAGGTGCCTCATGGAGAGAGAACGAAGATCAAATATGGGTACTGCTCTCGGCCAGGCAGGATTGACCCAGAGCTGAAAACATTAGCCACAGAGTAGCTGTTGCGGCGTATGAATGGTCAGAGTAGTGGACACACAAAGGTGCCTCATGGAGAGAGAACGAAGATCAAATTGGAGTACTGCTCTCGGCCAGGCAGATAGACCCAGAGCTAAAACATTAGCCACAGAGTAGTGTTGCGGCTTTATGAATGGTCAGAGTAGGTGACACCACAAAGGTGCCTCATGGAGAGAGAACAAGATCAAATATGGAGTACTGCTCTCGGGCCAGGCAGGATTGACCCAGAGCTAAAACATTAGCCACAGAGTAGCTGTTGCGGTGTATGAGATGGTCGAGTAGGTGACACCACAAGGTGCCTCATGAGAGAGAACGAAGATCAAATATGGAGTACTGCTCTCGGGCCAGGCAGGATTGACCCGAGCTGAAACATTAGCCACGAGTAGCTGTTCGGCTGTTGAGATGGTCAGAGTAGGTGACACCACAAAGGTCCTCTAGGAGAGAACGAAGATCAAATATGGAGTACTGCTCTCGGGCCAAGTAGGATCGACCCAATCTAGAAAAATTAGCCACAGAGTAGCTGTTGTCGCAGAGCATTTGTTAAGTCATAACCTGAATGCAGTAGAGCAAGGTAGGACCATATATGGCCCTGCCAATAAGAAAAATTAGCCATTTGCCAGCTAAGCTGGCATCAGCTAAGCCTCTAGGTGGAAAATGAGGCGGAAGGAGCAGTATGGGTGGCCAGGGGCAGGAGGCCTTCAGTCAAGGGCATCAGCAATAGGGGTGCTGTATTGAGATGTGATCCACGCCTCATTCATCTTGATGAATGTAAGGCGGTCCACATTCTCAGTGGAGAGACGGGTCCTCCTCTCCGTTACAACACCCCCTGCTGCGCTGAAGGTCCTCTCCGAAAGAACACTGGATGACGGGCATGAAAGGACCTCGATGGCATACTGTGCCAACTCGGGCCAGATATCAAGCCTCGCCACCCAGTAGTCCAGTGGATCCTCAGTCTCTGATGTGGCTACACCGGCCCTGGATCCGATGTAGTCGGTGACCTGGCGACTGAGGTGTTGCCTGGTGGAGTTGTCAGTGGATGGGCCTGGCAACTGTGGCTGGAAGAACAGCCTGAAGTTGGCCGCGAGGCCGCCTCCAGTACTGCTGCTCCTCCTGTCAGGCACAGGGGGACGTGAGCCCTGTTGATCCCCAACATCAGGTGCTGTAGGCCTGCCAGCACCTGGGAAGGCAGAACAGAGGCAACGTAGCAGTGTTGCCTCATAGTGCTGCATTCTACCTTCCCTCTGAGATGCGGGGATAAACTCCGACACTTTACCCTTATAGCGGGGATCTATAAGGGTGGCCACCCAGTACTGCTCCTTCTCTTTGATGGCCTTAATCCTGGGGTCCTTGCGAAGGCATTGCAGCATGAAAGAGCCCATGCGCCGCAAACTGCCTGCCCCATGTCCTCGATGTCCTCGATGTCACTGAGGACAGTAGTGTCGGGCTCAACCTCTCCCCAACCACGAATGACATGTGGTACTTGGGAGGGTTGAGATGTCCCCCTAGAGGAATGCCCCATTTCCCCTTGGTCCAGGTCACCTAAATCCCCCTCCTCATCATCGGACGGCTGCTCTGCACCGTGATGTTCGGGCTCGGAAAGCATCACGGTGTCGGCGTCCTCCTCTTCCAGTGCCTGCTGCTCGACAGCGAGTGCCCTGTCGAGTATGCCGCGCAGAGTGTGCTCAAGGAGGAACACCAGTGGGATGGTATCCGCAATGGTGGCATCATTGCGGCTTACCATCCTGGTGGCCTCCTCAAATGGCGCGAGCACACGGCAGGCATCTCTAATCAGCAGCCACTGCCTGGGTAACAGCAAACCCAGGTCCCCAGAGCCTGATCTTGCCTCGTACTCGTACAAGTAGTCTATGATGGCTCGCCTCTGCTGGAGCAGCCTCAGCAGCATCATAAGACTAGAGTTCCAGCGGGTGGGGGTGTCACAAATCAGGCGGTTCTGCGGCAGACCATTCTGCTGCTGAAACTCGGCCAGACGAGCTGTGGCCGTGTATGACCGCCTGAAGTGACTGGACACCCTCCTAGCCATCCTCAGTACCTCCTGGAGACCAGGGTACTTGGTGAGGAACCGCTGGACGACCAGGTTGAGAACGTGTGCCAGGCAAGGAACATGTGTGACTCTGCCCATGCGAAGGGCAGACAGGATATTGGTGGCATTGTCACACACGACCTTGCCTATTGAGAGGTGGTGTGGGGTCAGCCACCTCTCAACCTGCCCTTGCAGTGCTGCCAGCAACTCGGCCCCGGTGTGGCTCCTATCACCGAGGCACACAAGCTGCAACACTGCATGGCACCGTCTCGCCTGGCACGAAGCATAGGCTCTGGGGGGGCACGGAGCTGTCCGGGAAGAGGGCTCACCGGATGAGGAGGGGGGGGTGGAGACTGGCGTATCACCAATGCGTGGTGGTACCACCATCTCCCCACTTGCGCTCCGTGCCGCGTCTCTGCCGGCTAGCAGAGTGACCCATTGGGCGGTAAATGACACATACCGCCCCTGGCCGTGCTTGCTGGACCACGCGTCCATAGTAATGTGGACACACTTGCCCACACTGTGGTCCAGCGAAGCAGATATATTGCCCTGCAGATGGTCATGCAGGGCTGGTACTGCCTTCTGGGCAAAGTACCTACGGCCAGGGACCTGCCACTGTGGTGTGCCAATGGCCACAAACTCCCTGAACGCTGCACTGTCTACCAGGCTGAAAGGTAGCAGCTGCACCGCCAGGAGTTTGGCTAAGCCGGCAGTGAGACGCTGGGCTTGGGGGTGACTGGGGGACAGTTTCTGCCTCCGCTCCAACAACTGGGGAAGAGAGACCTGCCTTTTAGCTGACGCTCCAGCAGCAGTGTCAAGAGGCCTCTTAACACCGCGTGCTGGGGCCAAAGGCTGCCTCTCCTCCCTAACTTCCACCGAGGAAGCAGCTGATGGGGCCGGAGGGGGAGGAGGAGGAACGGTGGCTACCTGGGCACGAGGTAGGGAACGTGTGGGTGCCTGCACGTTCCCTGTCCGCTGCTCCCACCGGGCAAAGTGGTGCAGAATCATATGCCTCCTCATAGAGGAGGTGCCCAAATGTGATGTGGTCTTCCCACGGCTAACACGTTGCAGGCACAACTTGCACACTGCAACTGTGCTGTCACCTGGAGCCAGTGAGAAGAACTCCCACACCGCTGAGCCACCGACACGACTCGGAGCAGAGGTCACCTGCTGCTGTGGGGCACTGGCACCAGATCTCATTGGTGCCGTACCTCCACGTGCACCACTAGGTGCACTGCCTCTGCCCCGGCCCCTGCCCCCAGTCCTGCCTCTGGGTTCAGGATCGTGCTCATGCTCTGAGGGACATCCCTCAGAGACACTATCCTCCTCCTCTCTCACAGAGGGCACCCATGGACGATCGGTGACCTCATCGTCCACTTCCACCTCCTCAATACTGGAGGCTGCATCACTAACAGCAGCAGCATCTGGAACCTCACCCCCTGCATTAGTTCCCTGGCTGCTCACAGACTGCTGCGTGACATCGTCAGCCTCCTGTCCCCCTGTGCACTGAGCACTTTCCTCCGCCTCGGGCGACAGGAAAGATTGTGCATCAGTGCACAGCTCCTCCTCAAGCACACTAGCCCCACACATAGTGTGCGAAAACATATCCTGAGACTCCTCCTCCGGATCCCCGAAGGTACGGGCCATGTGGGCAACGAACTCCTGATAGAGCGGATCAGGTTCCATGCCCACAGTAGGAGCCTCAGGTGAGGAAGGAGCAGGCACAATATCTACAGTAGCAGCTCGGCTGCTCTGTGCCTGTGAGGAGGTGGATGAGGAAGGCTGGGTAATCCACTCTACTACCCGCCTTCCTTGATCAGAAGGGATAGCCCTAGCCCGGCTACCCCTAAAAATATCGGGCACGGTAACCCGGCTGCCCTGCGAAGGGCCAGGTAGCTCCTGGCCAGAGCCTTCAGTAGGCTCTCCTCTGCCTCTCCCTCTCCCTCTCCCTCCACGTGCAGAAGCACCCCTGCTCCTGGGTCTCCCTCTTGCCCTGCCAGGCATTTCCCTCTCCCAACTTATCCCCCCAAAAATTAATATATATATATATATATATATACACACACACACACACAAACACAAAAGACAAAGCAACAAAACAACACAGAAGCAAACAAATAAACACAAAGCTTTTTTTTTTTTTTTTTTTTTACACTAAAAGCACAAATAGGACACAGACACAACTGACAGCAAACAGCAGATCAGACAGCAAAAGCTGCTGATTGCTGCTAAAGGCAGCACTGTCAGCTACACAAAACACACAGACACTGACACACAGATACAGAAAGACAAACAAAAAAACAGGACACCTAGACCTCTAAAAGGTCTAACACAAAATTTGTCCAAAGGACTTATAGGGGGGTTAGTCCTTAAAAGGACTGTTGGGTCTCACAAAGTTAGTCCTTAAAAGGACTGTTGGGTCTCAAGATGTGTGAATACAGGGGTGGGTAACAACAAGTGCTAAACCACCACACTGAAATCCACACACAGAAAGCTCAAAAAGCTCAAAAAGCGCAAAAATCTCTCTCCAACTCCTACACTGTCAGGTCTCCACTAAACACACTCCAACACACTGACAAAATGTCGCCTGTGAAGCAGCCTTTTATACCCAGGGGGCTGGCAATAATCATGTTAGCTGCCATTGGCTAATTTGGGTCATGTGGCTTGCTCCGTCTTGAAAATAAGCCCCAAAAATTCGAATTTACAAGAATGTCTCGTTTTTCCGAAAATTCTCGTAATTACGAGAATCCTCGTAATTACGAGGATCTTCGCGTTTTCCGGGCCCCGGAAGATCGCGGATTCTCGTAATTACGGAGATACTCGTATTTTCGAAAATTTTCGTAAAAAAAAAATCAGCGGTTCGGAAGTTCGGAAGGCGGAAAATCCGGAAAATCCGGAATAATCCGCCGTTCGCGGACGTGATAAATCCGCGGCGGATCCAGGTTCGGGTCCGCGAACTGGCCATCTCTACTCCTCAGTGACTTCTAATATCCTTATAATTTACAGTAGGGGATACATTATCCCTTATAATACATGAGTGGTACCCAGATTTCCCTGTATAACTCAGTCTGTGTCCTTGTACCTTTATATAGACACAGAACTCCTCAGTGACTTCTTATATCCTTATAATTTACAGTAGGGGATACATTATCCCTTATAATACATGAGTGGTACCCAGAGTTCCCTGTATAACTCAGTCTGTGTCCTTGTACCTTTATATAGGCACAGATCTCCTCAGTGACTTCTAATATCCTTATAATTTACTGTAGGGGATACATTATCCCTTATAATACATGAGTGGTACCCAGATTTCCATGACGTGTATAACAGTCTGTGTGGTTGTACCTTTATTTTGACACAGAACTCCTTAGTGTCCACTAATATCCTTATACAATATACACAGTGTTCCATGAAAATTGCCAGAACTGTTGCATTGTGAGTTCCCAGAGTTGAAGTAAAAAAATAAAAATTCAAATTCTAAATAGGGAATACACATAAACACTCACACAAACACACACTGCCAGTCACACAAACACACACTGCCAGTCACACAAACTGCCAGTCACACAAACACACACTGCCAGTCACACAAACACAAACTGCCAGCCACACAAACACACACTGTCAGTCACACAAACACAGTCAGTCCAAAACAAAAACACTGAAATTCACACAAACACAGATAGACACAGTCACAAACACTGGCAGACACAGTTACACAAACACTGTCACAGTTACACACTGCTACATACAAAGATAGAAATCAATATAAACATTACTATATTTTTTTTTTTAATTTCATTATTCAATACCAAGTGAGGTGTAAGTTGTCTGTCAGTGATCTCTAAGTTCAGTAGCTGAGCTGTGTTAATATTCCTCTCTCTGTCTGCCAGTAACTCTATCTGATGCAGCAAAAAAAAGTGCACGTGAAGAGAGGGAAAGTCTATTAGTCATGGGGGGAAAGGGGGCGGGGTTATAACTTGTCAGTCCAGCAGATAGACAACAAGCAGTGCAGAGTGAAGGACACTCCCACCAAAAACGAGCAGAACTTTACAAGCTGATTGCAGAGGATCCAAGCAGAATTATTTCATAAGAAAGAGATCCTGGGGGCTGGGGCACAGGGGAGTTTATTATACAGAAGTTTGTAAAATATGTCATTTCTGAGAGAACACTTCCTTTAATCTGTAAATTATTACATCTTACTCTGAGATGTGTGTGTTGCTGCATGTTGAGTGTAGAGTACTGCTTAAAGAGTAACTGAGGTCTCAAATTGTTCCAAACTAGGAAGGATTATATAAAAAGCTTTCCATCGTACCTTCAAAGTAAAACCTAAATCACATCTCTAGATAAAATTTGTTAGAAGATATTGCTTGAAAGGCTCAGCAATATTACTTCCTGCTTGAACACTTCCTGTTTTCAGCCATGTTACCAGCTTTTAGTCATATGACCAGCCTTAGCCTGCATTAATAGGCTCTCCTTCTCAACTGTCAATTTTTTGACAGTTGAGAAGGAGCATTAAGTCTTAACTGAGCATGCTTCTCCCCCAGGGCAGATGGGCCAGCCAGAGGTCAGGTGATGTCACTCACCTACTGGAAGCAGGAAGTTTAAACATTCACCCCAATGTAATGTCTCACAGGCTTCAGCCAGAGATGTGATTGTCGGCTTATTTTAAAAGAAATACTGCATACATATGGCTTTCATTTAACTCTTACTTGTTTTGAGACCACAGTTGCCTTTAAGTTTAATATCCCCCGTCCATGACTAATCTAGACAAATCTGACTAAATGAGAGGGAAAACATGCTCAGTAATCACTAGGAGTCAGCAGTGGGAGAGGAAATTGCAAAACTGCGCACAACAGAAGGGTTTATTTTATTAAGATGCTAGATTGACAGCTGAAATGTAATATAGTTCAGATTGGATATCTAAAGAAATAGGGGGCAGATCAACAAATATGGTAAAAGGGTAGTTTACAGTAATGGGCAATTCATTTTCTTTTTTCAATTTACCCTTTAAGATTGAATAAAGGGTCTTAAAGACAAAACGGTTAATTATCTGATCCTGATAGCATGTCAGGATCAGATAATTTTATTTACCCTTCAGCTGTCCATCAAATCATTAGGTGTCCAGTTCAGGCCAAAGTAGCATAAAGCCAACATTTTTTTTAATCCAGTCCAATTGATGCCTGACTACAAAAATATGTATTTTTGGATTTTTTTGGGAAATGTGTGAACCCATGATTGAGTCTATTAAAAGGCATGTTCACCCTGTAATCTGCCCACAACACCAACTGCAATTTTGTTCACTGAATAGCTTTAAAAGTGGTCTGGATAAGTTTCTAAAACTAAAAATATTGTGAATATATATATATATATATATATATATATATATATTCTGTTGTTCTACAGGGCTATGTGTTTTGTCCAGCTGCTCCTTCAAGTATCCAGATCAGCCAAGACCTGAGTATAAGCCGAGGGGAGACTTTCAGGATGATTTTAAAGGTAACATTTCTCAGCTTATACTCAAGTATATATGTTATAAAATAAGTGCCTTGACACATTAGAAATGAAATTCCTGCTCCAAGGAGTTTACAAGTAGAGATGACTCCACCAAATGTGAAAACTATATTCAACAGTTTTCAAAATAAGTTTTTCAAAAAAAGTACATAAAATCCTGCAGCACAGAGAACATAACTTTCTAATAACATTTAAGTATCTATTCTATATATTACATTATCTGAGTCCAGGAAAGACCTATGCCATTGTTTTAGAACCTCATTTAAGTAATTTCTCCAGAGCAATCAGCTGTTTTAAAGGGGTTTGTCTGTTTTTAAGGGGTGTGTTAAGAAACAAAAGCGTTAATTAACTGTGGTTTGCAGTCTAGTAAATTTACTAACCTAGCACTATTTATTTCTAGGAGTGTGTTCTAGGAGTAATTAATCACTTGTGTTTTTTTTAATACTTACTGCTTGAATAAAGTAGTAGGAATTGTTTAAGGAAACTCAAATCACTGGGTTTCTAAAATAAATACTTGTGTTCAACTGCATTGTTACCTGTAGGGTGGGGGCTGGTAAGAGACAAAGGAAAGTCATTTTTTCCCCTTTTCTCTCTGATTGGATGGGGGTGTAGCTAATTGGTTTAAATTGGCTAAGGGCTGTTGAAACTTTGGTTTTGAACCTTATTTATGTCATTTCTCCAGAGCGATCAGCTCTTGAGCGATTTTCTTTCAAAGGGATTTTCTGTTTTAAAGGGATTTGTCTGTTTTTAAGGGGCTGCATTAAGAAACAAAAGCGTTTAGAACAAGAAAGGGTTTAAGAACAAGACGGCTTTTTCTCTTGTGTGTATTGCTGTTTCTCTTGCGTGTATTGCTATTTAGTATGGACAGTTTTGTTGGGGCCATGCAATGTGCATCCTGCCACATGTATGGGATCTTGGAGCAGCCGCCCCAAGGGACCTATGTATGTGTCAGATGTGAGTGGGTTGCCCATTTGGAATCGGAGGTCCAGAATGTAAAAGGGAAACTTGCAGCATTGCAGGGCTTGACAAATCTGGGGGAATCACGGGTACTGGCAGGGGCCAGTAAACTGGAGGGTGGAAGTGGGGCAGATAAGGTGGTAAAGGAAGATAGATTTGTAAGGGTTACAAGGGAAAGTAGGGGATGCAAAGGTAGGGCCGCTTCTTCCCAGTTGGTCAATCCCAACAGATTTGCTGTGTAAGGTGAAAATGTGTAGGACGAAGTGGCTCAGAAGTGGCATGTATGGAGCGGGGCGTTCCTTTGAGCACCCAGGGGACAGCCATCTCCAGTACAAGGGAGGAAGAATTGGGGGCTAGGAAGGATAAGCAAGTGGTAGTGGTAGGGGACTCCATTATTAGAAGGGTAGATAGGGTAATCTGTCGCCAAGACCCTACATGCGAAACAGTGTGTTCTCTGCCTGGTGCTAGGGTTCGCCATGTGGTGGATCGTGTAGACAGATTATTGGGTGGGGCTGGGAGTGACCCGGCGGTCTTGGTTCACATTGGTGCCAATGACAAAGTTAGAGGTGGAGGTGAGGTCCTTAAAAATGATTTCAGAGAATTAGGGGCCAAGTTAAAAGCAAGGACCTCAAGGGTAGTGATTTCAGAAATACTACCGCAGCCATGTGCTACACTAAGGAGGCAACGGGAGTTCAGGAATATAAATGCGTGGCTAAGAGGGTGGTGTAAGGCGATGGGATTTGGGTTTTTAGAGAACTGGTCTAACTTTTCTGTAGGCTACAGGCTCTTTAGTAGAGACGGATTGCACCTCAATGATGATGGTGCAGCTGTTTTGGGGGAGAAGATGGCTAGGGGGTTGAACTAGGTATGGGGGGAAGGTTACATTGAACTACACAGGGGTAGATAGAGAAGTTAGGGATAAGGGAGCTAATAACACAACAGAGGAAGGAGAAGGGGGAGGGGGAGCATAGAGGATAATGAGGCATGTACGACCAAGTATGGAAGTAAATCAATTGATAATCTAAAATATATGTTTACAAATGCAAGAAGTCTGGCTGGAAACACCAGGGAACTAGAACTAATAGCTTTAAAGGAAAGGTATGATTTAATTGGTATAGCAGAAAAGTGGCTAAATGATTCACGAGACTGGACAGTAAATATTGAAGGATACTCCTTATTTAGACATGACAGAGTTAATTAGAAAGGAGGAGGAGTATGTATGTATGTTAAACAGGAATTGAAGCCAAATCTAAAAGATGTAATAAATGGATTCATAAACGATATGGCAGAAACAATATGGGTAGAGTTGTGTACAGGAAGCAAGAAGGTGGGTAAATTAATTGTTGGGGTATGTTATAAGCAACCAAATGCCAAGGAGGAGGTGAAAATCAATCTCCATATGCAGTTGGCGAAGGCTGCTGGTATGGGGCATGTTTTGGTTATGGGGGATTTTAACTATCCTGACATAGATTGGAGTAAGGGAACTGCCAGCACCTCAAAAGGTATAAAGTTATTAAATTTCCTATATGAGCATTTTCTTTCACAGATGGAAGAAGTTCCTACTAGACATAATGCGTTGTTGGGTCTAGTGATATCTAAATACCCTGAACTCATTTTGGAGATGAAGATAACGGGAAGCTTAGGGAACAGTGACCATGGTATAGTGTCATTTAATATATGTTGCAAAAAAACTAAAGTGCACTGGGTTAACAAAACCTTTTAACTTTAGGAAAGCTAATTTTGTGCTGTTAAAGGAATCACTCCTGCTCCTAGACTGGGGGGAATTGTTTCTAGGTGAAGAGACTGAGCAGATGTGGACCACTTTTAAAGGGATATTAAACTATAACATTTCTAAATTTGTACCTTTAGGGAACAAGTGTAAAAAAAAGTCCTCTGTTGCATGGCTTAATGCTCAGGTAAAAAGGGAAATGGAAAAAAAGAAAAAGGCTTTTAGAATTTTGAAATCAGAGGGAACAGAACAGTCTTACAAGGAGTATAAAAGCTGTAATAAAGAGTGCAAGAAAGCAATTAAATTAGCTAAAATAGAAAATGAAATACGGATTGCCGAACAAAGCAAGTCCAACCCCAAAATGTTTTTTAAGTTTATAAATGGTAAAAAGATGAGGACTGAGAATGTGGGACCATTAAATAATTGGGGACCATTAAATAATGGGGCTGAGATGGTTGTAGAGGGTTCTAAACTGTTTTATTACATCGGTTTTCACTGTTGAAAATCCTAGTCCTTACAGAAGGGATTGTAATAAAAAAATACCAATATTTAAAAATAGTTGTTGTTCACAGCCAGGTAACTATAGACCTGTAAGCCTAACAGTAGTAGATGTGGTATACTTGGATTTTGCGAAAGCTTTTGATACTGTGCCGCATAGGTGACTAATGTATAAACTGAGGACTGTTGGCCTTGAAGAAAACATTTGTGCATGGATAGAGAATTGGTTATTGGATCGCAAACAGAGAGTGGTGGTAAATGGAGCTACATCTATGTGGGCTAAAGTTATAAGCGGAGTAGCTCAGGGTTCTGTACTGATGCCGCTTCTGTTTAATCTGTTTATAAATGACTTAGAAGGGGGCATTGAGAGCATGATCTCTGTGTTTGCTGATGACACTAAACTATGCAGAGCTTTGGAAACTTCAAATGATGTGCAAGTGTTGCAAGCAGACCTAGATAGATTATCAAAATGGGCAGCAGAATGGCAGATGAGATTCAATGTTGATAAATGTAAGGTGATGCATTTGGGATTTAATAATCCCTGTGCCACCTACACCATAAATAACTCTGTGTTAAGTGCATCTGTAATGGAAAAAATGTGGGGGTTCTGGTAGATAACAGACTTAGCTGTAGCAAACAATGCCAAGTAGCAACAGCTAGAGCTAGCAAGATATTGTCTTGTATAAAGAGGGGAATAGATTCAAGAGGGAAAGATATTATTCTCCCTCTTTACTGGCACTGGTAAGGCCTCATTTGGAATATGCAGTGCAGTTTTGGAATCCCATATACAAAAGGGACATCTTGGAAATAGAAGCAGTTCAGAGAAAGGCAACTAAATTAATAAGGGGAATGGAGGGGCTTGAATATGCAGGCAGATTAGACAAGTTAGAGCTATTTACATAGGAGAAGCGAAGTTTGCGTGGGGATATGATAACCTTATACAAATATATTAACGGGCCATACAATGAACTCTCTGGTGCATTGTTCACTAATAGGTCATATCAGAGGACACGTGGACATCCTTTAAGGTTGGAAGAAAACAAGTTTCATCTTCAGGTTAGGAAAGGTTTCTTTACAGTGAGAACTGTGAAACTGTGGAACTGCCTTCCAGCAGATGTGGTAATGGCAAGTTCATTAAATAGCTTTAAAAAAGGCCTGGATAAGTTTCTAAAACTAAAACATATTGGGAATTACTGGTATTAATGCATATAGGTCTGGTTGATCCAGGGATACTTTCCGATTGCCGTTTGGAGTCAGGAAGGAATTTTTCCCCTTTTTTTTGCTGTTTTTTTTTTTGCCTTCCTCTGGATCAACTGTTAGGTAGGGTTAAAAATAATAATAATAAAAAAAAAAATAGGGTGAATAGGTTGGACTTGATGGACTTGATGTCTTTATTCAACCTCATTTACTATGTATTGTGCTCCAATATGAATTTGTGCAGCCAACATAATATATTGAATTGGCTTGTTATCCTGTTTTGAAATATTAATCACTTCTAAGAATATTACATATGGAAATTCCCAATGTAATTGAAAATATCTGTGACCAATATTTATGAGCACCAAGGCATTTTATGTATGGTACAATCTCCTCTAACCTGACATCCTCTTAAGTATATCAATAGATAGGGTAGTAATAGGTAGGGTACATTCAAGCTATTGGCATAGGTAGATGTGCATTGAAAGAAATACAATAAACAATGTAAATTCACTTTTGGTTTTTTTTTCCTTTGCAATCAATAATGTCGAAGTTCCAAATATTTGTAAAGATCTGCTTTCATAGTTCTAAATATGGGGTCATAATTGTGAATATATAGGGCTGTATTAATAATGCAGTGAAAAAATATCCAAACCACATGATGTAGCATGCATTATTGTTATGTTACAATGTAACAGTATTGTTATTTAACGACACAAAATTACCATGTAGTCATACATTATCAACCGGTACAGATAATGCAAAATAATGTCGGTAGTGTAAATCATTGTATGAGTAGAAAAGAATGCTCTTTATGTTCCATGCCACACATTTATAAATGCAGGCCAGAAAGACTAAATCATGGGAGTTAAATTAACTCCCAGGGATCAAAACACAGTGTTATGCCATTGTTAGTCCCAATTAAAAGCTCTAAGCTTTTGTAGAGGGCATGGTAGATTAATCCCAAAAGGTTTGGTTTAATAGCTATTCACTTTCAGTTCATAGACATTTTTTGTAAAATGCTAAACAAATTAGGTAAAGCCATAGGTATAATATCAGAGCATATTTTTATCCATTATATTCAATAATGACACCTGGGATAGACATTTTGTGTCACATGGCATGTTCTAAAGGTTCCATGGCAATTTTAAACAAAATAGGGTATGGAGGGCCCTGAAGGGGTATTTTAAATTAGCGATGGGATCAAAGTAGTATACAGTACATCCAGCACATTGAGAAATGGTTGGGGAAAGAGATTTCCTTTAGATTTGTCCAATACAGTGCATCAAAGTCTTTTTCCATGTCCAGGGACATACTATAAAACAACCTGAAAGAGATAAATGAACTAAAATATTCTTGTTTTATAAACTTTAAATGTGTCTTGGACTTAAGCTCCCATTCTCCCTTTCTCTTTATATTTATATATATTATATACATTATAGATGTATGTTCCAGAATGAGACAAAAATGGGCAAAAAAGAGGTTTGAAAACTAGAAATGATAAGGACTAGACTATGTACACCGGTTATGGAATATCAGCTCAAACCTTCTCATATGTTGCTTGTGAAGGTTCTCATTCACCCAGGTCATGGTATATCTGTTGTATTCAATTAGATCAACTGGACTTGAAATGTAGTTCTTGAAGACGTTTCGCTAGTCATCCGACTGGCTTTCTCAATTCAGAATGACTTGTACAAGAATCTGTGGCAATTATGTACCCTGGAAAATCCCAATTAGCATATCACAGCCAGGTGTTAAGGGTGTGATTAGATAGTGGCTAAGAGGTGTTATAGGAACGCCCAGAGTAAGGTGTTAAAACAGCATTGTACATGGCAGACAGTTGGTGTCGAACCCCCCCACCTCTATTTAGGCTTGGTTTCTTTATTTTCACATAAATGGCCTCCTTAACACCTCTCTTACCACTATCTAATCACACCCTTAACACCTGGCTGTGATATGCTAATTGGATTTTCCAGGGTACATAATTGCCACAGATTCTTGTACAAGTCATTCTGAATTGAGAAAGCCAGTCGGATGACTAGCGAAACGTCTTCAAGAACTACATTTCAAGTCCAGTTGATCTAATTGAATACAACAGATACTTCTCATATTTTCTTACCAACCAAAATTTTCAACCTTTTCTTATCACAGTTATTAAAAACCAGCTTTAGTCACGCACACAAAAATAATTTGCCATGGAATTTTGCTGATACATATCTTCAAGTGATGTTTCCATGGTTAATTAAAAGAATATTAAAAAAACCTCTCTGCCTTGCACGTTATTTCATACGTAATGGGATGTTTTACATGCTTAGACTCCGGTTTCCTTTTTTTTAAAAGCTAAAAATGAAAAAAATAAATATATAAAGATTTATGGGATATCACAAAATAGATGTAAACCTATAAAATAATTGTTATAATACCTGAAATAAATTGTTGTTAATACCTGAAATAACTTCCCAAAATCCCAAGAAATGGAATGCAATCTTTTATATGTTCTATTCTTGGTGTGGTACATCTTTTACCTACGAAACAGTTAAAGTTGACAAATTCCATTGTCCACTAAGTTTAGTTTAGACATATTATCTGGCTACTCATAAGTGCAATGCAAGAAAAATAATAATGTTGATTAAACTAAGTATGAATAAACAAATGTGGTTTTCGCTTACAGTAGCTTACTTGTTTACCTACTTTTCATGCTTGAAACAAGGCTATTACATTTGTTGAACTAAAGTTATTGTAAGCAGCACTAGAGTCAACAGAATGTCCCCATTGTGTTGTGATGTGGGTCATTTTATTAGATGGATGACTCCTTCAAGGTTAAGAAATGAGACAAAGGTGAATAAAAGATTAATTCCTTACTGAGTATTACAGATGGATCCGAACCCGTTTTTTAAACGGGTCTCACGGATCCAACGGATATTGGACTTTGTGGATTTCTGAACTTTTTAGATTTTTCATAACCACGGAACTATTTTCATTAATTTTGGAAATTTCTATAAAATTAGAAAAGGTTTCAGGACGGGGCACTATTTTTTTAAGGATTTTGTGCATTGATATGTGTTCCCCAGGTCCCTGAGCCATTTACAGTTGCCATTGCTATTTATACCTTCATTTTGTGATGCTCCGGATCCCCATGTGTTAAGACAGTCACACCATGAGCAGGGATCAGATCACAAGCAATTAAAATAAACAACAAGAACCAATCAGAATCTACCTAAAGTATAAACCAGTAGCACCAGGATAGGCAGAAGGAGATTCAAATCTCCCACCAGACACATAGAGCCAATAGGACCGGACAATCACATGTATGGAACCCGGAAGAGAAGCAGAGAGAAGTTCCTTGAGAACCAAGAGCAGGTAAGCTGACACATTTTAGGAACGTATGGATTTTTTTAACTCCCATTGATTTCAATTGGTCCACTTGCAAATTTTCGGATTTTCTGCAATTTTTCAAAAACATGTGAATCTGTAAGCGGAATGGATTTCCACTATATATATATTAAACCCAAAAAAATAAATACAAACGTTAAAGGTTTTTGCACCTTGCCTATTTTCTTGCATGACACAATATTTCTGCTAATCTGATACAGTTTTTGTTGGTAAGAGGAACAGCAGTGATTTAAATCCTGTGACAAATGGCTTCCCTGTCTTTTTTGTGTAATAATATTTTGTGTACACGAGTGTCTACAGTCATGCTGATTGAACAACCAGATTCAGTTGGTATGATATTAGAAATATAGATAGCAGCTGCTATCTGTAAGACTGAAGACTGGACTCTGGGAAGAACAATGGTTTCAGGCTTTGGCTTTATTTGAAATCATGACACATTCAATATTGTTCTGAGCGATTATACTACATTCTTGTTGGAAGAGATCAAGTTAACACAAAATTGCATTGGGTTGCATGGACTTTACACTTATATTAGTGATATTGAATCTTCCTGTACTGAACAGTATACAGTCAGGGTTATTCAATAAAAGTTCTTATCATTAAAAATGGTGCTAATTTTGCCCTAACCAATCAAATGTTGGCTTTGAAATGTTAATTAATATCTAAATGGTTGGGGCAAAATTAGCACCATTTTAAATAAGAACTTTTCCCTGATTATCTGTAAAACTGCTCTAAATTTGGTGCATAAAATATACTGTACATGTTGGAAATAAACTTCTAAGCTCTGCACATAATGATCTCTTAGAGCACTGCAAAAGAGGTGCAGAAGCAGCATCAACAACCATGATGACATGATGAGGAGAAAAACTGTTTGCATGTGGGATGCCACTTTTCCCAGCATGGAGACACCATGGAAAACTTTCAGGTCCAGATCTTGAAGGGACATTTTAGAAGCACCCAGAAAAGAAAAGCAATTAAAGCTAAAATTGTGGTTAAACAATGGTAGAAACCAGGAGATGAGATTCCCTGGGAGCCTTATAGTCTAAAGCAATAAATTCAGCGAAAAAGCACACTGCAAATTAAACTACAACCCTTTGTTCAAACATGACATGTGCACAATGTTTCACATGCCTTATAGTCTCCCTATCTTATTTAATTTCTTAGTGACGTCTATCCATAGGCGCATCACATTGCAAAAGCAGAGGCGTTTGTTACAGTATTGATGGCTCAATAAAGCCAAAACCTGTAGTTCCTTATTCTCCTGTGAGTAAGGAGAGATCTACAGGGTTATTCAAAAAAAGTTCTTATTGTGAAAAATAGTGCTGATTTTGTCCCAACCAATCAGATGTTAGCTTTGCTAAATAAGATCTGATTGGTTGGGGCAAAACTAGCACCATTTTAACAATAAGAACTTTTATTGAATCTCTCTCTATTGTGCCTTATACTCTCCCTGTCTTATTTAATTTCTTAGTGATGTCTTGATTTTTTGATGTTATCTTAATGAAATTATCTTCGTACTGCTCTGACCTTTGGGCCTTTGCACCATATTTATAAATAAATCTATGAAAACGGAGCACGCAGCACAGAACACCTTACTAACCAGATATTACATCAGCTAGGGTGGGTTGTGCACTCATTTACCACACTACATAGCATATCCTCCCTTACATCTCTGCTCCAAATGGTTCTCCTGAAATGTCTCTTCAAAGTCCAGGAAAATGGAGAGTTGGAGCTGTCAGCAAGTCATCCAGTTCCTTTTTCTTCACCATACGGATCCATCCACTGCAGCCATGGCACCAAGCGTGGATCCCTTTTCCCGGGGCCGTTTCTAGTATTTTATGTGCCCTAGGCGCCCTCCCACCTACTGCGCACCCCCCCCCCCAAAAAAAAAAAGAAAAGAAAAGAAACTTGGCCTGTCAAAGCTGGTTTTCTTCCTTCTGACACTGTCTACTGTTGTTGTTTCCTTATAGTTGGAACTCTTTACTAGTTGGTAAGAGGCACACACTGTACCAGTGAGCGGGCATGTAGACATACGTTTGTGTGTATGCAGTATTGGAAGGACAGGATAGGTTTCAGTGGATGCGCGTATGTGGCACCAGTGTTTCCCCAGAAATTATTTCCAGCCTTGTAGGGCAACAAGGAAATTTGGTGAGATCTGAGATGTTTAATCTCTTTCATTGCACAGCAGATTTTCCCATAGTATGCCATAAACACTTTCAGTGCCAGCGGAGTATTACCATTAACCCTTCAATGCCAACTTTCCTTATTAATCTCAGTACCAGCACTTTTCCAGAGTATGGCATTAACACTTTCAGTGCCAGCAGAGTATTACCTTTAACCCATTCAGCTGCAACCATTGATGAATCCGTATGTCACCTGCTTTCCATGTCTCCTCCATTGAGGGGTTAAAATAATCAGTACAAAATAACGAGCGTTAAATATTGTTTATTTACGATAACAAATTTAATAATAAATTTTGCCATTATTTTTTGCTATTTATACTGTATATATGGACTATAACATCACAACTATCATTTTCTGTGTTAGTTGAACATTCTGATCTAAAACCTTGTTAAAGTTAAAGGGGAAGTTCAGTGCAAACCAATATGCTTTTCAGGAAAAAGAGAAGTATTTTTTCATCCCAATGACCTTAATCTGCCAATTCAGCATTTTTATCGGTGTATAATAAATTCAACCGAAATACTGACTTCCTGTTTGCAGACCCCTAGTAGAGACCATTATGGTCTGTCCTTGACCCAGCGTTGATTGGGTTGATTAAGTTGCTCAGTAGAGATCTGAGCAGTTTGACCCATCCAACACGCCATCAGTAGAAATTACTGTTAGGAACATTCAAAGATATGGTGCACCTGGGAAAAGAAGCACCATTTAAACATAAAACTTTTATTGAATCTCTCTCTATTGTGCCTTATACTCTCCCTGTCTTATTTAATTTCTTAGTGATGTCTTGATTTTTGATGTTATCTTAATGAAATTATCTTCTTACTGCTCTGACCTTTGGGCCTTTGCCATATTTATAAATAAACTCATGAAAACGGAGCACGCAGCACAGAACACCTTACTAACCAGATATTACATCAGCTAGGGTGGGTTGTGCACTCATTTACCACACTAAATGCATATCCTCCCTTACATCTCTGCTCCAAATGGTTCTCCTGAAATGTCTCTTCAAAGTCCAGGAAAATGGAGAGTTGGAGCTGTCAGCAAGTCATCCAGTTCCTTTTTCTCACCATACGGATCCATCCACTGCAGCCATGGCACCAAGCGTGGATCCCTTTTCCCGGGCCGTTTCTAGTCATTTTAGTGCCCTAGGCGCCCTCCCACCTACATGCGCACCCCCCCCCCAAAAAAAAGAAAAGAAAAAGAAACTTGGCCTGTCAAAGCTGGGTTTTTCTCCTTCTGACACTGTCTACTGTTGTTGTTCCTTTGTTGAACCTTTACTAGTTGGTAAGCACACACTGTACCAGTGAGGCGGGCATGTAGACATACGTTTGTGTGTATGCAGTATTGGAAGGACATAGGTTTCAGTGGATGCGCGGTATGTGGCCCAGTGTTTTCCCCAGAAATTATTTCCAGCCTTGTAGGGCAGAACAAGGAATTTGGTGAGATCTAGATTTTTAACTCTTTCAGTGCCAGCAGATTTTCCCATAGTATTGCCATTAACACTTTCAGTGCCAGCGGAGTATTACCATTAACCCTTCAATGCCAACTTTCCTTTTATTAATCTCAGTACCAGCACTTTTCCAGAGTATTGGCATTAACACTTTCAGTGCCAGCAATTATTACCTTTACCCATTCAGCTGCAACCATTGATGATAATCCTTATGTACGCTTTCCATGTCTCCTCCATTGAGGATGTGTAAAATAATCGTACAAAATAACGAGCGTTAAATATGTGTTTATTTACGATAACAAAATTTAATAAATTTTGCCATTATTTTTTGCTATTTATACTGTATATATTGGACTATAACATCACAACTATCATTTTCTGTGTTAGTTGAACATTCTGATCTAAACCTTGTTAAAGTTAAAGGGAAGTTCAGTGCAAACCAATATGCTTTTCAGGAAAAAGAGAAGTATTTTTTCATCCAATGACCTTATCTGCCAATTCAGCATTTTACTGTGTATAAATAAATTCAACACCGAAATACTGACTTCCTGTTTGCAGGACCCCTAGTAGAGACCATTATGGTCTTGTCCTTGACCCAGCGTTGATTGGGTTGATTAAGTTGCTCAGTAGAGATCTGAGCATGTTTGACCCATCCAACAGCCAATCAGTAGAAATTACTGTTAGGAACATTCCAAGGATATGGTCATCCTGGAAGAAGAAGCACCATTTTAACAATAAACTTTTATTGAATCTCTCTCTATTGTGCCTTATACTCTCCCTGTCTTATTTAATTTCTTAGTGATGTCTTGATTTTTTGATGTTATCTTAATGAAATTATCTTCGTACTGCTCTGACCTTTGGGCCTTTGCGCCATATTTATAAATAAATCTATGAAAACGGAGCACGCAGCACAGAACACCTTACTAACCAGATATTACATCAGCTAGGGTGGGTTGTGCACTCATTTACCACACTACATAGCATATCCTCCCTTACATCTCTGCTCCAAATGGTTCTCCTGAAATGTCTCTTCAAAGTCCAGGAAAATGGAGAGTTGGAGCTGTCAGCAAGTCATCCAGTTCCTTTTTCTTCACCATACGGATCCATCCACTGCAGCCATGGCACCAAGCGTGGATCCCTTTTCCCGGGGCCGTTTCTAGTCATTTTAGTGCCCTAGGCGCCCTCCCACCTACATGCGCACCCCCCCCCCCAAAAAAAAAGAAAAGAAAAAGAAACTTGGCCTGTCAAAGCTGGGTTTCTTCCTTCTGACACTGTCTACTGTTGTTGTTCCTTATAGTTGGAACTCTTTACTAGTTGGTAAGAGGCACACACTGTACCAGGTGAGGCGGGCATGTAGACATACGTTTGTGTGTATGCAGTATTGGAAGGACAGGATAGGTTTCAGTGGATGCGCGGTATGTGGCACCAGTGTTTTCCCCAGAAATTATTTCCAGCCTTGTAGGGCAGAACAAGGAAATTTGGTGAGATCTGAGATGTTTAACTCTTTCAGTGCCAGCAGATTTTCCCATAGTATTGCCATTAACACTTTCAGTGCCAGCGGAGTATTACCATTAACCCTTCAATGCCAACTTTCCTTTTATTAATCTCAGTACCAGCACTTTTCCAGAGTATTGGCATTAACACTTTCAGTGCCAGCAGAGTATTACCTTTAACCCATTCAGCTGCAACCATTGATGATAATCCGTATGTACCTGCTTTCCATGTCTCCTCCATTGAGGATGTGTAAAATAATCAGTACAAAATAACGAGCGTTAAATATTGTTTATTTACGATAACAAAATTTAATAAATTTTGCCATTATTTTTTGCTATTTATACTGTATATATTGGACTATAACATCACAACTATCATTTTCTGTGTTAGTTGAACATTCTGATCTAAAACCTTGTTAAAGTTAAAGGGGAAGTTCAGTGCAAACCAATATGCTTTTCAGGAAAAAGAGAAGTATTTTTTCATCCCAATGACCTTAATCTGCCAATTCAGCATTTTATCTGTGTATAAATAAATTCAACCGAAATACTGACTTCCTGTTTGCAGGACCCCTAGTAGAGACCATTATGGTCTTGTCCTTGACCCAGCGTTGATTGGGTTGATTAAGTTGCTCAGTAGAGATCTGAGCATGTTTGACCCATCCAACAGCCAATCAGTAGAAATTACTGTTAGGAACATTCCAAGGATATGGTGCATCCTGGGAAGAAGAAGCACCATTTTAACAATAAGAACTTTTATTGAATCTCTCTCTATTGTGCCTTATACTCTCCCTGTCTTATTTAATTTCTTAGTGATGTCTTGATTTTTTGATGTTATCTTAATGAAATTATCTCGTACTGCTGCTTGACCTTTGGGCCTTTGCCCATATTTATAAATAAATCTATGAAAACGAGCACGCAGCACAAAAACACTTACTAACCAGATATACATCAGCTAGGGTGGGTTGCACTCATTTACCACACTACATACATATCCTCCCTTACATCTCTCTCCAAATGGTTCTCCTGAAATGTCTCTTCAAAGTCCAGGAATGGAGAGTTGGAGCTGTCAGCAAGTCATCCGTTCCTTTTTCTTCCACCATACGGATCCATCCACTGCAGCCATGGCACCAAGCGGGACCCTTTTCCCGGGGCCGTTTCTAGTCATTTTAGTGCCCTAGGCGCCCTCCCACCTACATGCGCACCCCCCCCCCCCACAAAAAAAAAAAAGAAAGAAAAAGAAACTTGGCCTGTCAAAGCTGGGTTTCTTCCTTCTGACCTGTCTACTGTTGTGTGTTCCTTTAGTTGAACTCTTTACTAGTTGGTAAGAGGCACCACTGTACCAGTGAGGCGGGCATGTAGACATACGTTTGTGTGTATGCAGTATTGGAAGACAGGATAGGTTTCAGTGGATGCGCGGTATGTGGCACCATGTTTTCCCCAGAAATTATTTCCAGCCTTGTAGGCAGAACAAGGAATTTGGTGAGATCTGAGATGTTTAACTCTTTCAGTGCCAGCGATTTTCCCATAGTATTGCCATTAACACTTTCAGTGCCAGCGGAGTATTACCATTAACCCTTCAATGCCAACTTTCCTTTTATTATCATCAGTACCAGCACTTTTCAGATATTGGCATTAACACTTTCAGTGCCAGCAGAGTATTCCTTTAACCCATTCAGCTGCAACCATTGATGATAATCCGTATGTACCTGCTTTCCATGTCTCCTCCATTAGGATGTGTAAAATAATCAGTACAAAATAACGAGCGTTAAATATTGTTTATTTACGATAACAAAATTTAATAAATTTTGCCATTATTTTTTGCTATTTTACTGTATATATTGGACTATAACATCACAACTATCATTTTCTGTGTTAGTTTGAACATTCTGATCTAAAACCTTGTTAAAGTTAAAGGGGAAGTTCAGTGCAAACCAATATGCTTTCAGGAAAAGAGAAGTATTTTTTCATCCCAATGACCTTAATCTGCCAATTCAGCATTTTATCTGTGTATAAATAAATTCAACCGAAATACTGACTTCCTGTTCCAGGACCCCTAGTAGAGACCATTTGGCTTGTCCTTGACCCAGCGTTGATTGGGTTGATTAAGTTGCTCAGTAGAGATCTGACATGTTTGACCCATCCAACAGCCAATCAGTAAATTACTGTTAGGAACATTCCAAGGATATGGTGCATCCTGGGAAGAAGAAGCACCATTTTAACAATAAGAACTTTTATTGAATCTCTCTCTATTGTGCCTTATACTCTCCCTGTCTTATTTAATTTCTTAGTGATGCTTGATTTTTTGATGTTATCTTAATGAAATTATCTTCGTACTGCTCTGACCTTGGGCCTTGCGCCATATTTATAAATCTATGAAAACGGAGCACGCAGCACAGAACACCTTACTAACCAGATATTACATCAGCTAGGGTGGGTTGTGCACTCATTTACCACACTACATAGCTATCCTCCCTTACATCTCTGCTCCAAATGGTTCTCCTGAAATGTCTCTTCAAAGTCCAGGAAAATGGAGAGTTGGAGCTGTCAGCAAGTCATCCAGTTCCTTTTTCTTCACCATACGGATCCATCCACTGCAGCCATGGCACCAAGCGTGGATCCTTTTCCCGGGGCTTTTCTATTCATTTTAGTGCCCTAGCCCCTCCCACCTACATGCGCACCCCCCCCCCAAAAAAAGAAAGAAAAAAGAAACTTGGCCTGTCAAAGCTGGGTTTCTTCCTTCTGACACTGTCTACTGTGTTGTGTTCCTTATAGTTGGAACTCTTTACTAGTTGTTAAGAGGCACACACTGTACCAGGTGAGGCGGGCATGTAGACATACGTTTGTGTGTATGCAGTATTGGAAGGACAGGATAGGTTTCAGTGGATGCGCGCGTATGTGGCACCAGTGTTTTCCCCAGAAATTATTTCCAGCCTTGTAGGGCAGAACAAGGAAATTTGGTGAGATCTGAGATGTTAACTCTTTCAGTGCCAGCAGATTTTCCCATTTATTGCCATTAACACTTTCAGTGCCAGCGGAGTATTACCATTAACCTTCAATGCCAACTTTCCTTTTATTAATCTCAGTACCAGCACTTTTCCAGAGTATTGGCATTACACTTTCAGTGCCACAGAGTATTACCTTTAACCCATTCAGCTGCACCATTGATGATATCCGTATGTACCTGCTTTCCATGTCTCCTCCATTGAGGATTGTAAAATAATCAGTACAAATAACGAGCGTTAAATATTGTTTATTTCGATAACAAAATTTAAATAATTTTGCCATTATTTTTTGCTATTTATACTGTATATATTGGACTATAACATCACAACTACATTTCTGTGTTATTTGAACATTCTGATCTAAAACCTTGTTAAAGTTAAAGGGGAAGTTCAGTGCAAACCAATATGCTTTTCAGGAAAAAGAGAAGTATTTTTTTCATCCCAATGACCTTAATCTGCCAATTCAGCATTTTATCTGTGTATAAATAAATTCAACCGAAATACTGACTTCCTGTTTGCAGGACCCCTAGTAGAGACCATTATGGTCTTGTCCTTGACCCAGCGTTGATTGGGTTGATTAAGTTGCTCAGTAGAGATCTGAGCATGTTTGACCCATCCAACAGCCAATCAGTAGAAATTACTGTTAGGAACATTCCAAGGATATGGTGCATCCTGGGAAGAAGAAGGACCGTTAGAACTAAAAAATGTCAGCTCACTAATGTCAATAGCAGGGAACAGCAAAGGATATGAATTCAACTGATTTTTCAAAATGGATGAAAATATGTAGAATAACTAAGTATGCATTACACAAACTAACAATTTAACAAATATTGATAATTTCCACTGAACTGTCCCTTTAAAGGAAAAGGACAGCTATTTGTGGCTGGAGCAATTTGTTGAAGGAGCACATTGTATGGCCTTGAGTGAAAAGTCCATAGTTTTGTCGTAAGTTAAGCAGTAAAGGTTCCGGTAGATTCAGACAACAGTTTAGTCATTTATATATTATGACTTCAAGAATGATGACTACAAAAGATGAGTGACACTTTTACTAAAATTTCTGCACACTGAGTAATACCCATGAACGCATTTATTCTTTAAACTAAATCTAACTTATCATAGAGTGATGTAAAGCCAGCAGGTATCGCTTTAAGCATTCGAATCATGAAACAGGATGCTATTTTCAAAAACAATTACATTATATTAAAGTAATTTCAGGGAGAAATGTAAAACACGGTTGTGATGCGTATGCATTGTGTATGGCCAAAATGTGTGGGTCATTACATATTATTATCATAATGGTGAATAAATGCTTAAATAGAAAAATTTTCAAAATTGGGGCTAATTTCTGCCAGCCAGTCTAACTTTTGAATTTAAATCCCTGAAAGTTCTACCATTGCTAATTCCATAAAAAAAAATGTTCACAGAATTAAATTAAAGGGCATTTTCACCCTCAAACAAAATGTAACACTAGGCTTAAAGGAATAGGTTTGCTGAAAAGGTGAAGTATTCCTTTAATGCATTAATTGAAGAACCGGGGGCTTCTTCAATTAATGCATTAAAGGAATAGTTTACTTTTACAGCAAACTAATCCTTTAACACCCCCTAAACCCCATTTATGCAATATTTACCTTTCTTTGCAGTGTTGCTAACATCAGAAAATTTACCGGTCACCTGTGACATGGTAGATGGAAGTTTACCTAAATTTTTAGTTTAGTTTCAATAATGAGAGTACCGTATATACTCGAGTATAAGTCGATCTGAGTATAAGTCGAGGTACCTATTTTTACCTAAAAAATGAATAAAAGTGATTGACCACTACTGCCTTCTGATTCTGTATTGTTTTGAGGCTTTAGTTGCTCTTTAAATGGACAGCAGAATTCCCATACAGTAATAAGCATATCCAGTATGGCTATTGCTGTATGGGAATTCTGCTGTCCATTTAAAGGGCAACTAAAGCCTCAAAACAATACAGAATCAGAAGGCAATCTATTTAACAATAGGTACCATCCTCCTGATTCTGTATTGTTTTCAGTAATCCCTAATTCTATACCACCTAACACCACACAGACACAAATATACACACATAAACAACATTATTTACAGCAGCAGTACCCCCATAACTACATACTCCTAACCGCCCCTCCCTATACAGAGGCCCATCAAGACCCCCACTATTATCCCCCAGCAGCAGCCACCCATGACTTCATACCCCTAACCCCCTCCCTATACAGAAGCCCATTTTGACAATTACCATATCCCCCAGCAGCCTCCATGACCACATACTCCTAACCCTTCTTCCCTATACAGAAGCCCTTTAAGACCCACCACCATTATTTATCCCCCCCATACCCCCAACCCTAGAGGCCCAGAGGAAGCAGGCCAGAACAGGCCCCGAGGAGCAGTCATTTAATAAAGTACCTCTGCTCTGAAGGATAAGGCTGGATGCCAGCTCAGATCTCATGGACTCCTTCACACTCATGGACTCCTTCACACGTGGATGGGACACAGATGACTGGGAATCACTGACAGCAGCAGACTGTCTGCTGTTCGTCTCGGCAGTGAGGTAGAAGGCCCCCCAAGGTCCTGGGCCCACCGGGGATTTCCACAGTACCTTAGTATGCCAGTCCAGCCCTGCTGCCGCATCTCCTGATCCTCATATCCAGTCTGATATTTGTAAGAAGAATCCGGCTGCCGCATCTCCCGATCGTCGCATCCACGGATGTCACTACTCGGCGCCAGGAAGAAGACAGGTGCCGAGTTGCGACGTCAGTGGATGCGACTATCGGGAGATGCGGCAGCCGGATTATTCTTACAAGTTAGTGACTGACCCGAGTATAAGTCGAGGTTCAGTTTTCAGGCTGTTTTTACAGCCTGAAAACCTCGCCTTATACTCGAGTAAATTAGTATGTACAATAAATTGACTAAGCAGCTATTTTTGTTTTATATAGGTTATTATGTATTAACCAGAGGTCTTTATCTTTTGGAATATTTTGTCATTACCTTGTGAGAGCCATTGGGAAAGGGAACTACAGAGGGAAAGGGAACTAATGAGTCTGGGGAGTGTTAAGACAAAAAATTTGTTTGGGGATGAACATGTCCTTAAATATTATTATGTGATACAGGGTGTGTATGTAAGAGTTACATTTTCAGGGGAATGTACAAGGTGGTGTTGCATTGGGTTATCATTGGTTTAAAATGGATGTTATGGCATAAAAATATTTGGTCTTCACAGTGCAAGCAATGTACTAAGACGTATGCTGGACACACTAAAGGAAGGACCATGATAGTCCAAAACATGTTCAGGGAGATTCAATAAAAGTTCTTATCACTATAAAAGGTGCTAATTTTGCCCCAACCAATCAGATGTTAGCTTTTAAATGGTAAATAAGATCTGATTGGTTGGGATAAAATTAGCCCCATTTTTAACAATTGGAACTTTTATTGAATCTCCCTGGTTGTGTATAATAAATATGTTGCAATATCATTATTGAGTTGTGTTAAGTCCATATGGGTTACCTAACCATTTCAATTAAAATTTAGCATTACTTGCATGTTCTGGGGCAGAACATAAAGGATACCATCAGACGCACCTATATACTGTGGAAACTGGCTTACTGTTTTACAGTACTGTATGCTGGCAATACGTTGTCCAAAAATGAGGTACCTACTATGTCACCATACCAGTATTTGGCCAATTTAAATTCATAATAGACATGGCAGAGTTTCATTCTGCTGGTGAGTTTGCAAAATATTTTACATACAACATTTCATTGTCGAAATCTCGGTTTCATCGTGGCATTTCAGTGCTGAATAAACTAAAATTTTATGACAAAATGAATGTTTTGCAATCAATTACATTTTGTCAAATTCTTTAGAAGCTTCAAAATTGTATCACAAAACCATAATTTCACCACAAAACCAGGACATCTCTGGGTGTGTAAATCAGCAAAGTTATCTCTGTTTTATTATTAATAAAAAAATTCATCTACATACCTTAGAGGTAATTTGTAGGGGAATCTTTTTAAAATTACGCTAACACTATGCTTGTGAAGATTCTCATTCATCCAGGTCATGGTATATCTGTTGTATTCAATTAGATCAACTGGACTTGAAGTTTAGTTCTAGAACTAAACTTCAAGTCCAGTTGATCTAATTGAATACAACAGATATACGTTAACACTACACTTTAGAAAATGGACATTTAAGTGGAACAAAGAAATGGCTTTTATAACATAATATAAGCGCAACCTAACATTACATTTAAACCTAGCATGTAAATAGTCTTGCACAGAATTTTGTGCAAACAGTAGCTAAAGAAGAATCTGTGTACAGGCTTGTCAGTAAGTTGCTGCGAGTTCTCAGATAGAGAAATATGTTTTACTTGGGATTTAGAAAGAAAAGAACATTTATTTTCTTTGAAAGTAGTAGCAATAGTTTATAAAGGAAAAGCTAGTTTAGAATGGACATATTACAAAAGAATTATTTTTATATATAATAATTTCTTTTTTATTTAAAATTTTTTATATAGCACTGAAAATATTTAGGATAATTTCACAGAGGGTAAACAGTTCACACTCAATATACCACTTAAACTTTAAAATGTAAGTACCCTTTAAGAAGTATCCACACACACCCAACTACAACTACACACAACTAGGCCAGAAAGACAGCCAACAGTGGTGTAAGTACCGCCGGTAGAAGCAAGCCCTGTCACCTGTTTAAAAAATAAATGAGAAACAAAATAAGAGTACTGGAAACTCATAAAAGCACAAGAAGAATTTACAAACATGCAGATTATCTTTGAGATGGAGTGAATACATAACTTTATCATTATAAATTTAGCATTTATAATCATTATGGCTAAATGGATAGTCAAGAAAAAAAGTGTGACGCAGAAATATGAGGTGGAGGTTTCTCGCTGGTTTCAAACAACTTATTTACAGATCTGCATTAACAGTGATCAGAGAAAAAGTAGCTTGTAAATAGAAAATATATTTTTTATAATAGCAAGGATAACCCACTACAAATGCCCTGAACTAACTGAACTCTAAAGTTAACTGCAGGCTCAGAACCCAGAGGTTAAGTTGGCTGCCCATACTTCAAGTATAACGCCAAGAGGCCAAAAAAAAAAGAGAAATTCGTTTTACTAATTAAAGGGCATGTCCACCCCAAAAATCATTTTTTAACACAGAGTTCTGCCTACCTTACTGACCCTAAATGCATGGTAAAAAAAAAAAAAAAAAAGATTTTAAGTGCAAGTTATATCTCCAGTTACCTGCTCCCCTCACTTCCTCCTCCTTCTATCAATCATTCTCTTGACCCTGTACATCACACAGTCTAATCAGCTGTGAAAAATTACTTTTAGAACATATACCTGTTGTTTAAATCCCAATCCACATGTAAGAGGCAAGATGCAGCAGCCAACAATACATTTCAGCTCCGTCCTAGCAGATTACTGGATGCACTGTGTGTGGAGGAGTTTTTCCGAAAATAGAGCATGCCGATTGACTGCCGATGTAATCCACCTGATTGACTGAAAGTTCCCTGCTCTTCCTGGAAGGAAGTTCCTTATATGCAGTGAGCATACATCATTTTGCTTGTAACAGGCTTGAAACAGAGCAGGAGGGGAATGTGCTTGTGGTGATGTCATTCCCCTCCTAGTCAGTGAAAAGGGGGGACTAAACAGGAATTGAATGGCAGTTACACAGAGATTACAGAAGTCAGGGTAAGAGCTTTAAACTTATTTTTAAAGGACCTTTCTATTCAAACAGTTTTTTAGAGACTGTACTTGCCCTTTAAAGGCTCTTGCCTAGAGCCAAGGTGGAAAAAAAGGTGAAGGTGAGTATAATTTGTCTCTGGTAGATCCCATTATTTATGGGGGGGCTGTTTGAATAAATGCATTTCTAAGCAGATTTCTTTTCAATATTATGCTTTGTAAGCTGGTGACATCCATTAATACTTTTATATCTAGACTGTTATCCTACCTTTCTGAGCATCAGCACAACAAATGATTGTTAGCCCTTTTAAGCACTTTGTACCCATCCCCCACTTGTATCTGTATGTTGACCCTCCCACTAAGATTGTAAGCTCTTCTGGGCAGGGATCTCATTCTTAATGTGTCAAGGCTTGCTGCACTTATGTCAATTTATCCATAATTTATATATATGTATTCTTAACCAATATATGAATCTGTCTTTAATTTTAATTTATCTGTATAATTTCATTGCATTTATCCCCTTGTTTGTACACTCTGTATTTTATAATGTACAGCGCTGCGTACCCAAGTGGCGCTTCATAAATAAAATTATACATAAATGCATTGTCAGCTATTGTGTTCCAAACTCTTTAGTCTATTTCCCTATTTTCCCCAGTGGATTCTACCTGCATGGGGGTTGTAAAGCGGGTTTACAATGTCATATTAATGTACATAGCCTAAATACGCAAGTCATGTATGTTTTTGAAATGGACGATGTGGTGAATGTGAACAGGATAAAGCCTTAGACAATTCTAATTACAGCATGGACAATATTTGAATGGAAATATACAAAACACATGTAGACTAAAGATTGCACTTATAATGTACATCTGAAAGAAACAGTGTCAGAATATTTGTGTCGTCAGATTGAAAACAGTTTGATTTATCTTTATTAAGGTGCTGGAAAATTATTTCCATACACAGAATTTCTGCAATAAACTATACACATATGTTAACCATAGATTGCATATGGTGGTAGAGGGGAGTGTTTTGTATTGTGGTATTGTACGGGGTATCAGGCATGTGGAAAATTTTAATTTCACATTTGTAAGGAAATTATGGATCTTGCAGACCATAATCCAGAAAACCATCCATATTTTACTAAAATGGCTGCAATGTATTTACATAACCTTTATTTTTTACCTTTAAATCTGATATTGTGTTGTATTGATGGAGAAAATGTCCATATACACTCAAGGGGACATTGCATTTAAAGCCCTTTTCTTGCCCAAGACAGTATTAAATTAATTTAATGACATGTTGCCCTGTGTGCTTCTAATTACCCTTTCTGATATGGCAATATTTTTTTTAAATGTACTCCTGTCCCATTCCTGGTTTCTATTATTCTCCATGTACTCATCTGCCAATTTATTACTGAAATTATTATTTCTGTTACAATATGGGCTCAGTCTTTACAACTAAATTACTTTTTTCAGCCATGATGCTTACATTTAGCTTAGGCTTAGGCACAAGGCCCAAACTGGATTTTATAGGTAGCTTAGTCTGATATGACCATCTGTACAAAATCATAAGAAATATAAGTAACAACCATGAGCTCATTTCCAAATTAGGGGTAGTGTAATACAATTGACTCTAATATGCTATGCATTATTTTTACAGAACCGTAATAATTGTACTGATAAAAGTAAAGCTTTAGAAAAATTGTGGGGATTGATCAAGTCTGCCTTTAATCAAACTGATTTTCAACCAGGGGCAAAGTAAAAAAAAAAGGAAACATTACCCATTGACCTTTTCAGCAAACTAGAACGCAAACCCGTGTTCTAGCCGAACTATTCAAGTTCGAACGGACTCGTACTTCTCGAACTATCCCGGACACGGACTTTCGAATGTTAGAATATTCGAGGCATACCAATATGCAAGTAAAATGTCTATTATACCAATACGCGAGTAAATATCGAATATCGAATCCTTGAGTAAAATGTCTATTATACCAACACGCGAGTAAATATCGAATTAACGAATATGCGGGTAAAATGTCTATTATACCAATACCCGAGTAAATATCGAATTATCGAATCCGCGAGTAAAATGTCTATTATACCAATATGCAAGTAAATATCGAATATCGCATCCACAAGTAAAATGTCTATTATACCAACACGCGAGTAAATATCGAATATCGAATCCGCGAGTAAAATGTCTATTATACCAACACGCGAGTAAATATCGAATTAACGAATATGCGGGTAAAATGTCTATTATACCAATACCCGAGTAAATATCGAATTATCAAATCCGCGAGTCGTTCATGGGATAATTATCGAATGTTCGAATGCGAGAGCTTGAAAGTAGCACGCGTGAGAGTAAAATCGGGTTTTCGAAAGTCCTGGATATTGGAACATGTTCCCCAGACCATTTCCCAGGTCCCACAGCCATTTATATTAAGTTACCATTGATATTTTAATTGTATTTCATTCGAACTTTTTAAACTATTTGCCCCTTATTGACTTTAATTGACATTGACATTGACCATGTAGTTTCGAAAGTTCGGCCATCTCTACTGGCCAACAATGCACCATTGTAAACTTTTAAAACAGCATTTACAAAACAGATCATTGCAGAGCTCCTTTCTTTCTCACTGGAGGCAAACTGAGCATGTCTGTACCACTGTTAAAAAGAAGGGGTGAAAAATATGGTTAAATAATTTGTGGCAGTGAAATATTTACTAACTCTACACAAATGTACATTTTATTAGGAATAGATTTTTTTTAATAAAAAATATAGATTTTTAATAAAAATTAGGCTGGGTAAACATGGACAGATTTTTCGACCCAATCGATCGATACTTCTGTGTATGGGTTGATTGACGTGTTTAGTAAATGACGTCACGTAAACTGTCGGCCATGGCCACTATTGCCGCAACTAACCGTCATACGTCCTGGCCAATCGTTCACTCGTATTGAACGCTCGGTTGAGACAAAATATCTCTTTGTGTGTACCCAGCCTTAGTTTCAGCCTCAACTTCATTATTAGCATGTCTCCGGTGGTAGTGGGGATGGACTATAGACCCTTTTAGAGCAACCGGTAAGCAGTTTAAAAGCTTGAACGTAAAAAAAAAAAAAAAAAGATATCTTCAATAACATGCTATTCTACTTTAAAAACATTTATCTCCCATCCAAATTCCTTAAATGTAACGTGTTATTTGTAGTAATACAAAAACATTATTCCAATTGATCGCAAATCATGTGTTATATTTCAATTAATATCAAAACGTAATCCTATGAAAACATTACAGGTTCCTATTCTTCTTTGGCAGCCGTAGCTGGATTTAAAGTCTTTTATGGGACATACTCCCAACGAATAAAATAAACTATATGTATCTTGATCCCATTAAAATAAGTTTTGAGCAGATTTCTATGTACCAAATCTCTGCCAAGTTCATTATTTAAAATGTCAAATTCTAACCAACCTTTTTTTTTTAAGGAAAAGTAACAAGTAGTATAATAAATCTTGAAGTACATGTGATGCTGTTTTGGGAAGTGATACATGGCTTGAAGGCTTGTTGAGACTGGCAGTGTTCCAGAAATAGCTCAAAAGAACTATTTGGATTACTTTTTTAGCATGTGCATAAGTCATTTCTAGCTACATATTTCTTGATTGACAGTAGATTGTGCTGTGCTTTGGGTTGAATAGAGACATGGCATATTTGATAAATTCAAGTAATATTGCCTATATACTGCCTAAAAATGTTCGCCAAATGATCTACCCCACTAGACTTTCCCCGAAATAATGCAGCTACATTTAAATCAATGTAAAGTTATGCATTGTCACAGAAAAAAGCTAGTGTTGTATAATACTTAAAGGACAATCCTTCAATCCTTCGATACATATACTGTACTTCTGGTTGATCCAGGGATACTTTCCAATTGCCATTTGGAGTCAGGAAGGAATCCCCCCCCCCCTCTTTTAGCTGTTTTTTTTTTTGCCTTCCTCTGTATCAACTATTAGGTAGGGTTAAAAAGGTGGGTGTAAAGGTTGGACTTGTGTCTTTATTCAACCTCAGTTACTATGTTGCTATGTTCCTGACTTCAAATGGAAATCGTAAGGATGCCGAACAAGCGAGGAAATTCAATATGCAAACAGGAGCACCTTATCTTGCTGCAATCCAATATGCAATTATATCTGTTATTGCATACGCTCCTCTTTAATCCCCTTACAACACCCAGTTAAGTTCCATGATACGATGTAGCTTAATGGGCATTGTATAGAGAGCGTTGCGCTATTTCCAAAAAATATTCAGAAATAGCACAGCCCCTAAAATAAGTGTAAAACTCCCGTTAAACCAATATTACATTGGGATGCATGAATTTAACAATTATTTTAACTATGTTGAATTTCCCTGTTAATGTATTAATACCAATACTATTCAATGTTTTTGCATTTTAGAAACTTACCCAGCCTACTCTTGAAACAATCCAAATAACTTACTATAACCAAGAAGACAGTTCCACGGTTTCACCGTTCTCACTCTAAAGAAACCTTTCCTAACCTGAAGATGAAATTAGTCTTCCAATCTTAAAGGATGTCCATAAAGGTAGGTATGGTTCTGACATTTCCAATATCGACTCTGAATGGCCTCTGAAATCATTTGTTGGTGGACAATGCACAGTGTTTCTCTGGTGTAAAAACTTGTCTAATCTGCCTGAATAGTTAAGCCCCTTCATTCCCCTTATTTATTTATATGCCTTTCTCTAAAATCCTTCCAGTTCAGTTGCTCCACATATTCCAAACGAGGCCTTACCAGTGCCTTGTAAAGAGGGAGGATAACAATGTTTGTTTCACTTTTTTTTTTTGCACAAAATCACATTTAAAAAAAAATCAACTAAACCTTTCACAATCAGAATTGATTTCCATGCAATTGAATGCATTTTAGGCACCCTTGATTTGATTTATTTTACATACAATCAGTACAGAACTATTCATGTTTATTTTTCAAGGTGTAGAATATCATGCACAAATTGCATAAATGCAATATCCCTACCTGTAGCATTCAGAAGGATGGGTCATTTATTTTGGATTTTTATTTATTTTAGATTCAATAATCAAAGGAGAATTTTACTCATGCAGTAACTGACTTTTTTCTTGTAGCTCCTTCCCCTCCATTAACATTAACATATGTTCTTCAATGTCAGAAATAAAAGAATCTTCAGTGACAATGACTGTGGGAGGAGCCATATACAAGTCAGTTACTGCATGAGTATAATTCTCCTTAAAAGTAGAACTTTCAAGGGAACTTTAAATCACCCGGGCATTAATATTTAAATCTATATGCATTATGCATGAACATGTATCACTGGTGTTCATCTCTACTCAGATTAAGATTTGGTATAATGTTTATTGGTGCACATTTGGTTTTCTAAAGGCCACACTAAACTTTGGCTTCGACATATAGCATAAACCCTTGTGTTTTCTTAACAATAAATGTCATATATTGCGGCACTCATGAAGCTTACTACAAGGCATGCAAAAAATCCACAGGATTTGTACTGCTAATGGGTTTGCGGAGAAATCTCAACATCAAAATTTCGAGACATCTTTTTCAACTTTCAAGTTTTTTTTTTGTTCTTTTCAACCAGGTTTAGGTGAAACGACAGCATCTTCCTAATTACTACCCAAGCGAGATGTAATTTAATGGACTTTTTGGCTTTTACAAAACAAATGAAGCATAAAATAGCATTTACTGTTTAAACAGTAAAATATGATGTAACATTTAATAGAAAACATGTTTAATAACATGCATTTTTTGGTGCTCAATAATCTTTTCTTGGCAGATTTTTACTGGCTGTTCTCCCACCTTCTTCTGAACATGTGTCTTTTCCTTGTTTGGACAAGTCTCCATGGATAACTTCTTACTTGTGTTTGTACACCAAAACTCTTAATGGATGACCCACCTCTGTCAGAGAATTTTGATACAGAAGGAGCTGAAGCTTAATTTTAAGCTGTTATTGCATCTGCTGCATTATTCATGTTGAAATTGTTATTTAGAACTTGCTGCTTCACCAGAGAAAATGAAATTGTCAAAATGCGAATTTCACACTTTTTTAATAAACAATACAAATATAAACTTATTATACTAGGTTAGTAGCTAATGTGGTGTTCACCAATATCTCATTATTTGTGAGTGAGCATATAAAGTAAACAAATCCTTTGTACATGTAAGAAATTGCCTCTTGGCAATATACAGCACTGAAAATGTCCTGTTTTTTCTTGGTCTTATGGAGATCAGACTTCAAAAAGATGGTCTTGTTAATTTACTGTTTATTCAGCTGTCCAACAGAAAACATTTCATTTCAAGGATTATAACTTTTAAAATAATTTAGCAAAAGCAAACCATAAATGTAATCTTCTGTGTTGTATAAAATTAAACTAGAATTTTTGATTTTAAAGGAAATATATTTCCAGGCACCTGAGATATCAGGAAAACTAGATGACAGCACCACAATGCTGCTGATTTCCTGATTTCTCCATATTGCTGCTGATTTCATGGTTTTCATAAAATGCTGCAGAATTTATAGGGCCTGTATAAACAATTTACAATAAAAATGAGGTCAAATTTTAAAATACTTATTTTTGTAAGACATTTCTTCCTCGTAAAAACCTGGTTTTGCTTTTGAACTGAGGTTTCAGATATTTCAAAAGTCAGAGAACTTACGAAAATTTGAAACTATTCTAAAATTAGATGATCAAAATAGAAAATACAAAATACTTACAAAAAAACTTGAAAAACTCTAAAAGTTGCCTTGAAAATTGGGGTCGAAATGAATTTAAGAATTTTGGAATTTCAGTAAATTCTGCAGAACCAGTGGCAGATGAAACTCACAAGTTCATCTCTAATAATTACCTGCTCTCATTTTGTTGTTATATTTTATAAGGTGCCTCCAGGATAACATGGCAACTTCAATCATCTTTTCAGTGTTGTAATACTGTTTCAATCAGGGCATGTCCTGATGAAGACGCCTTTAATTGTGTCAAAATATTGAAATAAAGAGGTTTTCCACAAGAGTGTGCCCTGGACTATTCATGAATTTAATATTAATAAATCAATAAATAGAAATATTTTAATATAATCAATGCAACATGCACAGATATGTGAAACTTAATGTATCTGTAAAGTTTCCTTGTTTAGTTTTTCTTGTCAAAATTCTTATTCTTCTCATATGACTGTAAGGTTTCATCCATCAGTTTGTGAAAAGTGCCAGAAAATAGTAGTACTGTATGTCTTGCAAAGTCCCAAAATGATTGATCAGGGGAACTGAGTTGCTGGTGAAATGTGAAAACTTTGAACATGCACAAAATACAGAGAAGAAAAGAAAAATGTGAGAAGAAAGGAAATTGAAAAGCAGAGAGTGATGTATAATTCTAAACAGTCCTACAACTCCTTGGGATGATAAAAGTTCTAAATTTATGGCGCACCAGATGCATTAATCATTTAATTATTAAATACTAACATTAAAGAAAATAATTACAGGGTATTTACAAAGGTGATGTAAAGGTGACACCTTTAATAATTTGAAAATCTGAAATCTTTTGAAATGGAAATAATGGTACTTTAGTGTTACTTGCTTAACTCCAGCAAATGACTGGGATGCAATATTCCCTGTTATTCCTTAAATGAGTGTAAAATCCATGTTACGCTATGGGCTTAGAGGTGGGTTTACACAGATTTTATGGGGCCTGCACTACTTCTTTGAATGAAATTGGAATGTAATACTAGATCTTACTTGACCACAGTAGTAGGGAAGGTACTATTTCTTATTAAAATATTACCCTGTAACTCTTTAAATGGTTAATGCCATCTATTTGGTGAAGAGATCCATCTTGAACTGACAGATACAACTGTAGATCCCCTAATATACTAGAGTTGCAAAACAATGCCACAGTACAAGCTATTAAACTCCATAATCCCCAGGGATTTATAGGTAATAGTCATATTAATTAAAGCTTTTCTGTGAATGATATCATTACATATTTTAACAATGTTTCAATGGGCAAAGACAACAAAATAATGCTATGAATCATGCATGGCATAATAGACACAAAGGAAACAATCTGAAATATTTCCTTAATTTGCAAAATTGCTAATTTACGGAAAAGGTTCAGAACCAGTGGAAGGTAAACAAGGAAATTAACCTTTCTTCATATTATGAACTGCATAATAATTGTATTATAACTGTAAATACAAGGGGGAAATTTTATAATACATCATATAACAAACAAATTTTATAATATTTAACACTTTTGAAAGAATCAGATGTCTTGTGACACATAAGAGATCTACACGAATAATAAATAAAAAAAAAGAATTTGCAAAAATTAAATGGCTCAACTCCATATAACTATACTCACCATAAAGACCCTATCGGAGATTTATCAATAAAGCTGCTTCCCCCGTCCAGAATCTCTTCCTCCTATTTTAGCCAAATTGGTAGGTATAAGTATAAATATATTTTATAAATATATCAAGAAACTTTTATTTGTTAAAAATGTTTTTTTCATTTATTTTCAATAAAGTTTAAGCATATATATCTTCTGTTTCTAAAATCTCTAATTTTACAAAGGTCAAAAATATCAGACATATATATGTGGTCAACCAACCTTTTCTAACACAGAATATTATAGAATTTTCCACCAAAGAAAAATGTATCAATCCTGATATTTAATGTATAGTAACTACCAAACACACAGTTCTTCATAGAATTTAACACTTAGCAGATTAAAAAAAACAAAAAACCAAATCAGAAATCTTGTCCAAACACCTATGGAACAGCAATAGGAAGAAAGCCCACTAAATATAAATCTCCCATATCTCCTGGATCAAATAGTACAGTATTCCACATGCATAGGTGCACACAGGGACATGACCAGTATATAGCCCTAAAGGACCCAAAGCATAACTTTCATTTTAAAATGAAAAATGTTTGAAAGCCAGTTTTTAAAACTGATTAATTGAGATTTGTTTAATAAAGCATTAGGGGAAGGGGGAATGTTTTATTTTTCTACAAATCAATGTAGCCTATTTATAGTGCATTTCCCCACTGATTTATAAACATGCCCCTTTGCCTTACTGAAAATAAAACCTATTCCTCAAATGTTTGTACAGTGCCAATGAGCATTTCATGACAGTAGAGTTTAGTGGAGTTTAGTGCATTTTATACCTTGTAATTCAAAAATGCTAGAAAAAGTGATCCATGCTCAAACTGAAAATTTCACCATGTTTACTTGTAGCTTTTAGGTTCTGCTAATTTAACCTCTCATGTGGTCGTCTCCTCACATAACCTTTCCCACTGCTATAATAAATATCACATTTTTATTAATCTGTAAACAAGGCTCTCTCCCAGGCTCCAGCAGGAGAGGTTCTGTAATGTTTGGTCAATGCTGAATCTTGACACATATTTTGTTATTCAAGAAATAGTTTGCAAAACCACTAGGTCCAGTCATCTTCTGACTGTCTTTTATTAACTGGTATAGCAAGTGTTTTATTCAACTTACTTTTAGATCTGCAGATGCTGTTCTTTTTGATAATAAAGTTAACTAGATATAATGGTCTTCAGATGCTGTGGTCTTTGTATTTCCATTTAGTCTTGGTTAAAATTACTCAGTTTGTGAACATGGAATCCTTAAAAAACGTTCAGATTAGCGATGGGATGTCTTTTTCCACTCGGGAGAGCAATTTGGCAACAAATAATTTCACTCGGATTCATTGACATTAGTCCAAACAGCTGGAAATTTAAAAAAAATCTATATTCAATGGTTGTTGTAGCAGTAGCAAGAATAACGCTAAAGCTGTTTAGTAACATACTATTTGTTAATCATCCATCTGGGTATGCCCTGTATCAAATGTAACAAATGGTTAATGTTTTGACAACAACCTTCATGCAACTGTTAAAATTATTAATTGTATCAAATATGTAATCTTAAGGGCATATTCACCCCCAAAACTATAAGTTAACCCACTACTGGCCCCACTCTGTAGTGTATTAAAATCCTTACCTTACATCCCTGCTCCAAATGGCTGCCCTGCTATGCCCCTCCAAATCCCAAAAACTGGCCACCAGGAGCCTGGAAGAGTCCATATAGGACTCTGCCTCCTGTGTCTCCTCCGGGAGAAAAATGTTATGCGCAGTGCAGCCCTCCCCCCTCCTTCTCCCTCCCCCTCCTTCTCCCTCCCTCTCCCTCTCCTTCCCCCCTCCCTCTCCCTCCCTCTCCCACCCATTTCGTTCTCCCTCCCCCTAGCATAAAACCCCTTTTCTGTAGTGTAGGGCTCCCTCCCCCAACCCCAACCACAATATTAGTTTTTACAGAAACTCCCCCAAACTCTACTTACCTTACCTCTCTCCCCTGGCGTTCTCCACTGCCGGCAGCCGTGTCCGTAATTGACTGCCTCTCAGCCAATCATGGACGCGGCTGCCGGTCCGGCCCCCTGCTTGCGGTTTTATGCAAGCAGAGGGCCGGGACAGTACGCCGGAGGAAAGAGGTAAGGTAAGTAATGATCAGGGGAGTCTCTGTAAAAACTAATATAGCGGTTGGGGCTGGGGGAGGGAGCCCTACACTACCCCAAAAGTTAATAAATAGGGTGGACATGCAATTTAATTTGCCACAAAAACATCACAATGTACTACCCATTTTATTTTATAAATTATCATTTAAAGGTGGCTTTCAGGCTAAATCACCTTTCTCTCTGTTATGTGAACTAGGCAGGTCATACCTCTGTGTCACGGTGGGTTCAGAGTGAATTCATTAGAAAAGGGGATGTACAAAGTAATGCTTACACATTAGAAATAATTATAACTACAAGTTCTGGTCTCAGAAATTCAAAAATCCAAAAACAGACCCATAGAAGTCAATGTGAAAAAAAAAAATAATTGAAAGTTCTGATTGAATTTAAGGTAGAAATAGCAGAAGTATGTTAGTGTGAATGGCTCTGGGATCTGGGAAATGGTCTGGGGAACATAACCATAACCAATGTATTAAAAAAACTTTCTTTGCATACAAGCTATTTTTGGGCTCCAGCATCACATGTTCGATCAATTTTGAATATTCGAAAACGAGGGCTCGTGTGTTCTCTATTTGTGCCATATTCAGAATCGAGGGTTCTCTTTTTTTTTATTTCTCAAAACCAGCCTGTAAATTCAATAATTTCCGGAAATCAAATCGGTAATTCTCGAGTATTTCATTTTAAAGAATTCGATAGTTCGAGAAAAGTTCTGCCATCCAAAAATTCAAGAGTTCTGAAAGTTCCATCAAAACCTGGGAACAGTCAGTTCCAAATCTGAATCGGGGAAAAAACACTGAAGCAGACAATCCTACTTTACATCTACATTAAGATATAGTCATGGTAGATGCACTTATTTTATAATGATTCCAGAAGATTTGTGCACCACAATACTACATTCTAATCTTAGCAGGAGACATAAAAATTGATGAACAAACTGAAATAACTTTTGATGAAAGGACACTTTTTAAAAAGCCGAGGTATCTCATTACTGCAATACTGTTGTAGCAAAATATGGAGCAGTGTCAGTAATTTAAAGGAGAACTGTGGTAAAGAAGTTTTACCTTTCAAAGATTACCATCTTGTCTTTTGATCATGCTAAAGTTACTGAGTCTTTAATAGACTGTTAAGTAACACCCAGGGGGCAGTACTTATTCCTCTCCTCTCTGCACCGCACACTATGCTGATCGGTGTACAGATGGGTGGGGATTGGCTTTTCCTACTTTATACAGGAAGTGCCTCTGATGCCTCCAGTCTATCTGTTGTTGGTTCCTTTCACATTGATCACTGCACTCCCCTCCTCCCCTGGGACAGTAAATGGGCCGATCATAACAACTCTCTCCTGCATATATCTATTGCAACTATTTCCAAAAAACTCTCCTCCTCCCCTGGGACACACACAGTCAATGGGTAACAGGAGCAGACACATAACAACAGGGAGGAGGAGAGTTTATCCAGCAATGTGAACAGTAGAGATAGAGATACGCAGGAGAAAGTTGTTCCGACTGGCCCATTCACTTTGTGTGTCCCAGGACAGGAGGGGAGTGCAGCCAGCAATGTGAAAGGAACCAACAACAGATATACTGGAGAGAGTTTTGTGGTAATACACTGAATATTGCAGTGGTTGGTTTGTTCAGTGTGAGAACGAGCAGTTTCTATTGGTGGATTAATTCAGAGTTACTTCCTGTTTTAGACATAAAGCTATGGGAATGCCCATACTAAGCATGGCAGCACCCGAAAAAGAAATCTACAAATTGTTCACATTTAAAGGGCATATAAGTAAAATGCATAATAAGCAATGGATGGCAAAACACCGAAGAGTACAGGACGACTCTTCTACCGTGGTGTAGGTAACTTTATTTAAGAAATCGGCATCAGAGGTAATGGAGTACAAGCATCAGACCCCAACCAGTTTTCGTGATCATCGTCTGACAAAGTGACTTTAATGGTGAAGAAGTCGGTGCATAAAAGTGAAAAGCCTTTCAACCTCGTCAAGGTAACCCCAGTATGGAAGGTCCTAACTGACTACCGTGGGTCATTTATCTGTGCTGACACACCCTGCTAGGTTGCATTTTCTTGGGAAGGATGTCACCCTGACTTTGCATTGGGTTAGTGTCCAATTGAAATTGCTAAAATTCTAGCATCTGGTGGGTTGCTTTATATTAATATTATGGGCAAAATTTGCATCAAGGCCCGTGATGTTTTAAGTTATGTGGGAAACAGATCAATGTTCATACTAAAACTGGATATTGGAAATATATAACATTATACACAGTAATTAAAGCATAGTCTGTGCCATGGTGGGAGCGATTTGTTAGGGGGGCGAGCCGCCAAGCATCTGACTTGTCTGAAACTGTCTACCTTGACGTGGTGGCAGGCTTACAAATCTTTTGGCCAAAACGTTTTATTCCACAGGAAGTATGGTGGGTCTGGGGTGGGTATACAATTCTAGAGGGTGGGTCCTTTAATGTATTGTAAATAAATGAAGGATCGATATGTACATACAATGATAATGACACTAGTTAAATCAATATTTATAAAGCCCCACTCCTGGATATGCCGCACCCCATTTCCAGGCACAAACACCACCCACCACCCACAATTATAAAATGTATAGAGACGGCCCTGTTTCCGGCAGTTGAAGCAGTTGAATGCCCTTCATAATACCACTGTAATGGACATAGCAAATAATAAGATTTTTTTCATGCACAGCATGGATCTCAGGAGTGTAGAGGACTTCTTATTTTTCTGTAATGTGTGTGTTTCTGCTACATGCAATACCACATGATTGCAGAAGTCATATCAAGTCTTTTATTTATACAGCAGTATTGACTGGAGAACAAATAGAGACAAACACAGGGAACTGGACCCTGTAAAGAAAAAGATCTGGTTAAAGTTGGCTAGGACATTGTGATATTTTTTGCGACTGAGTAACTATTCTGACTTCAGTCCACCAAAGTGCTAACAGAGTTTAACTGTTACTGCTCTTGAAAATTGTTCAGCTTGTCAACATTCAGTGCTTATGTTGATTATTCTGCTCTTAAAATGCCCATTCCTCCCTCTCATTGGAGAATAAACTGTATTTGCAGTATAATACAGCATTAAGGTGACCGAAGTCTGGAATTTAAAACAATGCAACGCTCCATCCTTTTCTCTATAATGTGGACGGGTGAGTGGGTGCACCCATGCATGTATCTTGGTTATTGTGACGCATGATGCCCCATTTATTAAAGAAAGTGTGGTAGTAGAATAAAAATGTACAATTTTGAGTTCAGGTCAATAATACGATCAAAAGTCCAAATAGCTCCAGGGCTCCAATCAGCAATACAGAAAACCTTTATGTTAGCAGTACTGCAGTTAAACACTTGTTAATTAATCATTCATTATACAAACCCTTGTACCATTACCTGACTTCCTAATGCTATCTATACATTGGGCCCTTATTAGGAAGTTGATCGAACAGGCCAGTGGACATATAGAACAGAACGACTAAAAAGTCCACCAAACATAACATCCCAGAGACACAGACAGCTGTTACTGATTAGCAGCAGCGTGTGTGATAAGGAATTCACTCACTGCTCAGTCAATGGAGACCCAGGTGCAGTCACGCACCGAGTCTGCCACTATGCAGAAAGTCTCACACAGTCTCCAAATACATCTAGATAGGTTTAGTAAATACAAAGGGCATAAAGAGTCAATGCTCACCAGGCTGTTTTGGTGGTCTGGGTGCGGCCACCCCGGACCCGTCGCTAGGTCCAAGTCACAGGCATCAGCAGAAAAAGCAAAAGTGGGTGGCACTCCCAGGAAAATGGCGATATACTTCGGACTTAGGTTAAAACAGTATCTTTACTGTAGCAGTTTAAAAACAATTTGCCTTACGCGTTTCGTGTTATCATAACACTTACTCATAGGCCATGCAAGAAAAAGGGGTGTGACCGGCACTCCATATACTGTATACGTGCATAGGCCACACCTCAATAAAATTGTTATATCATTAACATTGTTTACAAAAGAATCTTGCTACTTAAACACCACAATAAGGAGATAATACATTGATTGCCACATATAATCATATACAGAATAAAAAATACACAGTATATGGTAAAGCATACATCAGAAACTAACTTTTATTTAACCAAATATCAAGGTTATGTGAAATTGATCACATATCGCCTCACATAAAATAAAGTGATAGGCAGTGTTGGGGTTAATATTAAAGGGGAAATGGTATTTATGTCTTATTCTGCTCAGTAGTATTTATTACTCACCAAGCATATCCTTAGGGAGATAAATAAATAAAGCCATCTAATTATCCACAAATTTAAACCTTTTGGTACCCTTGTGCCCAACTCAAATGATGTGTCTTGCCAGTGGACATACCTGTTTTTATACTATTGTCCAGCTTACACTGTGTATTTAAATACCATGTGCTATGAGATCCAGTGACTTCAGGCAGCACATGTCCACACATAGCCAAACATACATACAAAACATCTCCACTGTGCACTAGCGGGCACACTTTTGCTACTATATACATAAACAGTATATTTATATTTCAAAAATCGCTCTGCCTTTCATTGAATGTGTGAGGAAAAATACAATATACAGACTTCCATATGGATTACAGATGGTTTCTTGATGATCCGCCATGTTAATTCCTAGAATTTAGGAAGCCACTTGCCATAATCCTTTTTGTTACCAGATGTGTTGTAATGGTAACACAGTTTTCAAAACATACATATATTTTTAATACTATGGGGATTTTTATCATTTTTATTTTGTTTAAATAGGGATAACTTTTCTTCATTCCTCGTTTCCTAAGTAGAAACATGTGTTCTCTTTATTGAAGACATATTATCTGCTTTCTGGTTTTGTAACAAGGGGGTCTATTTATGAAGCTACGAAATCGGTAAACAGTAGACCTGCATCTTCCTACTGACTGTGTTTGTATTTTATCGCACAAATAACCACCCAGTCATAAATAAACAACCCAGTCAATCATTAATGGCTGTGTAGTAAATCACAACTATATTCCTTCATGGGGAGTATACAAATATTGTGATATAGTTGTAAACTGGTATCTTACAACTGTGCAGTACTGTGGTTATTAAGATACCATGTCTTTATAATTAGGCAATTAGGCCTCCAGTAATGTATTTATCTGAAAGATAACACAGATGGTGGTTTACAAGTTCCAAGACCAAATTTACCATATATACTTGAGTATAAACTGACCCAAATATAAACCTAGATACTTATTTTTAATTGATAAACCAGGAAAACTGCTTGAATCGAATATAAACCGAGGGTTGACTTTCTCCCATAGACAGCCCTATAGAAAGTCCAATACACAGCCCCATAGATATTTCCACAAACAGTCCCATAGAAAGTCCAATACACAGTCCCATAGAAAGTCCCATAGAAAGTCCAATACATAGCCCTATAGAAAGTCCAATACACAGTCCCATAGAACGTTCAATACACAGCCCCATAGAAAGTCCAATACACAGCCTCATAGAAAGTCCAATACACAGTCCCATAGAAAGTCCAATACACATCCCAATAGAAAGTCCAATACACAGCCCCATAGAAAGTCTTATACACAGCCCCATAGAAAATCTAATACAGTCCCATAGAAAGGCCATACACAGCCCCTAGAAAGTCCATACGCACCAATAGAAAGTCCATACACAGCCCCATAGAAAGTCCAATACGCAGCCCCATAGAAAGTCTAATACACACCTATAGAAAGTCCAATACGCAGCCCCATAGAAAATCCAATACGCAGCCCCATAGAAAGTCCAATACACAGCCCCACAGAAAGTCCCATACACAGCCCCATTGAAAGTCCAATACACAGCCCCATAGAAAGTCCCATACACAGCCCCTTAGAAAGTCTAATACACAGCCCCATAGAAAGTTCCATGCACAGAACCATTGAAAGTCCCATATACAGTCCCATAGAAAGTCCATACACAAGCACCATAGAATCCAATACACAGCCCCATAGAAATTCCAATATACAGTCCCATAGAAATTCCAATATACAGTCCCATAGAAAGTCCCATACACAGTCCCATAGAAAGTCCAATACAGAGCGCCATAGAAAGTCCCATAGAGTGTCCAATACACAGCCCCATAGAAAGTCCAATACGCAGCCCCATAGAAAGTCTAATACACAGCCTATAGAAAGTCCAATACGCAGCCCCATAGAAATCCAATACGCAGCCCCATAGAAAGTCCCATACACAGCCCCACAGAAAGTCCCATACACAGCCCCATTGAAAGTCCAATACACAGCCCCATAGAAAGTCCCATACACAGCCCCTTAGAAAGTCTAATACACAGCCCCATAGAAAGTTCCATGCACAGAACCATTGAAAGTCCATATACAGTCCCATAGAAAGTCCAATACACAGCACCATAGAAAGTCCAATACACAGCCCCATAGAAATTCCAATATACAGTCCCAAGAAATTCCAATATACAGTCCCATAGAAAGTCCCATACACAGTCCCATAGAAAGTCCAATACAGAGCGCCATAGAAAGTCCCTAGAGTGTCCAATACACAGCCCCATAGAAGTCCAATACACAGTCCCATAGAAAGTCCAATACACAGTCCCATAGAAAGTCCAATACACAGCCCTATAGAAAGTCCAATACACAGCCCTATGAAAGTCCAAATACACAGTCCCATAGAAAGTCCAATACACAGTCCCATAGAATGTCCAATACACAGTCCCATAGAAAGTCTATACACAGCCCCATAGAAAATCTAATACAGTCCCATAGAACATTCAATACACAGCCCCATAGAAAGTCCATACAAAGCCTCATAGAAAGTCCAATACACGTAGCCATAGAAAGTCCATACAATCCCAATAGAAAGTCCAATACACAGCCCCATAGAAAGTCCAATACACAGTCCCATAGAAAGTCCAATACACAGTCCCATAGAAAGTCCAATACACAGCCCTATAGAAAGTCCAATACACAGCCCTATAGAAAGTCCAATAACAAAAACAAATCCCATAGAACAGTCAATACACAGTCCCATAGAAAGTCCAATACACAGCCCTATAGAAAGTCCAATACACAGCCCTATAGAAAGTCCAAATACACAGTCCCATAGAAAGTCCAATACACAGTCCCATAGAATGTCCAATACACAGTCCCATAGAAAGTCTTATACACAGCCCCATAGAAAATCTAATACAGTCCCATAGAACATTCAATACACAGCCCCATAGAAAGTCCAATACACAGCCTCATAGAAAGTCCAATACACAGTCCCATAGAAAGTCATTACACATCCCAATAGAAAGTCCAATACACAGCCCCATAAAAAGACTTATACACAGCCCCATAGAAAATCTAATACAGTCCATAGAAAGTCCAATACACAGCCCCATAGAAAGTCCATACCACCCAATAGAAAGTCCATACACAGCCCATAGAAAGTCCAATACGCAGCCCCATAGAAATCTATACACAGCCCTATAGAAAGTCCAATACGCAGCCCCATAGAAAGTCCCATATGCAGCCCATAGAAAGTCCCATACACAGCCCCACAGAAAGTCCCATACACAGCCCCATTGAAAGTCCAATACACAGCCCCATAAAAAGTCCCATACACAGCCCCTTAGAAAGTCTAATACACAGCCCCATAGAAAGTTCCATACACAGAACCATTGAAAGTCCCATATACAGTCCCATAGAAAGTCCAATACACAGCCCCATAGAAATTCCAATAAACAGTCCCATAGAAATTCCAATATACAGTCCCATAGAAAGTCCCATACACAGTCCCATAGAAAGTCCAATACAGAGCGCCATAGAAAGTCCAATACACAGTCCCATAGAAAGTCCAATACACAGCCCTATAGAAAGTCCAATACACAGTCCCATAGAAAGTCCAATACACAGTACCATAGAAAGTCCCATACACAGTCCCATAGAATGTCCAATACGCAGTCCCATAGAACGTTCCATACACAGCCCCATAGAAAGTCCAATGCACAGCCCCATAGAAGGTCCAATACAAAGCCCCATAGAAAGTCCCATACATAGCCCCATAGAAAGTCCAATACACAGCCCCATAGAAGGTCCAATACAAAGCCTCATACATAGATGTGCCCTGCATACCTTTCTGTGCAGCCTGTTTGTTGAATCCTGTTGCTTCCATAATTTTTTTCCCCTTTCCCTTGCAGTCTGGGCTGATCTGAGTGAGCAGGACAACAATTGCCTAACCCACCGAAAGCAAGAGTACTCTGCGTTACAGAGTACAACTTTCGTTTTCCCATGGCTATGTGATTTTGTCCAGCTGCTCCTTCAAGCATCCAGATCAGCCGAAACCCGAGTATAAAAACGAAGGGAGACTTTCAGGATTACTTTAAAGGTAAAATTTCTCCGGTTCATACTTGAGTATATACGGTACTGTGGTTATTATAAATCTATCTATCTATCTATCTATCTATCATCTATCTATCTATATATCTATTCTAGGTATCTATCTATCATCTATCTATCTATCTATCATCTATCTATCTATCATCTCATCTATCTATATATCTATCATCTATCTATCTATCTATATATCTATCTATCTCAATCTATCTATCTATCTATATATATCTATCTATCTAATCATCTATCTTCTATCTATCTATCTCTATCTCTATCTTCTACTCTATCTATCATCTACTCATATCTATTTCTACATCGCTATCTATTGCTATCTATCTATCTATCTATCATCTATCTATCTATCTATCTATCTATCTATCTATCTGGATGTGCAAATGTGTGTGTAAAAACTAATTGATTACAACAGGTTTTCTATGTACTTTATAAAATACAGGTTCCTCACTCATGCTATTTTAAAACAAGCCACATGGCCCACCAGTTAGAACACTCATTTTCCACACGGTTCTACCAACTAGAACCTCATTGTGTGGTAAATGGAAATGGACTGTTCCATCCTTAAAAGAAATCAATAATAAAATAGAACTAAATAAAAGATACGAAGAAATGTTTAGTTTAACTAACGGTACCCACCACAAATTTATACAGAAATGGAATTTAACACTACAAGAAACAAACAAACAATAATAGTGTAACAGGCAACTGAAAATCTCAGAAAAAATAGTTAACATGCAATAAAGGTATTTTATAAATATTCTCAACCAATGTACCAATGCCAGCAATATACGGTAATATTTGAAAATGTTATGTATATTTTATATTGTTTAAAATTAATAAAAATGTAATGGAAAAAAAACAAGTGACATGGGACAGCATGGTGGTTCAGTGATTAGCACTGATGCCTTGTTGCATCAAGTACAATAATTTGACCTGCAAATCAAATACTTACAATGTAAAATGGCCTCACACTAATTATTTGTACTCTGAAAACATATCTGAAGGTTTAAAAAGGTTCAACATGTACTGTTATTGATTGACCCTCGCTAGCAGTTACAGAAAATCTAATCTATGCAATCTACTGTATATTTATCAGCAATCTATGTTGAACATAAAGTGTTCACTCAAAATCGAATCTCATGGGTTAATGGCCAAAAGTAATGTAAATGCTAAGGGATAAATAAAATCTATATGCTGGGAATATTTTCTGGGCAGCCCCAAATACTTTATTGACACCAGCTCCATGGGGTTAAATAAGGAGATCCTTATAGCTATAAATTATGGTACAGTATATAATGTTTATTAAACATTACAATTTTATTTGTGTTAAAAATCCCTAGAATGTGTACACCGAAGCACTAGGGGTATCCTTGGACCATGTGATGACAGCTTGATTTAGTTCCATTTAACAGATATTAATTCCCCATCAGATTGAAATAAAGCCTAAGGACATACATTGTTTATCCTTTTATCTGCCCTATGATCTCCCTAATAGAAAAGATAAAAACTTTTAGAGCTTTCACACATGGGGCATCAAAAAAAAAAAAACTGTCTTACACAGCAGAGTGCTGGTGCTGCCAGGAAGCGCTACCTGGTGGTTAGAGATGGTCGAACTATTGAAAGTTCGGTCCGTTTTCGAACTTTCGAACTATTGTAAAAGTTCAAAAGCTCGAAAGTTCGAAAACGGACCCATTAAAGTCTATGGGAGGCAAATAGTTCGAAAAGTTTGAGTCAAATACAACCAAAATATTAATGGTAACTTAATGTAAATGGCTGTGGGACCTGAGAAATGGTCTGGGGAGCATGTTCCAATATCCAGGACTTTCGTAAAATCGATTTTACTCTCACGCGCGCTACTTTCGAGCTTTCGCGTTCGAACATTCGAGGTAACAATGGACATTTTACTCGCAGATTCGATGCTCGCGTATAGGCTGTAATGGAGACTTTACTCGCAGATTCGATGTTCGCGCCTAGATACCATGTACATTTTACTCGCGGATTTGCGGATTCGAACGGTCGAACATTCGATAAATCATCGAAAGTCCGGGAAATATCGAAAGTCCGCGTCCGAGATAGTTCGAGAAGTCCGGGTCCGTTCGAACTCGGGTTCGAGTTTGAGTTCTATGCCATCCCTACTGGTGGTACACATCGCTGTCACAATCTCCTATGGCCAAGCTGGAGGCAGTTTGCATTATGTTAACTCACTTATAAACACGTGTGAATGCTCCTAAATTCACTGTCTCTTTGCATTTTTTTTTAAAACACTAGAGGCCTAAAAAGTAACAAATTGCCACTCTTTAGCTGGGTACACCCTTAACCTATTAAAAGCTTAGTCCCGTTAGGTACACACCTGTACCTGATTTCCTAATGCTATCCGTCCATTGGTCCCTTAGTAGGAAGATGATGGAACAGGCCAGTGGAAATATCTGTTCTTATGCCATTCTCCATCTTATACTATGCGTTTTTTTTTAATCTAATCCTGTTGGTACGCGCAAAACATCCGTGTCCATATGTACGCATAAAACGGCTGTGTCCCATGTGGACAAACATTCGTTGGCATCAAAAACCATTGTTATGCCCTAAAAATATTCCTCAGTCACAGTCGGCCCCCTGTACTAAAATATAGGGAGTCGGGCATGATCCCCATGCACACCCCCTTTTTGTTTAAGTCTAACAGGGTTATTCAATAAAAGTTCTTATCGTTTAAAATGGTGCTAATTTTGCCCCAACCAATCAGATGTTAGCTTACAAATGTTAAATAAGATCTGATTGGTTGGGGCAAAATTAGCACCATTTTAAACTTTAAGAACTTTTATTGAATCTCCCTGCTTGTATCTTGAATTATCTTCCATGGAAAGGGGATGTCACAAAATTAAAAATACTCTTTTACATGTTAGAAATGTATTTTTTACAATTTTGTAATTTTAGCCTTTGCAGTAATGTGAGTAACATTAAATAAAGGTATTCGTTTACTCTTCCCAGTTCCTTTAATATATGTGTGTTTTGGACACCAGGACGTTTCTGGATTATAAAATTTTACACAGGGAATACACTTTTCATTTTTCTTTCCATAATTCCACAGCTTTACACACTTTTCAGTTTGGATCCACTTAAATTCTTATTTTTGGTAAACCGATTAGGAAGATCTAGTCCACACCTGTCTGAATAATGTTCCATTCAATTTATTTTACTGTTCACATTATTTAAGGCTTGTTTTTTCCCCACACATCTTTTTTTCCTCTTTCTTAGTTGAGACATGGATATTTATCTTTGCTTGCAATTAAAATAATTACGAAGAAGAAAACACAGCTATTATTATGAGGGAAGTAAGCCCAGGTTAATGTAAACATCACTTAGAAATGCAAACAAACTGTTTTATCATTAGGAGACTTTATGCTATATCACGTACTCTCTTGGAACCTGGAACGTTTTAGAGGCAGTTCCTCAATAAGCAATGAATGAACAAAAACAAGTAAAATACAATGTCCTGGTCTCTGTTGTCACATAAGTGTTTTTCAAAGTCAGAAAGCGAGTAATGGAAAAAAAATCGAAAAAAAGTGAAGGAATAAAAATTGTTCTTTTAAAATGTTTAAAGGGCACGTCCACTCCCAAAACTTTAACTGGACACACTACTGGCCCCACTGTGTAATGTTAAAAAAACCTTACCTTACTCCTCTGCTTCTGTGAATCATCTGGTCCCTGCTTCTTACTTGTCCTTTTTGAGGTCTCTAGCATGCACAGGAAGGCCCTTCTCCCCCACCCTTCCTCCCACCCTCCGGATCCTTTCATGGCTGCGTTATACCCTACCTATAAACCACTTTTCTGTAGTATAGGGTACCCTAGCCCATCCTTATCCACCATGTTACTTTCTTAAAATAAGCCCCAGAAATAGACTTACCCAACGCATTCCCTTGGCTCTCTGCATTGCCGGCAGCTGCCAGTCCGGCCCCTGTTTGCAACTTCTGGCAAGCCGGGAGCAGAAAGCTGAGGCTGTGGTAAATTTTTTTCTGACCCCATCTTCAGTCCTCATCCTTCTGCAGATTTCAAGGGGAAATCTACGGAAAGATAGGGGGCTCAAAGTGCGGAACTTCAAGCAATTCTTCCGATCGGATTTCCAATTATTGCACTTGATCAGAAAGAACATCTGCCATGTATGACTAGCTTAACACACATCTTTGTCATCTTACCTGTTGTGGAGACAATCATATAACCCTTTCCTCTTTCCACAGTAGTGGAATATCCAATCAATAAAGATAAATCCTATGCACTATACACGTTTTGTTTTATAAAAGTGCATGGGGTGGATGTTTATTGCCTAGCTAGATAACTAATCTGTGTCAGTTTCTTTGCCTATGTTCATAGAATCACTTGCAAATGTACAAATGGTTTGTGACCTTTAAGGGGTACCAGATCTAATAAGAGCGCTCAAAGTAGGAAAAAAAGAACATTAAGAACACAAACAGTTACATTGTGCTTTTGTACAGGTAAAGTAGGTTTTGCCTTGGGGGTTATTAGGCATAAGCCCAATAGATGCATTAGGCAGGAGATATAGAGATTTTGTAGAGTAAAATCCCGTATTTAAAAGTGGTAAGAAATAAATTGGATATTTCTGTTTCACTAAAGGCAAATCACATTTTACCTTGACTTACAGCCTAGAAATAGCTTTATAGCTTTATAATGTATAACTTGCATTTCGAGATTATTTATAAATGTTCTAACTACGGCGTAATAAATCCATGCAAATCAGTCACTAAACTAAATAGTGCAAACAACTTCTAACTCCCTTTCCCCTTACAACAAAGCCGTTTGGAGAGCTACTCTTTCTCCCTGGATGATATGCACAGAACATGCCCAGGCCATAATACAGTGTGTGGGGCAGACCAGGGAAGTTTTTTCTATGCTAAAATTCACAATGTTGTATTTTTTAAAAAACAACATAAAATTGAGGCAGGTGACGCATTATTTATACTACCTCATTCTTGGATAAAAGTAAGGGAAATGGTTCACTTAAAGATTGGAATAGTTCATGCATGTTGTTTAAAATACCAGACATGTTTTAAAAGGTACTTAAAGGAGAATAATACTCTTCCCCCACTTTCATTAACATAAGTTCTCCAGTGTCAGAGATGGGAGAATTGTCAGTGACAATGAATGTGGGAGGAGCCAGAAAGAAGTAATTTACTGCATGAGTACAAGTCTCATTTAAAGAAATGTATGCACGTTAGGTGGGACACACAAGGTAAAAAAAACACACATTAAAGTGATATTAAATTTAAAATTATTTTAAGTAATACATTGTTAAAAGAGAGATAATAAGAAAATATCCAAGAAACAGAAAAAACTTACTAAGGACTTTTAATGGTAAGGTATACCTTATAGGGATAGGAGCACGGGGTAAATCAATTGCTTTATCCAAGCATTTCTTCAGAATAACCTTCATTTTCTGTGCATAAAAAGAAACAGGGACATTATTATAACTGTTATTAAATGGACTCAATAATAAATTGTAAGTCATTTGTAAAGGTTCTTATACATCCAGGTCATGGTATATCTATGGTATTCAATTAGATTTTTATTTTGACAAACTTTACTTTATTTACTCCTTCAAGGCAACCCTCTCCCACCCCTATTTTTTATTCTTTTTCTACTTGAGTGGGTCACCTTAAGATAAGAGTCCTTTACAGATTGGTGGATGGTGTAACAATTCAATAAAATTCCCTCTTATGATAACAACAAATTACTTTTTTACAGTTCTTAAAAGGACCCCCCTTCCCTTAAGTGTACCCAGAATGTGGACATAAACTGCTAAGTCCTCACCCCTGGTACAGTCTCTATATCCAGATATACTTACCGAAATATTCCCTAACTGCTCCAGTTAACTTAACTGCTCACACCTTCAATGAAGCTTCAAATTGGCCAGATCATGGACAGTTCTAAAATATGCATCTAGAACAGACTGGCAAAAGTCTTGGTTAGTATTTCTGGAAATATAGACTGTGCCCAGTGGTGAGGACTTAGCAGTTTAGACCTTCACCATGGGTACGTTAAATGGGCAGACAATTGGTGAATTATTATTGTCCTTAGTCTTATTACCATAGTAGTAATCTGCATGCTTGCTGCTTTGTAATTGTCTGTAAATTCTAAACTATTCAAGCTTGAAACAGTAGCCACACTTATATTGGCTTTAAATCCCTTAGTGTATATGAAACCGACAGCTTTAATCAGGTTTCCCATGTGAGCCAAACTGCAAAAATAGCTTTGAAAATAAACTATTAAAAACATACTTTGCTGCATACTAGAAAAGAACACTGTGAATATTGAGCATTAAATTGTATTTCATATTTAGCATGCTTTACACTTTGAGTTGTTTTTATATTAATATAACCTAAGACAATAATACTTTTTTTAAAGGACATCTATGGTTTAATATAAAGAAGAAAATAATCCAAAAGGAAAACTGACTGTCCCAATGAATGTGTCTATATTAAGATGGTAACTATGTGATAATGAATCCCGATTTCAAAACGAACCTGGTTTCCATTCGGAACTGTCGGCTTTGAATGAAAACCCACAAATCTGACGGATTATCAATAGATCCAAATATTAGAAAATCCACAATTCAAAAAATGCATTAAAAAATGTAAAATTCCTATAAAAAATGTGAAAAATGCTATTGAATATTTGAAAAATGCAATAGAAAATTCAGATTCAATTGGATTCAAGTCAGAACCGTTGTCAGAATTAAACATGGTCGTTTCAATCATCTTTAACTGACATCTAGAAGATAATTAACACAGATTATATTTTTTTTAATAGAGGAGCCGATACAGTTGTTAGAAGAATTTATTGATAAACTAACCACCAGTATTTATAACATCTTTTTGCCCAAATTTTTTTTACCATCCAAAATCAACTTCCTTGATGTAACAATTAAATTAATAACGAAACAAACAGAATGTAACCAACCTACTATATTAACAATATGCCCACCCAATGGATTCCCAAGGTGCCATTTCTGAGGTCTTGGAGGAACTGCAGACTAGAAGAGGACTTCCAGATAGTGGAGACAGAAGGGAGACTGAATGGAACTTCTCCCATCTCACATATGATTTGCCAGTGAAAACAGATCAATATTGTGGCATCACTTTTTACAAAATCAGAGTGAAAGCCACATCCACTAAAGGACTCAAATAAATGGGTACGGAGAGACTTAATGAGACTTAATGGCACACTGGGTTGATTGTTATGTAGCCAGTTTCATTCATCTCTAATATCTGCATGTACAGAAAGCACTGTCACTCGTGTGGCATCTATAGGTTTGTGGCATTAGATTACACGTTGTTTGCTGAGGATAAGAGGAAACAGCCATGTTTGTTTTATGTAGGAATAACCATGTTTACCTTCTGTTATATGGTTAAAACACAGGATCTTTTTTTTTGTTTTTGCAAAACTAAAGTTGTGATCCCCCACATAGTACTAGACCTTTATGTCTGAGATTTACCTGTTTACTGTAAGTTTAGGCCCAGGTGGTCCCCTGCCACACAGAACTTCCTTCTGAAAAGCTGAAATTCTTCCTATTGTGGACGGCTCAACACTCTGTCTAAGACTTGCCACAGGCAATTCTCATTTTCTTTAAACATATTCATTCTTACACAGTCCAGTACGTCAACAACAGGCAAAGCTGTATACTTCATAAAGATCCAGACATAGTGCTATGATGAATTATTGCTGATTTTTCCTTTATTATTTTCTACTTTTTGTTGCCTTTTTTACATAAAAGAATATTTTGACTTGTTCTGCATATTCTTCCTCCTATAATTGACGCCAACTACGCAATAAATAGCAAAACGAAAAACCCAATAGAAAACACACACCAAAGGGGATCTGAGGGACCAAGTTTTCATTTGTACAGATAAATATTAAAATGAAGAAAATATATATCGCCTCCCTAGACCCCTGTGCAAATGGAATGAAACAGTTTAAACAACTTGGCAGAAGTGTAAAGAAATAAAACATAACTGAAAAATAATATTTAGAATTAAAAATGAACCATAAGAATCCAAAGCCTTCATAAAATGCAGAAAAGCAAGTCAAGGTGGTAAACTGGATTCAGAAAAAGGAGTGTTTTTTTTTCCTGCTAGCACTATGAGCTGTGACATCACAAGCGCCACTGGTCTGCCCCCAAGTCTCAGTTTGGAGCATGCCCACTGCTGGGACAGAGCATCATCAGCTGCATCATAAGCCCTGTCCAATCTTCTAAATACTTTTTAAAGATAGTCACAAGCCTGCAAAGGGCGATGCACTGATAGTGGGCCTCGGAGCATTGCTAACTGGGGTATTTCTAATACAGCACTTTTAAAGCCAGCTATCAGCTGGTGTTTAAAGTGCAGCAATAGAATGCCGCTTTCAGTATATAACATTGCTTGTGGCAGCTAACTCACGCCAATGAAGGAGGCTAACTTTTTCCAATGAAGGAGGCTAATAAATTGACTATTTTGACTACTTATAAATGGGATTTTGCAGTATTGACCATGTGTGTGCTCCAATTTCTGACAACTACCACCGTTGGCAGTAAGATCTCTCGGCTGTGATTTTATTGCAACAGCACACAGCACTTGCATCCTCCCATGTTAGTAAATAAGTGTAGGTGGGCAAAGAAAATGGAAGATGGACACAAATATTTTTAAAGGACAATTATACTCACCTCCCCCTCGTTCCTTTCCTCCCACTCCTGCAAAGTACCTAGGGTGAGGACCTAAAACGCTAAGTCCTCACCTCTGTGTACTTTACAAAAGTCCTGCACTACTTACTTGTAATCTCCCTCGTCGCTCCGGTCCGATCCTCCCCACTGGCACTTTGAGTGACAGGTCGTGAGGCAGCCAATGGAAAGACGCGTTCTACAAGGAGGCGTGTCTTCCCATTGGCTGCCTCCTGGACTGTCACTGACAGTGCCAGTGGGGAGGATCCAACCGGTGCGACGGGGGAGATTACAAGTAAGTAGTGCAGGACTTTTGCAAAGTACACAGTGGTGAGGACTTAGCGTTTTAGGTCCGCACCCTAGGTACCCCGAATGGATCGGGGTAATGGTAAGTATAATTGTCCTTTAAGCTTTCTAAAATAGAGATTAAATAGTACTTAAAAACATTAGATTCTATTAGACTAGGGATTCTCAAAAAGTGTGCCTCCAGATGTTTGAAAACTACAACTCCAAGCATTCTGTGACTTCCCGCTGTAGTTAAAAAATGATGGGAGTTGTAGTTTTAAAATATCTGGAGGACACCGTTTGAGAATCCCTGTATTAGACTATTCTTCTCCTTGAAGTTTTTGTCTTATGCGAAAAAAACAAACTTAAAAAAAAAAAAATTACACCGAGAAACAATCAGTTAAACTTCAAGTTTTCCATCATAGCTCCCAGAACCATTGCATGCTGGAAGTTGCAGCTAACAACAGCTAGAGGGCATCCTAGTATGACATCATTTAACATCAGAAGAACACACAAATAAAGACATTAATTTCATTAGGGCCATGAGAACAGATTGGAATGATTCACATGGGCTTTGACTGTTATAGATACAATTAGAAAAGCATGCACAATTTTGCATTGCTTGATTGGATCTGCCTATACTAAGATAAAAAGAACCTACTTCTAGTAATTTCTTGCTTTAATATGATTTCCTTGTAGATAGCCTAATGAGTTTGTCTACGTCAATATCGTTGAAAAGTATAGTTTTAGGTGGAATTATTTATGCCGCACAGGGAGGATAATCCTTAAAGCAAACTTTGTTTGAAATTATTTTACAATTTGAAAACTTCTTCAAAGAAGAACAGAGAAGCATCTCTTCCCCATCCCGCAAAAGCCTTTGCTTCCAGTTATTTATTTATTCAAGACTTCCACTGATTCTTTACATGTGCAATTTGTCCAACTTCATTTCCTTAAGTCACATTTTCCATTCTTTATATCAAACTTACTGGTTTCTGGAACTGGAAGGGTTTTGAGTTTTTATTAAAGCTTTAAAACAAACATGTTTCTATATTCTATATTCCTGGTATATTTAAACTGCGCAAGATGGTCTAATGCGTCTTTCACGGCTATTTTATCTGATCCTTTTTCATGTATCCGATATGTTAAAAGATAATTTAATACTAGATTTTAAGAAACTCAATGCAATATAACATCGCTTATAATGACTTTCTTAGCACTGTGCACACTGAGTTGGCGGTAGGGCATCGCATGGTTATATTTACCTGGGATGGACCAATGCCGTTTGAATGTTCGTTCGGACAGGCCCTGTAAATTACAGACAGCCGTGCTGCTGCTGCAAAATATTGCCTGTGGTGCTTTTACATTTGTCAAAATAAATGATAATCGGAAACTGGATAATATGCAGATGCAGCTAGGTACAAGTAGTACCAGTGCTATGAATGGTATATAATAACAATATAAAAAACTAATAGATAGGCAACAGATGTGCCTTAGTGCCATTCATAACCCAATCAAATATGATAGGGGCACTCATGCTGCTATATCAAGCTATAATCATATAGATAAAGACAGTGATCTAAACGATCATACAGGATGTAGTGGGTTAAAACAAGAGCTTTATTCATAACTATATATAAAAATTATTACACAAATCCCCAATAAAATGTCAATGTGAACATACACACATTATAAAACATAAATATAATATAATAGTAACAATAAATATGACTCTAGGCTCGCCTAGGGTGCTTTTACATTTGACTGACAATATTTGAACCCAGACAACCGGTTGGCACCATTAAAATGAGGGAACGCACTACATACCGTAGATTATATATATATATATATATAGTAACATATGGACATTAGAGATGTCCGAACTTTGCAAAATCCGGTCAGCTCGTGGATCCGCAAATTTTCGAAAAAATGCGAAAATTCAAAAATCCGCGAGTGGACCCATTAAAATGAAAAATAGCCTCGAAAATACGAGAAATCCTCGTAATTTCGAAAATTTTCATATAGAACCTTTAGATACCACTACAAAATTCATTCGCCGAATATGGGTAAACCAACACCCTCACAGTATACACAATCAATAAAATGCATCAAAATACATAAAATACTCACAAATATAAAACATCACGAAAAGCAAACTAAACCAGTTAAGGGAAATCAGCATCTGACCCACATACCACTTCGAAATAGGGAAGAGGGAATGAGTTCCAAGTGCTCCTGTACAGCAAGTCCCTCCGTGGCTACATGCATTCTATAAGAGTCTTATCACATCATTACTCATTGCTCAAACAGCAACCCTTAGTATTAGAATACACACCCCACAGTGCCAACTAGGTTTATAAATACAGTATTGCACAAAACTGAGATTTTTGTAAATATGGCTTTGTGTTGAGTTATTTTGATGGGACAGCAAATGTACACTGTTATACAAGGTGTACACTGACTACTTTACATTATCTTCAGTATGGTCCCATTAAAAGATATATGGGATAATGCACCCCTTACAGTGTAACACAAGGATTTTACACCAACGAGGCCTCGTGCTTTTATACAGGGCAAGGAACTCCAAGGTGGCATAATATACTTATATTATAATTTTATATAAGTATCTGGTTGCTTCACCCCATTTGTATTTAAATTCTAGCCTCTATCCCCACCTTACTTTAAACCCCCAAGATAGTTTCTGTAACCTAAACCCAGTAGTAAAGAAACATCCCAGCCCAGCATCTATGCGGTTAAACAAATCTTTGTGGAGGAGGAGAGTGACAGGAAGCAGCTCCAGCAGGTTCCGTTAGAGAAGTTAAACACTGCAAAAAACGCTGAGTCATTGTCCAGGCATTAACACTGTAATGAGAGGGGCAGTGGGATATAAGAAATATAAGAAATGAGTCACTTAGTGACATAGCCGAGTGATTTTTATAAGGATATATACCACTGCAGCTCCCAGTCTAAAATATTACATTTATGTATTATATATGAAATATTTACAAAAACAGGAGGCGTGTACTCACGTTTGTGAGATGATGTGTAAATATATATACATGTTTTTAATTGCCGCAGTTTTATTTTATTGTAGAGAAATTTTTTATTATTTTGATGCCAATTGTTATAGTGTAGTGCAGCTTGACCAATCACTTGTGTAAGTAATATTATGGTTTCTTTTCCTGTGTGCATACTTCCTTTAAAGTCATTTAATCCCCATGCTGGAGTCTGGTATATATTTTACAAACATTTGATGGTGTCTCCTGAAGCATTTCTCTGTAAGATCTATGAATTATCAGAAATAAATCCCACTCTTCATTACCTAGAGATTCAAGTTATAACTCAAAGCTTCCCCAGTGCGGTACAAAATAAATTCTCCCTACTTCTATTATAAATAACCCGTTTTATTTCCAAATATAAAAGAAAGTTAAGCCACGCTAATGGTTTTATTCAAGTATAGTCTATTAATTCCAATATTACACTTAAAAATGTAATTCCAGTAAATGGGTTATATTACATTCTTTCATATTTTAATGCTGGTGTTTTATAACTTTAAAGAGAATTTATATCTTTTTTATTCATTTTGTACAACATAATCAAAGAACTGACCCAACACAAAGAGATGAAGGCCTTGCTCTTAATTCATCTCTACTTGATCATTTTCAGGTAGACAATATGGGATGTTCCATTAATTCATATAATGGAACATCCCAATAAAATGCATAAGCCTAGGCACTTAAAATAGAATGGCAAACTCCAAACTTGTGAGATAAAACAATCAACGTGATCACAAAGTCATAAAAAGTCATGAAATTGGTAGACAACTCATGGGATTGTTAATTTATTAATCACATTCCTAACTGCCAATAGAGATTCCTTCTAGAACGGAATCCAAAACCTACCAACTAATCAATCCTTTTTTAGGAAATTCCACATAATAACTGCCCTTGAAATTAATAAATCTGTGCTATTTTAAATTTAAAAACTTACTTTCCTTAAAGGAGAATTTTACTTATGCAGTAACTATCTGAATTCTAGCAGTAACTGGTAGTATTCAAGCTCCACCCCTTCCTTTATTAACTGAGTTCTCCAATGTCATAGATAGAAAAATCATCAGTGACAATGACTATGGGAGTATAATTCTCCTTTAATTCCCAATAGATATCCTGTGTTTCAGATGCAGGTAACAATTTTTTTAAAAAAAATTCAAACTATTTAGAACTCTTCAAACGACAAACTTTCGGGTTTTCCGAACTCGCAGAAGTATTTTTGAAAATTTGAGGATTATCGAATTTGTAAACCCTCGACTTTAGCTCTCCATAAACCTAGAATGCAGCGTTCGGTACATTCGAATGTTATGGCCGAATGTGAGGGTTAGCCCTCGAATGTATCTTTCGGTAACAATTGAATTTGGCGATAACCCTCGATTGTAGCGAGCAATTTTGGTAACCCTCGAATATTCAATGTGGAAGCCTGACATTTGCCCGATCGTGAGGAAAGTTATTGTTTAAACAAGTTTTAGTGATATGTACATGTTCCCCAGACCATTTCCCATGTCCCAGAGCCATTTACAGTAAGTTACCATTGCTATTTTAACTGCATTTTATTTAGAACTTTTTGTACTATTTTTTCCCATTGACTTTAATGGATCCGTTTTTGAACTATAGAACTTTTACTGAATTTCTATAGTTCGAAAACGAACCAAACTTTAGGAAGTTTGCCCATCTCTACTTGTCATGGGAGTTTAGGTATGTTTTTCTAACTTTCTAACATGCTTTTTATCCATTCTATGAAGGAATGCATCTAGAATTCTGATCGTATGTATGAAAGAATGGCACCATTGGGTAGCTGAAGGAGTGTAGGTTCCAAAAATATATAGTGTGTATGTAGCATTTTTGAGAATGGGGGTTGTTTAGTCTGTTTAAACCTGCCAGCCATTTAAAATACAGAGCTGAATTATTTGTTGGTGCAAAATAATGGCATTTCTGAGCTCCTTTCATTAATACATTATATATATTTGTATACAGTGTGTTGCTTGTCGAAGGGTTGTATATTAGAGATGGCTGAACTTCAGAAAGTTTGGTCCGAAAGTTCGAAAGTTCAAAAATGGACCCATTAAAGTCAATGGGTGTCCAAAAGTTCGAAAAGTTTGAATGAAATACAATTAAAATATCAATGGTAACTTAATGTAAATGGCTGTGGGACCTGGGAAATGGTCTGGGGAACACGTTTGAATATCCAAGAAATCAATTTAATGCTCACGTGCGCTACTTTTAAGCGTTCGAACATTTGATAAGTATCCCATGAATGGCTCATGGATTCGATGATTATCCCACAAACGATTTGCAGATTCTAGGGTTACCGAACATTTTGAGGTTTACCGCACTATTCAAGGGCTATCGAACCTTCGTATACATCACTGGCATATTCTTTAATTCGATATTTACTCGCGTATTGTTATATAGACATTTTACTAGCATATTCTTTAATTCGATATTTACTCTCGTATAGGTATATAGACATTTTACTAGCATATTTGTTTATTCGATATTTACTCGCATATTGTTATATAGACATTTTACTAGCATATTCAGACTTGTGGATATCCAGACTGGGCCTTTGTCAAAAGAAGTAGAAAGAAAGAAAACAACATGTATACCAACAGTGAAGGGGAAAAGCAAGACAGGAGGAAGAACATGGTCATCCCATATGTAGCAGGGGTCTCCGAGAAATTAAGAAGAATTTTCAAAAAACACTGTATCCCTGTCTGCTTTAAACCGAACAACACACAGCAGCAATTCGTACATCCGAAAGACACAATAACGAAACACAAGAAAAGCGACATCATATATGCAGTGCAGTGCAGTGAAGAATGCTCTGGTTTGTATGTGGGGGAGACCAAACAGCAGCTGCATCAACGTATGGCCCAGCACAGAAGAGCCAATTCCTCTGGTCAAGACTCAGGTGTGTACCTGCATCTTAAGGATAAAGGACATACCTTTGAAGATTGTAATGTTAACATATTGGCAAAGGAATGTTACTGGTTCAAGAGAGGTGTTAAGGAGGCCATTTATGTGAAAATAAAGAAACCAAGCCTAAATAGAGGTGGGGGGGTTTCAACACCAACTGTCTGCCATGTACAATGCTGTTTTGACACCCTACTCTGGGCGTTCCTATAGCACCTCTTAGCCACTATCCAATCATGCCCTTAACACTTGGCTGTGATATGCTAATTAGGACTTTCCAGGGTACATAATTGCCACAGATTCTTGTACAAGTCATTCTGAATTGAGAAAGCCAGTCTAGTTGATCTAATTGAATAAAACAGATATACCATGACCTGGATGAATGCGAACCTTCACAAGCATACTAGCATATTAGTTTATTCGATAATTACTTGCATATTGTTATATAGACATTTTACTTGCATATTCGGTTTTTCTGCATATTCGATTTTTCTGCATAATTCCCTCTTCCCATTGACTGTCTATATGCAATCCAGGCTCTAAAATCAAGCCCCGAAAATGGGTGTGTGTTATTCCACTATTAGTTTGCCTAGAGTCACCATGTCCAGCATGGAATGGCATCCCGTGGTAGTGGAATACCAGGCGGGGGTATGACGGGATGCCAATATAAAGAGCATAAAAGGCGCATTATGCGCCACTTGCAGAGGAAACTGCCAACGCAGTTTCAAATCCTGCTGACCACCTCACAACTCCAAAAGAGGTGGTCAGATTTGAAGCGACAGAGGAGTAACTACGTCCAGGGCATCCAGAGGAATGTCCAAGGAAAGTATCACATTTATATATAAAATTTTAACTGTGATTGAGTTAACTTTTCTAGTTACTTTTATAGCACTTACCGTATATACTTGAGTATAAACCGTCCCGAGTATTAACCGAGGTACCTAGTTTTAGGGAAAAAAGTAGGAAACACACACTGACCCGAGTATAAACCGAGGGGGTAGTATTTGCTTTATTGCTGGGAGTTGTAGTTTTCAAACATCTTAAGTTGCAAATACTTACAAATAAGAGTAAAACCTTCTTTATTTGTGCATACTGTATGCACAAATATAGGAGGATTTACCCCTATTTGCAAGTATTTGCCACTTAAGGTGTTTGAAAACTACAACTCCCACCAATAAAGCATGCTGGGAGTTGTGTTTTTCACAAACATCTTAAGTGGCAAATACTTGCAAATAGGGGTAAATCCTTGTATATTTGTGTATACAGATCACAAATAAAGAGGTTTTACTCTTCTTTGTAAGTATTTGCCAATTCCCTGTAAGCAAAAGCGCCTATCTCCTACCTTGTCCGCTGGCCGCGCGATCCGCATCCTTCTACACAGCCTCTGCGCATCCGGATGATGTCACTACCCGGCGCCTCTCACTTTGCGGCGCCGGGTAGTGACATCATCCGGAGGCGCAGAAGCTGTGGAGCGAGGATGCGGATCGCGCGGCCGGCGGACAAGGTAGGAGATAGCTGACCGCAGTATAAACCGAGGTAAGATTTTCAGGCTTTTTTTAAAGCCTGAAAACCTCGGTTTATACTCGGTATATACGGTAGTTTATAGCACATAGTTAGTGTTAGTAAATTTTAATGTAACTGTTAATGTTAGTAAATGTTAGTTAAAGGACAAGTACACACAAAAATATTTACAATAGTTACATTATTATTTTTTATTTATTATTAATATTCTTTTATTATTATTTTATTATTTATTATTATTATTTACTTTTTTATATATAAATTTGCAGATGAGGGATCCTGCTTTACCTCTTGCAGGTCCTGCAACACACCCCCCAAGGTCCTAGATAAGGCCTGCTGTTTCCCCTTCCCCTCCACCACCAGCACCAGCACCGGGAACATCTCCCCAGCGCCGGCAGGTTGACATGGTGGAGAGGCTGAAAATAATGGAATAATGGTGCATGATTACCATGTATAAGGACATTCCCCGCATAAAGCGTGAAATCATTATTTCATTATCATTTCATTATTTCAACCACTTTGTTTCCCACCAAGTTTTTCTATAATTGTTATTATTATTATATTATTATTGATATATGTATTGATATATATTGCACCAACTAAATCACTGGTGCTTAGTTACATTTAGTAAACCAGATGTGACGGACGCACTACAACCCTCAGCCCAGGGGCGCTCTGAGCACACTTAGCTCACTGCGAAACCCCCAAAATCCAACCGAGAGAAGGGCAAGAGGCTTTCAGTCACGGGCATCAGCAACAGGGCTGCTGTACTGAGATGTGGTCCACGCCTCATTCATCTTCATGAATGTAATGCATTCCACATTCTCAGTTGAGAGACGGGTCCTTCTCTCCATTACAACACCCCCTGCCGCACTAAGGGCCCTCTCCAAAAGGACACTGGATGCTGGGCATGAAAGGACCTCGATGGTGTACTGTGCCAACTCAGGCCATATATCCAGCCTCGCCACCCAGTAGTCCAGTGGAACCTCAGTCTCTGAGGTGACTATATTGGCCCTGGATCCAATGTAGTCGGTGACCTGGCGACTGAGGTATTGCCTGGTAGAGTTGCCAGTAGATGTGCCTGGCAACTGTGGTTGGAAGAACAGCCTGAAGATTTAGAACAAAATATTTATATTATACTTATCACCGGGTGGGAGGGAGGGAGTTTTTTCCAGAGCCGCTCTGCCAAACTAAAAGGCTGTCTTTCTTTGCAGGTTAGCTTTTAAGGACCCAGATGATCCCGCCAAAAGCTTCAGCAGAAATGGACCAATTGTCATCCTTCAAAGTTAGTACCTCCCCCTCCATGCATCTGGCTTAAATAAATTGTTAACCCCCTCCTGCTCATATTGTAACCCCTTCATGTCGCATACTGGGTTAAAGCCATTCTGCTCCCAAACACACGGACGCCGACACACACATACAGAAAAGAAAAAAAAACAGGACACCTAGACCTCTAAAAGGTCTAACACAAAAATTGTCCAAAGGACTTATGGGGGGGGGTTTGGGGGGGGGTTAGTCCTTAAAAGAACTTTTGGGTCTCACAAGGTTAGTCCTTAACAAGTGCTAAACCACCACACTGAAATCCACACACAAAAAGTTCAAAAAGCAAAAAAAACTCTCTAACTCTTACACTGTCAGGTCTCCACTAAACTCACTCCAACACACTGACAAAATGGCGCTGGTTGCATTGCCTTTTATACCCAGGGGGCTGGCAATACTCAAATTAGCTGCCATTGGTTCATTTTGGGCATATGGGCATCATTTTTTTTTTAATTCGATAATTCTCGAATCCACCAGTATTGAATGGTCGAACATTCGATAATTATTGAAAGTCTGAAATTTATCGAAAGTCCGAGAAATCCGGGTCCAGGATAGTTAGAGAAGACCGGGTCTGTTCGAACTTGAATAGTTCGGCTCAAACTCGGCTTTGAGTTCTAGTCCATCTCTATTGTATATAAGTGCAGGGCCCTTTCGAGGCACAAATACCTAGGTGAAAAAAGGACAGGGATCCTTATCAGCCACAGAGCAATAAGTTACCAATCTAGTTTCCTGTATCATCTTTGTTTGTATAGAATAGAATCATCTTGGCTGAGTTTTACCAATTTAGGCAAAGACTAACCCAAGAGGCAGCTCCGTATAAATGGATAAGGATGGAGCACTGCGGGGACTTCTTAAACAACTTGAATTGTGCAAACATTGTAGCAAACATCTTTCTATATACACTGTATAATGTGAAAGTCAATGTGACTCTGCTCTTTAAACTATGATCCCTCGGTGCTGATTCTATTAAACATACAATATAAGAAGAGGTCCACCCCTTCCTGAGATGAAAAAGTCTAAGGGATCCACCACCCCCTGACATTGACATAACACCACCTTCAATCTGGATTAATTTGTAGCAAATACAACACACCAAGAATGTTGGGTGATCGTGGTCTGCCACAGCGTTATTCATTTTTACACATACGGCTGGGTACACACAGGGGGGACTTGCTACTTGTGAAATGACAGTTTGTGTGACCGATCGTGTGGACCCATAGGGAACTGCACAATTGGCCGTGATTTACCAATGGGCCCGATTGCACGTTCATCTGATCCGGATGAACTGGTAACCGAGCTCGGTCGTGGCCATCCCACACACACAGTAAGATATTTTCAGCCAACTGACTGATACTCACCACTATCTGTCGGCCGGCCACAAATATCTTACTGTGTGTACCCAGTTGACCTAAGATGTTACAGATCTATGAAATTTTACCATAACCAATGGTTGCCATTGCAACCCTATAATCAAACCAGTAATACCACCAACTTTCTTTGTACGCTGCCCACCTGTTACGGTGGCCTTGTAAAATCCAATATTACATCCAATGGCAAGGATGCAGCTACCAGCTGTGACATTTCCAAACAAGCAATTTGTCAATATAAATGGAAACAGTAACATAGAAGCAATATATTTACATGAATATGGGGAAAACATATGGGGAAAGCGTAGGACTGGGCTGGAAAGTACTTTCTGGTGGTGTTTCTCTATGAAAAGTGACACCAGGCACATAGACTAAAATGGGGGAACAGTGGTGTTTGGGAAGTATTCGTATTCCCAAAACATCTGATATCCATAGACCACCCCAGGTATTCCGAAACTGTGTGCCTCCAGATGTATGAAAACTACAACTCCCAGCATTCCTCAACTACAGAGGGAAGCAAGGATATGTTGTCGTTTTCAAACATCTGGAGCCACACACAGGTCAACTGTTTCCCATTCCAGTTGACATGTTTAATAAAAATATAAATTAATAATAAAATGAACACAGAAAAACAGATGTTTGATGCTTTACTGATCCAATTATTAAAGGACAACTAGACTGCAAAAATGAAAAGGATTGATTATTCCTACATTGAAAAGCATCAACTTTATATTCCTCTGCCAGGTCAGTGTTAAGAGCTTTTTTGTATTAAAGATAGTACTGAAGCACTGATGAAGCTTGGCAATCCATGACCAATCCTACTTCCCAGTCCCTGATACTTTTTATTTTAATAGTTCTCCTTAAATAATATGGTTCCAACGTGTTAATATAATCAGAAATGAATTAAAGGTTTTCAGAAACACCTGAAATTTTCTGATCTGACCAATCGAGATTTGATTTTTGGTTTTGGATGATCTAATGCATAAAATGAAATTCATTTTAAAGAACTTTTATTAGATGAAGAATCACTTTTACCAATTGATCAACTCAAGCAAATTGATCATGTATGGCTAGCCATGGCTCACTTTACATTGTATGGAACCTAAAATCGGAGAGTTTCCCTTCTGCTCCATATTTCTGTCCTGACCTGCTGAAGTTGCAACAAAAATAAAAACTCTTTAAATTCCTTTGAGTCGCTTCTTATTAAACTACAGAAATCTTTTGCTTTCCTAGTTAAATCATGTTTCAGATAATTGTCCGAAAGTCAATAGAGTTCTGTCCAACACCAGATTACATAAGCGGAACGTGCTAAGAAATGCAGCACTCAGAGAATTACATTTGCATCTAATTTGCTAGACACACATGTTTACATGACCTTTAAATATATATGAAAAGAGCTTTCAATGGGAGTTTCAGAGAACCCATTAAATAAAGATATTAAACTTCTAGGTAATACCAGTTTTTACTAAGAGCTCATTATTTTTCTTTGTAATTTAAATGGCACAGGGGATATGGGGGCATTATTGTTAATACTGAATGATTAAACACATTGCATATTCAATTAGCTGCATTATAAAAGGTCAGATTATGCCAGAGAAAAGAAAACAACAGCATAGCTTTGTATGTGGTTATTACATAAAATCCCCTTTAAAACTTTAGTTTTGCTATAATGTGAACTGGCCAGTCACCAAAATGTTCTTCAACTGCTGATTAATAAGTTTAAAAATATTAAATTTACCTACCCCACCCCTGAAAACCCTAAGACCACAAGAGCTACTTACATGCTGATGTTCCTAAAGATATTCCCCCTTAAGCTTGTTGCACATGCCAGAGTACAGCAGAAAGTAGAAGGCATCCGATTACACATAGAGAGGCTCCTACTCTTCAGTTTTATGGCCTTTCATTAGGCCCTGCAGGACATCCATAAGGAACCGAGGAGAATGGAAAGTATTTATTAACACTTTACAGTGGGGCCAGCAGTGGGGCAAATTTTAGTTGGGGGGTAGACATGGCCTTTAAGAAGAGATGGAAAACTTGGAAGAAAAAGAACATTAACTCCTTTGTTTATATCTTTCTTCAAAGGACAAAATACTGTAAAAATTACCCTTTTAAATATGAAAAGAACCTGGGGCAGGAAGGAAGTAATGGTAATTCCTACCTGTAAATATTGTTTTGTTGAGGAGCAACAGCATATACAGTTTCCATTTGCCAGGTTAGTGCCCTGGGCCTTCCTGTATTAAAGATAGTGTTGAAGCACTCAGGTAGCCTGGCAAAAGCAGTCTTATCCGTGCTGCCGCTCTGCTTAGAAATAATATTGGGAGGTAGAAAGTACCAATCCTAACTCCCTGCCTCAGGCACTTTTCATTTAACTGTTTTTGAAAAAAACGTTATACACACTATAGTTTTCCTTTAAGAACTCTGTGCAGGTAAATAACTATGTTCTTGGGGGTTTGGGTTGTGGAGAAGGTAATTATACATTTTTCATGTGGGGGATGGGTATGCCCTTTTATATAAACTGTTGCTTAATATAAGGCAAACATTTTCTAAACTTACAGGGTTAAAGATGTCTATTGCTTTGAATTCAACTTAATAAATGGCTTATATAACATACTGTATAGTTGCTTGTTTGACAGAATTAGAAGTGTCAGACAAATGACTGTGACATTTACAACAGAATATATTGAACATTTAAAATAATAATTAAACGTTTATTTTCATTTGTCCTTTTTTTAATGTCATTTGTCATTTATTTTTTAACTTGAAAGGCCTGATAATCAATTTCAATATTTCCTGCACTGTAGGTTTATAGTATTGCCCATTTCACACGTTTCAGCTCAGCCTTTAATTAGAACACTGTACAATAGGAGAACGAGGAGCAATGGATTTTATTTCCTTCCTTTTATTAATTCACCTGAATTCAACTGTCTGCAAAACTGTGATAAGAAAGCAACGACAAGAAGTAGATTAAGAATTATATCCAAATATTAAGAAGTGCAAGTTATCCAGAAGAATGTTTTATAATGATTGAGAAGAACAATTTTACCCTTATCACAAGTTTCCATCTGATTGGGTAGGATAAGGGGGATGATTTATATTTCAGTGAAATTTAGATACAGGGTTTTCCTTTATATAAATGTGTATCGTGTTTGACTGTGATCTCTTAAAGGACAACTAAAGCCTGAGAACAACCCCTTTAGTAGTGTTGTCACTCTCATTTTTAATGTTTGTTGGGAAATTTAGCTCACTAATGCAGGGTTTGTGCTTTATTTCCCAGCATTCCAGTATCACACAGTTTGGTCAACGACCATTATGGTATTCACACATGCTCAGTCCTAAGCTACTTCTTACACTTGGTCACACCCACTAGTAGAATATAGACTATCATTATTTCATCCAATTCATCAAGAGGTTGTATTTACTTTAATGCTATTTGCTTGAGTAGTATTTTACAATTTATTGGGGGTTTTTTTGGAGAGGATATTTTTCTGCAGAGGATTCTGCAGAATACAAATTTGGGTTTAGTTCTCATCTTGGGAACATTCCAAGGCTCTAGATTTAAAATGCATGGCTTGCATACTAAGTCCTAATGGAGTTCTAAGCTTAGGCCTAGTTGCAATGATGATGAAGAGGTTTATTTAAGAAATGTAAGCCATAATTAAAAATCTTAGTTATAACTTGTTACTTGATGTTATTTTTATAATACTCCTGTTGCAGGTCTTTTACTATTTGCTAATTAAGGGCATGCCCACACCCCCAAAAGGTGCTGGTAATAATAATTAGAGAGATATTTCTAATGAGGTCTAGGTTTTTGGGGTAATTAGGTTGATTTAAAATATTAGTTTGGGGGTGAACATGCCCATGTAGACTCAGGGTAATATTTGTAATGGAAGAATGGGTGCACAGCCCGTTAATTGGCAAATGTGTCTCAAAGCCACTTAAACCTGTGCTCCAGGGGGTAAAAAATATTCAATACCACAAAAGAAGAATAGTAGAAGCAAAACACCTTCATCTATGCAAAAAGACTCCCCATGAAGGGCACCAGAAACTTGTAATTATGAAAGTACAAAAATTGTTTATTGCCAACACTCATTAAAAACAGGAAACTATACTAAATACATAATTAAGTCCCAAATCCCCACCCCACACAAATATACCACTCCTTAAACCATCCCCTTGAACTAAAATACTGAAAATGACCACATCCCAACATGGGCCTAGGGATATTGGTTCAAATGACCACCAAATGCTCTTGCCGGGTCCTACTTATACAGTCACACAGTATTCCTGTGGAACTGGAGATAAAGGAGATATACACAAGTTCATTTCTATTGGCGTGCGCTATCAACTTTCCATTTTGTTATGGCCGCTTCCACCTGTTACACCTATAACGAGTTCTTGCATGTACGCCTGCAACCCTATATGTGAGAGAGAAATGGAAAGTTGATAGTGCACGCCAATAGCAAATGTGCTGGAGCTCACTGGGGAACCGGCACCGGCACCGGCAGTGTGGCCGTCGGTAAGTTCATGCAGTTTCTCACAATTAGTCCTGTATATTGACTGTTACATTCTATCTGTTGCTGTGGTGAGGTGCTGTAAGTCTATCTTCCAGTACTGCACGGAACTAGCTATAGGTTACATTGTATCATTGAGGTTTCACAGTGCCTGTAAGGCTGCAACTAGTGTTACCATATGAACTGGCTCCTTCAAGTTGAGCACTCTGTTTCTTTTATTCGCAACATCGCAGGAACTTGTGTATATCTCCTTTATCTCCAGTTCCACAGGAATACCGTGTGACTGTATAAGGAGGACCCAGCAACAGCATTTGGTGGTCATTTGAGCCAATATCCCTAGGCCCATGTTGGGATGTGGTCATTTTCAGTATTTTAGTTCAAGGGGATGGTTTAAGGAGTGGTATATTTGTGTGGGGTGGGGATTTGGGACTTATTTATGTATTTAGTATAGTTTCCTGTTTTTAATGAGAGTTAGCAATAAACATTTTTTGTACTTTAATAATTACAAGTGTCTGGTGCCCTTCATGGGGAGTCTTTTTGCAAAGGCGAAGGTGATTTGCCTCTGCTATTCTTCTATTGTGGTATAGACTCGGGGTAACACTCTGGGTAATCTAGGCTTTAGAGATGCTCCTTTTCTTTCTTTTTTTTTTAAATTGGGAAATTGCTCTTCTATAGGCTTTGAATTGGATTTTCAGAATTCAAATACATTCCACAGAACTGCTGGAGGAACAAAACTCACCAATTACATTCATCCCTAGATAGCACAGTGCAGTCTAATTGATGGCACAATGGCAGGGGGAAACTCAGAACTTTCTGTGATGTCACTTTTTCAGCTTTGTGGAGAACTAGTAATCTCTTGAGAGAAAACCATTTTATAAATTATAATGACCTAACTTTACATATTAACAGGGAGATTCAATAAAAGTTTTTATCATTAAAAATGGTGATAATTTTGCCCCTACCAATCAGATCTTATTTAACATTTGAAAGCTAACATCTGATTTGTTGGGGCAAAATGAGCACCATTTTTAACGATAAGATTTTTTTTTTTTTTTAATCTCCCTGATAATAACCTAAATTTTATATGATTTCTCCTTTAAAATGCAATTTTTCACATTCAAGCAACAAGGGGGGAGATTCAATATGGCCCAAATCCTTCTAAAACCCACATTAACCCAAAGAAATTTCGGTTTAACGTGGGTTTTAGATGGATTTAGAGCACAGCACCATTTCCAAATGTTTTTGGAAATAGCGCTGTGCTAGCGATCCAAAACCCCTACAGTTAAGTTTTGCACTACTTGGTAGCGCGTAACTTAACGGTACTGTGTGGGAGGCTTTAAAGGACAACTCCACCCTCATAAGAACATCTTTTAGAAAGAATGGCTTCTTTAAAATATGTTGATATATCATACTTTGTACTATGAATTAATTACTGTATGCCTGCTATGCTTCTGGATGCCTCATGGAAACTGAGCAATTTAGAAACCTGTACTGAGCCTGTACTGAGCCTGGACATGCTCAGAAGAGGCAGACAGGGGATTAACATTCAGTCATTGGCTGTGATGTCAACTGTCAAATCCTTAACTGACAGTTACTAACTGGAAGAACCAGGAAGCAGAAACAGGGGAAACAGGACATTGTGCAGGATTTCAGGTTAGACTTATATATTTCAGGCTTCAAACTATTATTGTTTTGGGGGGTGATTTACCTGCATGTAAGTTTTCATTTCAGGGCTGGACTTGCCCTTTAAAGTCACCTTCTTACCTTAGCCTGATCCCGCGATGCAATACCTGACGTAATCTCGTTTACGTCAGTTATTGTATTGCGGGATCGAGCTAATGTAAGTAACGCATCCATATTGAATCTCCCCGATAATGTATTTTTCACATAAACTATAATTGTGAAAATAAAACAATGTTTGTAAAAAAAAATAAAAAATTCACAAAACTAAAGATTTTTTTTTTACATTGTGATCAGTAAATATTAGACGGATTATACTACATCCTGATCCAAGCACAAAGAATATCCTCTGGAGGCAAAATTGGCAAGAGTCTGCTGTATTCTCTTTTTTTCCCCTTCCTATAGCTTGACAATTACAAAGGGAATTTAGAAAGAAATTTGATGAATGAATGTTTATTTTTAATCCTAAGTACAATGCTGCAAAACAATTACACTTCTATGCCTTTTAAAAAAGGCGACAACCAGGATGTATCCAAAAGGTGTAGAATTTTTTTTTAATAGAATTTCAGGAAAAGACAGATCACTCATATACAAAGAGATGACTGAAAGCTTTAAGGTAAAATATTTATGTGCCATAGTAAACTGCAACTGCAAAGCAATGGAACTTTATTGCATAATAATTGAGTAATCTAAAACTGAAACATACTGTAATATTGTTGGGTCTATACTCCAAGGGGTTTACTGAATGTACTCAAATATAAGCCCATCCCAGTATAAGCCGAGGTACCCATTTTTAGCTGAAAAAACTAGTAAAACTTATTGACTTGAGTATAAGCCGAGGGTAGAAATTAAGCCAAATCCAGTAACAGATAATTCCTTGGCACTCTAGATGTTTGGAAACTACAACTCCCAGCACTGATTGTTTGGCCACAATTTAAGCAACAAGAAGGACAGAATTGCTTGAGTAATCTTGTACGGGAAACACATACCTGTAGCTCCTTTGTGTCTCCAGTCGCCTTCTTCCCTATAATTCTGCCTTGACCCGAGTATAAGCCGAGGTTAGCTTTTTAGGCTAATTTTAAAACTTAAAAACCTCAGCTTATATTCGAGTATATACAGTATGTTTGAGGCGCAAATGTTTGAAAATAGTCTACAATCAACATCTAATTGGTTGTTGCCGATTTTTAGCACAAACAAGCCTTTTCACAACTTATGTTACATAAGAGGTTTAAAAGTTTGCCTGATGACTTATATAACCTGCTACTCATCCCATATGGTAATTTAAAAATAACCTACTGGCCTACCTACTGTAGTTTGCCTACTTTATTTAGCAAATATGATGAGGTTGGGCAGTTTTTATTAATTAATATTTACACTTTTCCTTTGTCAAAGATCCTTACAGTACAGTAGATCTCATGGAAGTATACAAACCCCCACATCTAAACAACCACATCTTTCTATATACAACAGGATATTTAATGTAATGTTTCCCATCAGTATTTAGATGTTTGTTTGCAATTTTTTTAGAAATGATCCATAAACATTCAAGTACAACAAACAATTTAAAGCAATATTAAAGGGAATATTACAGAGCACATTTTAGACGAAGGTGCTGTGGAGGTGAAGTAATTTCTTAAGGGGTTAAAGTCGAGTTAACTGATTTACTCTCAGTTAGCACAACTTTAACCCCTAGGTTGTGCCGGCTGCGTGAGTATTGAAAGAGACACTCACGCAGCCTATTCACTAGAAGCTGCTTTTACCTATACTCTTTTTGCATAGGTATTTAACGGCAGCTGATAGCAGCAGCCAAATAGAGATGGCCGAACTATATAAAGTTTGTTCCGTTTTCGAACTTTAGTAAAAGTTTGAAAGTTCGAATTCGGACCCATTAAAGTCAATGGAGAGTGATAGTTCGAAAAGTCCACGTGATTTACAGCTAAACTAACAATGGTAACTTACTGTAAATGGCTGTGGCACCTGGGAAATGGTCTGGGGAACATGTCACTGTCACCAAAACGTGTTAAAACACTGCTTAAACACGAGCGGGGAATTGTCGGGTTTTGCGCAAGCTACATTTGAGGGTTACAGCCAATTCAGGGATTACCGAACAATACTTTTGAGTGTTACCGAAATTGAACAATACTTTCGAGGATTACCAAAAACGGCGATACTTTTGTGGGTTAGTGAACAATACTTTCGAGGGTTAGCAAAAGCAATCCATACATTCGAGGGTTACTGAAAACGAACGATACTTTCGAGATTCACCGAACAATAAATTCTAGGGTCATCGAATTTATGATAATTATCGAAAATATAGCAGTGAATGCAGCAAAACAAACTTGTTTGAATATCTTAAGTTCGTCCAAACTCATAAAGTTCTGCTCCAACTCGGGTTCGAGTTCGGTTTTGGGTCCATCTCTACAAGCAAATGGCTATTGCATGCAGGGAATAACGGCTTCTGGATTTTGACTGTCCAAAGATTCAACTTTTCTGATTCTTTAGGACAAATTTAACATCCCCTTTTCTTCCTGTTCGGGAATTCATCCAGCTTTTGTCCCATAAATATATTCGCCTGAGCCAAAATATCTTGGTGCCAAGAAATTTCAGGTAAACCTTCAGAGAATCTCTACAGAGATCTATTCATACAGGTTCTAGGTAAGGAACGCATTGAGCTCAACGCTTATACTAGAATCAGGGTTTTGTTTTATTAGATGAAGATGGAACAAATGATTAGGAAAATTCATACTTTTCATTTTGTAAATATGCCCAGTATATTCTAGACTTTGTTTGTCCCCAATCATTTTCAGCCAATTATTTGCTCACTATATTAAACAATGTTGTATAAAGATATTACCGTGTTCCCTCTGCCAATTTTTGAGGTGTGGTTGGCTATAATTGCTATTCGGTTTTCCTGAGACTGGCATGCCAAAATCTTAAAACAAAAAGGACTTTTATACAATGTCAATAATTTCTCTTCTATCCCTGTATCTATGAGCCACAAAATCATTTAATGAAATTCTGTCAGCCTTAATCAAGGCTTTGTTGAGGCATTAATAAAAAAGGGAAACCAGACAGAACACGTTGTACTTTATGACACTTACACATTTAAACATACATATACTGTACACGTTTAAAAAAGTGTGTGCAGACCCAACAATTCTACACCATCCACCTTTTCTACATAGGGATTAGGGACAGACTGACATTCAGTGATGCCAGTAGTAGAAAGATTTATACTGGGTGCAAGCACATGGCCAAAGTTGGTGTGGAGAATTTAGATTAGTATTGATGTTTTGCATCAAGGGAAAGACAAAGGTCAGTGGTCCTTTCAACTTGTTTGGGCTTCTGGTTTCTGATCTCCTTCTAGCATAGAACTGCAACAGACCTCCAGGAAGGAGTAGAGTATTTTCTTCATTTTGATGATGTTCCTTGTGTTTGAGATTTCACACACTAAAGCCCCTTGCTTTACCTTTGTGGATTTCTGTAAACACCCTCAATCGTAATCCCTTATTCAAGAAATGTTTGTGTTATCCACGATTAGTGATTGACCCGAACCCGATTTTCAGTTGGACTTTATGAATTCAGGCAAACTCAAAGTATCCAAACTCAATAATTATCGAATTTACAAATCAGTAACCCCTTAAATGTAACGGTCAAATTAAGTAACCCTCAAATATATCCTTTGATTATGTTAACCCTGGAATGTATCATCCGATTTCGGTAACCCTTGAACATAGCCTTCAATTTCTGTATCCTTCGAATATATCCTTTGATTTCGTTAATCCACGAATATCATATCATTTGATTTCTGTAATCCTTGAATGTAGCATTCGATTTCTGTAACCCTCAAATGTAGCATTCCGTAACCCTCGAATGTAGTGTCATGAAGTACAACGTGTTCTGTTTGGTTCCCTCAAATGTAGCAGTCGATTTCAGTAACCCTTGAATGTAGTGTTCGATTTCTGTAACCCTCAAATGAAGCGGTTGATTTCGGGAACCCTAGAATGTACAGTTCAGTAACCCTTGAATGTAATGTTGGATTTCGGTAACCCTCAAATGTATTGTTTGGTAACCCTCGAATGTAGCATCCGATTTTGGTAACCCTTCAATGTATCGGTTGATTTCAGTAACCACCAGTTGTAAAGTTTTGTTACCCTCAAATGTATCATTTGATTTCTGCAGACTTCGAATGTATCATTCAATTTTGTTAACCCTCGAATGTAATGTTCGGTAACCCTTTAATGTAGCTTTCGATTTCAGTAACCCTCGTATGTAGTGGCCAATTTCAGTAACCCTCAAATGTATAATTTGGTAACCCTCAAATGTATGCGCTTTTGGTCCTTTAGGAGAAAAGCGCTTTACAAATGTTATAGTATTGTATTGTAAATGTATCATTCGATTTCTTTAGCCTTCGAATGTAGAAGTCGATTTTGGCAACCCTCAAATGTTTCGAACGATTTTTGGTAACCCTTAAATGTATCATTCTGTAACCCTCTGTAACCGGAAAGTATCGGGTGAATTGGCTGTAACCCTCGAATATAGCGTGTGGAAACCCAGCAATTGCCCAATCAAGGGGGAAAAGTGTTTAAATTTTGGTGATATGTACGTGTTCCCCAGACCATTTCCCAGGTGCCACAGTCATTTACAGTAAGTTACCATTGCTATTCTATCTGTCATTTATCAGAACTATTTCCTCCCATTGACTTTAATGGGTTAGTTTCCAAACTTCTGAAATGTTACTGAAGTTCGGAAACAAACAGAACTTCTGGAGGTTCGGTAATCTCCTTCTTCTTTCCCCACGATCGGGCAATTGTCGGGTTGTGCAAGCTATATTCGAGGGTTACGGCCAATTCGAGTGTTACCGAATGCTACTTTCGAGGGTTACCAAAAATAGAACTATACATTTAAGGGTTATCGAAATCAAATAATACATTTGAGGGTTACCGAAATTTGAAGGATACATTTGAGGGTTAGCAAAAATGAACATTACATTCAAGGGTTACCGAAAACTAACAATACTTTCGAAGGTTACCGAAACAAACATTACATTTAAGGGTTACCGAAAACTAACAATATTTTCGAAGGTTACCGAAAACGAACGATATATTTGAGGGTTTGCGAAAATAAACATAACATTTGAGGGTTACCGAACAATACATTCTAGGGGTTAGATAATTATCGAAAATACAACCGCAAGTTTGGAAAACCAACTAGTTCGAATAGTTCAAGTGCATCTGAACTTATTCAGTTTGGCCCAAAATTGGGTTTGGGTCCTTCACTACTCCTTAACAATAGGCAGAGATCATTTACCAAGCATTGTTTTACTATTACATTTAAACACCAATCAGATGTGTATAGGGGCTATACATTTATGATGGCTATTTAATGGATTTCTCTAAAATGGTTGTAAAATACAGTTCCCATCTCAGTATTTTACAAATAGTCCCCTTAGTGTCTTTCAAAATGTGATGTATGCTATTGCCTTAGGACAGCCTCTAGATAGCATATTGATATATCATTTCACATTCAAAATAATGGGTTTTGTATACACTGTCATTTTAATTTCTGTGCTCCTGCCATCATTGAAAAACCCATCTGAATGGATCCCAAACGACACCAACGGAAGCCGCCGAACATGTAGAATTGTTAGCTGAAGCGAACATTCATCGGTTGTCCATTGACTGATTTAGCCGGCTTAGTCATACGTGTGTACAAATCTCTACTGTTCCCCTTTTTTAGATCTCTGTTATTCTATATTGCAAATTACAAATTAACAAAACCTTTAAAGAACATTTTTTGCAAGCACTGCCCAATGAGCTATGAACAAAAGAGATTTTCTAGTGATGGGGACATTTCCCTGCAAAGTTTTTGAACTTCGGCCATCTCTAAGTGCTAAACCAGAGCACAGATTACAGGATACAAAACAAGTTTTGACAATGCACAAAAGTCTTAACTTGCAGATAAAATGAAATTTGTTTTTTAATGAAAATAAAATATAATGAAAAAACAAAAACCAAAAACCATCTATTGTACAACCATCTATTGTAAACTGAATGTTTATATGAATTTCTGGGTCTTTTATTGAAATGGTTACAAGATGCAGAACTATAGAACTTCCAATAAAAACACTTCTATTTACAAGCCAAATGCATTTTCCCAATAAACAGGAATATGAACAATTTGTTTAGAAGACAAAACAAGGACACTTGCGAAATGATTTAGCAGACGTATTATTTTCTTGAAATGAATGAATGAATGAGGTAAAATGATTTGAAGAAAATGTATGGTTATTTTCATAAATGTTTCCTCAATATCATCTCAAAGCAGGTTATTTGTTCTACAAAAATACTTACAAATAAATAGGAAATAGTACTTAATACATATGTAGCACACTGCATCAATATTTTATGGACACACACTGGTTAAATAACACACTTAATGCCAAGACAGCCAAACCATTTTGTCTCTCACAGGAAAAGAAAAATGCCCTATGGTGTTACCATTTCGACTGCAATGTAAATAGAAATAAATAATCTTAAACGTGTTATAATTTATACTGTTTTCAGCAGGTCTGCTCTCTGACCTGCTAGCCTCAGTGGAATAAGTTAAAGCAGTAGGAGGCTAGTCTGCTAATTATATACTCATCTAATACTCCCCTTCCACCATTAGATTATTGCTGCTGGATAAATTAATAGATCTCTTCTCTGTGCTCACTGGAGATGTTTGAGTTTTGTTCCGAAATTGGAAATCCCAAAAGAAGTCAATGGATATTCAATATTGAATAATCAATATTTGGTGTTGAATTTTCATAGTTCTATATTGAATATTCAAATATTCAATAGTTCTGAAAAGTTTCGGTTTTCAAAGTTCTATATTGAATTTTCAGAAATTCAATAGTTCTAAAAAGCTTTGGTTTTCAAAGTTTCGAAAATTCCATAGAACTTCTAATCCAGCTGTTTTGAATCGGACCCAGGTGTTCACAAACAAAATGCATTGACACACTCAAGAATTCTCTAAAACCCGCTAAACAGCAAATAAAATAAACAGTAGGGGGGAAAGTATCAGCCTGATTTTCTATTACCTGTACTTCTATACATAAGCCTTGGTCCCAGAATTTCTAAACAGAATTAATCACCATCTGCTCTCCATCTAACTCTCGAACAGGCCAGATTATTATGGTAATTGACAACAAAATTGTTTCCATCAGAAGAAAATAAAAAAGATGGTTATAGAATGATATTCTGGTAGGTACTGTTATTTATTTAACAAAAAAAAGTTCTGTTTTTAATGTTTACTCTAAGGTATCTTTCAACACCAATAGTTAGTGAAACTGATGAAAATATAATTATCAACTGAGAATAAACACAGATTGTTTAACAGATTCAATTTAAAAACACCCTATCTCCTTTTGGTTGCATGAATTCACACATAAATACCAAATCAACCACCAAGGACACAATAAAAACTCATGTTTAGTGGCCTCTAAATACAGGTTTCTTCTTTATTTAGTTTGGGCCACCATTCTGAATCTTGCTTGTGAAAGTTCTCATTCATTTAGGTCATGGTTAGTGATGGAGTTCGGAAAAACTAGAAATATCCAAACTCTACCCAAACTTCAAACTAGTTTTCCGAACTCTACTTATTTTTTATGATTATTAAAAAATTCGGTAATCCTCGAATGTAAAGTTTGAATTCGGAAACCCACAAATGTATCCTTTGATTTCTGTAACCCTCAAATGTATTATTAGATTTCGGTAACCCTCAAATGTATTATTAGATTTCGGTAACCCTCAAATGTATTATTAGATTTCGGTAACCCTAAAAATGTATCCTTCGGTAACCCTCAAATGTATCCTTCCGTAACCCTCGAATGTATTGATCGATTTCCGTAACCCTCGAATGTAAACTTCGATTTCAGTAACCCTTGAATTTATCGTTTTTTAACCCTCGAATATAGCAGTCGATTTTGACAACCCTCGAATGTAGCATTCAAATCGGTAATCCTCGATTGTAATGTTCGTTTTTCGAAAACCATCGAATGCATTGTTTGAAGTGCGGTAACTCGAATGTATAGTACGGAAACCCTTGAATTGGAATTCTTTTTTACATAAAAGAGAAAAAAGGCAAAAAGTGTGATACATTAGCAGATCTTGTAAATATGTCAAGTCAGCAAGGTTAACTTTGTTAGGTCTTAACTAAAGGGAAAGATCGCTTAGCCCCAAAAAACATATTCACCAATGGATTTGCGGACAATATTATAAAGTTTTGTCAATAAGCAATATTATGGTAAAAATGTGTGCAATGTCACTACAAACTTAACGAGAATCTTTGAAAAGGTTGTAATCAACTGCAAGCAGTCAAAAGTCACAGCTAAACTATCACAAAGTCATGCAATATGTTTTCTCTGCATTTCTGCAGATTTTCAAAATATTGATTCCCCCCACCTCTTTGTGCTGTGTGCTAAAATGTCACAATAAAACATTAAATTCAGATAGCAATGTCCATTGTAACTATGTTGATTAAATATCAGAAATAAAAGAACTGAATAGAAATACGACCCCCCCCACACACACAATAAGGTTGCAATACTTACCTTTGTCTCACATCTATGGTATTCATTTGATCAACTGGAGTTGAAGTTTAGTTCTTGAACTGAATGTTTTGCTAGCAATCCAACTGGATCTCTCAATTCAGTTCAAGATTGTTGGCTATAAATACCCTGGAAAATCCCTATCAGAATATAGCTTATAGGGTATTTATTGCCAACAAATTCTTGTACAAGTCATTCTGAATTGAGAAAGCCAGTCGACAGATATTGCATAACCTGCATGAATGAGAACCTTCACATGCTTACCTTTGTCTCCAATGTCCCCTACCAGAGATCTAGTCTAATTTCCAAAGGTCACTCTTCTAAAGGTTCACGCCTCCTCTGACGGCTTTACAAGCTCGCCTAGCCACAGAGGAGGTGGCTTCGGAATCAGCCATAAGTCATTGTCAACTCCATAAAGTCCCTGTCACAACCATGACGGATGGCTAAAAGGCTGGGTAAAATGTGCTATCTGTATGAAATTCTGCTTCTGCTAAAAAGTAGTCGAAATTCAATCTATAACACGAAGTATAAGTCATTATTAAAATAAACGCTAATATGAGGATTTGGTTGCGCAGCAAAATGTTGGAAAATATCAGCAAACAAATGACAATTTTGTTTTTTCAGATGCTCAGGAGAACCATCAAAAAATTGGAAACGTTTCAGCTTCATCCTTCATTGTTAGAGAAACATTGGATTTAACACTAATGGTCAGCAAGGGAAGATACGGAATAGTCCCTGAAAAGTTCTTTTGATTTATAACCCCACGTTCGGCTTTTTATATTAAATGCTCTTGGATTCAATATGCAAGAGTTGCACTTACACAGGCTATAAGCAATCAAATTGGTAGACTCCAGTACGTGTAAAACCTTCATAAAATTGTCTATTTATTGCTTTTTATTATAAAATAAATGTTAGGGCTCAGCATAACATCAGGAATGAATAACGGCTATTGTATGGAACAGCGTTAAACATGGATATCAGCTATGTTAAATATTCTAGAAGAGTCATGAAGCTTAGTTGTGAGATCTGTAAAGGAAATTTGAAACAAAATAATAAGCGTAATCTGAAATGTTGTATTATTACTAAGGTTCATCATCAATCGTCGAGAACAGGGCAGACCGAAGGGGAAAAACAATCCTTATGATAAAAAGCTTTGACAAATTGGTTTTGAATGACTCTTGAGGCCTGAAATAACCACATCTATTATACTACATTTCAAATATGTTTTTTTACAAAGGGGACTTTGTAATAACCGAATGGAAAACTAATGTAAACTTATAGTAATAACAACTATAAGTTCTGTCATTATTTAAAGGAAAATTAAACACAAACCAAGTCACCACTCTCACCTGATGGTACCCTAAACCACTAGGTCCTCACCCCTAGTAACTGTCCCTAAACTGTAAGATGCCCTGTCTTCTCATTGAGCAATTAATATAATAGTCGTAGAGGCGAGGAGACACCAGTGCTACTGGCATGACTTTGATGGTTGTTATGGAAAGTATAGAGGAAAACAAGGTGTGAGGACCCTGGGTACTAACAGCTGGGAGGGGAGTTTGGGGAGTTTTATGGGGGATGAACTAAAATCCCAGTGAATATTGAACACAAATAACAATCTTGTAAAAGGTACAGCATTTAACATAGTAAAATAGTAATTGAGGTTGAATAAAGACATACATCTATCAAGTCTCACCCTCCTTTTTAACCCTACTTAACAGTTCACCCAGAGGAAGGCAAAAAAAGTGGGGGTGGAGTAAATTCCATCCTGACTCCAAATGGCATTCGGAAAGTATCCTTGGATCAACCAGAACTACAGTATATGTATTCATATCAGTAATTCCCAAAATTATATAGTATCCCTGTACCAACCAGAACTACAGTACTGTATATGTATTAATACCAGTAATTCTCAATATTTTCTAGTATCCCTGTACCAACCAGAACTACAGTATATGTATTAATACCAGTAATTCACAATAAAAATAGAAATCTATCTAGGCCAATTTTAAAGCTATTCAGTGAACTTGCCATTACCACATCTGCTGGAAGACAGTTCCACAGTTTCATGGTTCTCACTGTAAAGAAACCTTTCCTAGCCTGAAGATGAAACTTATTTTCTTCTAATCTTAAAGGATGTCCACATGTCCTCTGATATGACCGATTAGTAAACAATGCACCAGAGAGTTTATTGTATGGCCCATTAATATATTTGTCCAAAGTGATCATATCCCCATGCAAACGTCCCTTCTCTAATGTAAACAGCCCCAACTTGTCTGATTTGACTGCATAGTCAAGCCCATTAAAAAAAAAACAAGCACATTTGTCTGGCATGATCCATTTCTCATTAATTCATGCTGACTACTACTGAAAAGATCAGTTCTGGAGACCAGTCCAGGATATGATCCCGTAACCAAGTTTCCAGCACCTTCCCTACCACTGATGTTAGGCTTACAGGTCTATAGTTACCAAGTTGGGAACAACTACCTTTTTAGAATAATGGTATTACATTGGCTTTTTTCCTATCCTGCTGCACATCACCAGACAAAAGTGAATCTGAAAAAATGAGAAACTGAGGTTGTGGGACTTTATTGATATTAACTTAGTCTAATTGTTTCCATACCATATCCCCTGTCAGCCAGAATGAATATTCCTCATTTATACCCTTCATATAATTACAGTCCCTTCTATAAGGACTAGGATTCTCTATAGTGAATATTGATGGAGGAAAAAAAAGGTTTAGCACACTAGCCTTCTCGGTATCCTCTACAACCATCTCAGCCCCATTATTTAATGGTCCCACATTCTCAGTACTCATCTTTTTACTATTGATATACTTAAAAAACATTTGGGATTGGACTTGCTTTGTTCGGCTATCCGTATTTCATTTTTTATTTTAGCTAGTTTAATTGCTTTCTTGCACTCCTTATTACAGCTTTTAAACTCCCTGTAAGCCTGTTCTGTTCCCTCTAATTTGAAAATTTTAAATACCTTTTTCTTTTTTTCCATTTCCCTTTTTTTTAAACCATGCAGGAGTGGACCTATTTTTTTTTTACACTTGTTCCTTAAAGTTATGAATTTAGAAATTTGATAGTTCAATGTACCTTTAAAAGCTGTCCACTTCTGCTCAATATCTTTACCTGGGAACAAATCCCCCCAGTCTATGAGCAGGAGTGATTCCTTTAACAACATACAATTAGCTTTCCTAAAATTTTAATTTTATTTAACCCAGTGAACATTTGTCTTTTGCAATCTATTTTAAATGACATTATAACATGATCACTATTCCCTAAGCTTCCCATTACCTTAAAGAGCATGCCCCCCCCCACTACTGGCCCCAATGTGTAGTGTAGTTTAATCCTTACCTTACATCTCAGCTCCATATGGTTCTCCTGTAATCCCCTCCCAAAGTCCAAAAAAATGGCTACCAGAGGGATAGCAGAGTCCATATAGGACTCTGCCTCCTGTCTCTCCTCCGGGAGAATTTTGGCATGTGCACTGCAGTCATTCTTCCCCTCCCTCCCTCTCCCTCCCTCTCCCTCTTCTACCCACTCCCTCCCTATTTGGTCTCCCTCCCCCTAGCTCAAAAAACTTTTGACACAATGTTCTCCTTGCTCCCCCAGCCCCAACCGCTATATTTGTATAGACAGAAAGTGCCCCAATAGTAACTTACCTTCCATCTTTCCTCTGCCGTTCAGGACTACTGGCAGCCGTGTTCATGATTGTCTGCCTCTCAGCCAATCACAGATGCGACTGCTGGTCCAGCCCCCTGCTTGCATTTTTGCGCAAGCAGAGGGCTTGGCAGTGCGGCGGAGGAAAGAGGGAAGGTAAGTAACTATCGGGGCACTTTCTGTCTATACAAATATAGCGGTTGGGGCTGGGGGAACAAGGAGAACTTTATGTCAAAAGTTATTAGGAAGGGTGGACATGCCCTATAACCTTCGCCAACTGCATATAGAGATTCATTTCCACCTCCTCCCCAGCATTTGGCTGCTTACAACATATATCAACAATTAATTTACCCGCCTTCTTGCTTCCTGTATACAGCTCCACCCACATTCTTTGTGCCTTATTGTTTATACCCCCATCTATCTCATATTTACATTTGGCTTATACCAATCACATCATACCTTTCCTTTAAAGCTATTATTTCTAGTTCCCCAGTTTTTCCAGACAGACTTCTTGCATTTGTAAACTTACATTTTAGATTATCAATTTACATCCATACATGCCTCCTTATCCTCTATGCTCCCCCTCCCCCATCTCCCCCCTTATTATCTTATTAGGCCCCTGATCCCTAACTCCTCTATCTAACCCTGTGTGGTCCAATTTACCCCACATACCTAGTTTAAAATCTCCTCCAACCCACTAGCCATCTTCTCCCCCAAAACAACTGCACCATCATTATAGAGGCACAGTCCATCTCTACTAAAGAGCCTGTAGCCCACATAAAAGTCATCTGAGTTTTCTAAAAACCCAAAGCCCTTACATCACCCTCTTAGCCATGCATTAATACTCCTAAGCTCCCATTGCCTCCCTAGCGTAGTACGTGGCTGCTGAAAACACTACCCTTGAGGTACTTACTTTTAACTTGGCCCCTTTCTCTCAGAAATCATTTTTAAGGACCTCACCTCCACCACTAACTTTGTAATTTGCACTAACGTGGACCAAGACCACCGGGTCACTCCCAGCACCACCCAATAATCTGTCTATATGATCCACCAGGCAGGCAACACACTGTTTGGCATGTCGCGGCTTGGTGGCAGATTACCCTATCTGCCTTTCTAATAATTGAGTCCCCTACCACTAGGGAATGGCCTGCTCCATATATGCTACATCTGAGCCGTCGTCCTCCACCTAAAATGGCAAATCTGTTGGGATCAACTAGATAGAAACAAGAGATGGCTGGTTTGCGGATCGAACCCGGTTCCGCGAATCACGGGATTCCACTTACAAACTGCGTTCGAAAACAGTCTAAAATTTGAGAAATTTTGTAAATTCGAATTTGCAAGGTATTTTTCAAAAATTTTGTAAAAATTATACAGTAACTTACTGTAAATTGGGAAATGGCCCGGGAAACACATCCCTGTGGGAAGAACAGCAAAAAAACAAACAGAAAAAAAAAAACGGAAGTAGCACACACAAGTGTCTTTTGGGACTTAAGGGGTCCTGCAGCTCAAACTGGGACCCACTCCCCAGCATTTATAAGTGCCCCTGGGGCCTTTGGAAAGGCCCTTGTGGCACTGACAAGTGCCCTTTGTGGCTTAAGGGGTCCCGCAGCTTGAACCGGGACCTCCCTCCCCAGCACTTATAAGTGCATGCCCTAGTGGAACTGAAAAGTGCCTTTGTTAGGGGTCCTACAGCTTGAAACTAGGACCCCTATTGGCTCTTAGAAGAGCCCTTGTGGCTCTAATAAGAGCCTTTCTTATAGGGGGGTCCTGCAGCTCCAAACCGGACCACCCCTGGTCCTATTTCAGGTCTCCGGCGCATTTTTCACTGAGATTGCCAGCGACACCAACTCCGCGGATGTTGCCAATGCCAGGTGATGTCACTGTGGCCGCCAGTGACCCCACCGATGCTGGCGGCATTAACATCACCGGTGTTGCCGACCTCTTGATCCAAAGTCTTCTTTCTTCCCTCTTCTTACTTCTGCCATTACTCTGATGGCTTCTTGGGGGTCCTGGTTTCGAACTGCAGGACCCCCAACAAAGGTACTTGTCAGTGCCACAAGGGCCCTTGTGCCAGTGAGGGGGGATCCCAGTTCAAACTGCAGGACCCTTTAAGCCCCAAAATGCATTTGTCAGTGCCATGAGGGCCCTTCCACAGGCCACAAGAGCACTTATAAGTGCCGGGGGAGGGGGGTCCTGGTTCGAGCTGTGGGACCCCTTATGCCCTAAAATGCTCTTGTCAGTGTCACAAGGGCACTTCCAAGGGCCACAAGGGCACTTATAAGTGCCTGAGAGGGGGTCCTGGTTTCAAGCTGTGGGACCCCTTAAGCCCCAAAAGGCCCCTCTCAGGGCCACAATGGGCCTACTAAGGACCCAGGAGGGTGTCCCAAGTTGAGCCGTGGGACCCACTGAACATTTGAAGATTCTCAAATTCGTCCATTCGAGGATTACCGAAAACAGCCTGCAGAACACACATGTGTGCGCTACTTCCATTTTTTTGCTGTTCTTCCCGCAGGGTCGTGTTCCCCAGACTATTTACTAGGTCCCGGAGCCATTTACAGTAAGTTACTGTATTATTTTTACAGAACACGGTTTGGAAAGATTCGGAAAGCGGAATTCCGGAAAATCCTCAAGATCCACTCAGGAACCAGGTTCGGATCCACGATCCGGCCATCTCTATCCCTTAATTGTACATTTGCTACACCTACGCAACATTGGATGCTACTAAACATAGTTGGGAGTAGATTGTTTTGTTGTAAAGACTGAACTGTCAACGTAAGGAATCTAGTCCAAGTCTGAAGTTTCTGTAGGTTAGTGAAACTTAAAAGTTCAGTGAGAAAAAAACTCATTCTACAAATTCTACAAATTATCTTCATTGTAAAAAGTCCATTGAATAAATTCCCTTCGTTATGCTTTGCTGTGGTCAGTAGTGTGCTGCCATTTCATGTTTAGCTGTGGTCCTTCTTCTTTGCAGGATGCACCACTTGATCAGTCTCTCTTTTTTTTTAACCTTATTGGTATTATGGTCTATTAATAGACCATAATAGACACACTGGGGAACCATTTGTTTATACACCGGATGAGCAGATTAAGGTAATTAAAATGAGAAAACACCCCTTTCCTTAAAAGCATATGTATTTATGCTGAACTTCCCCTTTAAAACAGTCACCTTGCATCAGCTTTGGCCTTTGCTGAACATATCCTAGCAAATTAGAGGTCAACTGGAAGGTTACGTATTTTGATGATGTCATCAGCATTGAGTCAAAAAAGACACTTCTAAATCCCGTTCTTGCAAAGGTTCCCCGAGGACTGCTCTGAGCAATCATGCACTATGACAAAAGAACTTTTCTTATCCATAAGGCACATTTATGATCTTCCCACTCAGGACTAAAATCAGGATGATTTGGGGTGTTAAATTAGACTTGATTTCTAAGCTTTCTTTAGTAGAAGTTGGAATGGAGCTCTATTTAAGAGCCTGTCTGAAATGACAAACAAAAAAACTATTGTTTGCCACGTATGTTTTAAATACTACTGTAAAATTCTGTTTCCCCGTTATAACACATCGTGATTAAACTGAAAACTCTGCGGAATACAATATAGATGAACTGGAACACAAAAAATCTGGGGAGAGGTGATACGAGAGATTTGCCATTGACATATTGTTTTACAAAGAACTATTTCATGCAGCACACAGACAAGTTAACACGTTTATTGGAGTTTGATGTTATGACTTTATTATTCAAATAAAGACTCTATTTAAAAAAAAATTAAAATCCAGCTCTAAAATCTAATACCTCTGCCACTAAAGGTCATGTTAAAATAATGAATGGTTTCACTGGCTATCCAAAACTTAAATGTAAGAATATACCTTGTTTATATGTAGGCTTTTCTTTCTTTTATTGTCTTTTAATGTTGGAGAGCCTTATTCTCTTCATAAGTCAGAATAGTAATATATAGTAAAATACTGTAACTATAGACCTGAATTGCATGGTCATAAATCTACAGTGGGATATAGGTGCCTAGCAAGGAAGCAATTTCCAGGGAATAATCCTTTGTTTGGCCACAAGGTTGAATGGCACCATCCACCATCTCAGCAAAAGTTGTCCTAGTTATTGTGCCTAGAAATGACCCTGAGCCTGTTGTTGGGAAACATAAGAACACAATCAATTGGACACATTGGACCATGTTAATTAAGAATAATGTTTGGATACTGACAGATAACCATGCACAAATATCCCAGGTTTTGAAGCAGTATTCTTACCTTCAAAACCAAAATTCTGTATCAAAACCACAAATTCTCAACACTGAAACAGTGAGAATTTCAGTGACAGATAGAGTTAAAGGATAGGTTCACTAAGAATGTGAACCTATCTGCTTTTTTTGCATTAATTGAAGAACGGGGCTTCTCTGACAGGTACAGACTGCTTACAGCTTTAACTAAACCAAAGCACGCATGCTATTGTGCGCTATTTTTAAGTTAACCTGGAAACAGTCTGAGGAGCCAACGGTGGATCACACTCACGTGTAAGTCCACTATCTTCGTTCCTGGCTTCTGTTACATTAATTGAAGAATGGTTAGACATAGCTCCTTTATCTCCTGTTTTTCAATTAATGCAAAAAAGGAATAGTTACCTTTCTGAGTGAACTATTTTTTTTAACTTAAAGGATTTGTCCAAATGTTGACAATACATAATGCAATAATGATATCAGCATTTGTGTATCAGCATTTGACCTAAAAGAACCTGGATTCATTGCTCAGTCTATGATGTAAGCAAGAGTAGTATTGAAATTATGACTTGCTAATTCTGGCTCACCACTTATTGGTGGAGGGGGAACATAATTGATAATCCAGAGACACCACTGAGAATATTGAGTGAAAAAAATACAAAACTGTACCTGTTTCATGTTAAACATGTCTTAGTGGCTGTAAAAATATATTTAAAGCCCCCCTGAGAGATCAAGGTGAATGTTATGGTATTGTAATTAGTCTTTCTGTTATACCTAGACATGCTCTGCTCTGTTGCTCTGGTATTTGTATGTCTTTAACATACTGTAGGCTTTGTCATTTTTCACAGTTAGTTATTAGGTAATTGACTGTACATTGATTTTACATTAATTCACTACATTATATTTACACTTGGAAGATGGATTAAAATAAGCAAGTGAAATAGTAAACATTAGAAGTAAAACAAGCATTAGGATTTTAGCATTAGAGATTCTTGTAGTAAGACATGGTAACTTTTCTGATCAGGGTAATCTTAAAACAACAATGAATAGCAAGACTTAACTCTTAACCGTTTGTGCAATGATTCCAGACTTACCAAGACTAGAGATGTCCGAACTTTGCAAAATCTGGTCCACTCGAGGATTCTAAAATCCGTGAGCGGACCCTTTAAAACCTATTAAAATGAAAGTTCGGCAAAATCCGTTCTTCGAAAATACGAGGATTCTTCGAAAATACGAGCATTTTTCGAAAATACGGACCCAAAAATTGTCTTGCTCCGTCCAAAAATGTGAAAAATCAGCGAAATTTCGAATTTACGAGGATTTCTCGTATTTTCCCATATTTTCGAAAATACCAGAAATCCTTGTAGTTTTTAAATTTTTCGAAACGCGGTTTCAAAAACACATACCCCCAACCTGATACAGGTACACACACCTATTGACCTACCCTTTCATTTCCGTGGCAGCCATTAAAGTGTAATTATTAAGTTTTATGGTCAAAAATGCATGCCCCCCCCCCCCAATCTGACACAGGTACACACACCTACTGACCTACCCTTCCTCTTCTGTGTCAGCCATACTTAAAGGGTAACTATAGTCTAAATACAATTTTTGATCAATCATCAAAAAAAGTGAGTTTTACAGTTATAAACACAAAAACATACCCCCTCACAAGACAAACACAGACACACACTGCACCAATACCCCACCTTTTTGTTTCTATGTGAACCACACACACATAAGTGCATCTGAAATGGAAAAAGATTTGGGGGTTCTGGTAGATAACAGACTTAGCTGTAGCAAACAATGCCAGGTAGCAACAGCCAGAGCTAGCAAGATATTGTCTTGTATAAAGAGGGGAATGGAATCAAGAGAGAAAAATATTATTCTCCCTCTTTACAAGGCACTGGTAAGGCCACATTTGGAATATGCGGTGCAGTTTTGGAATCCCATATACAAAAGGGACATCTTGGAAATTGAGGCAGTTCAGAGAAGGGCAACTAAATTAATAAGGGGAATGGAGGGGCTTGAATATGCAGACAGATTAGACAAGTTAGGGCTGTTTACATTGGAGAAGCGGCGGTTGCGTGGGGACATGATAACCTTATACAAATATATTAATGGCCCATACAGTGAACTCTCTGGTGCATTGTTCACTAATAGGTCATATCAGAGGACTCGTGGACATCCTTTAAGGTTGGAAGAAAAGAAGTTTCATCTTCAAGTTAGGAGAGGTTTCTTTACAGTGAGAACAGTGAAACTGTGGAACTGTCTTCCAGCAGAGGTGGTAATGGCAAGTTCATTGAATAACTTTAAAAAAGGCCTGGATAAGTTTCTAAAACGAAAAAATATTGAGAATTACTGGTATTAATGCATATAGATCTGGTTGATCCAGGGATACTTTCCGATTGCCGTTTGGAGTCAGGAAGGAATTTTTTCCCCCCTTTTTTAGCTGGGGTTTTGTGCCTTCCTCTGGGTTAAAAAAAAAAAAAAAGGAATAGGTTGGACTTGATGGACGAATGTCTTTATTCAACCTTAATTACTATAATAGAAATATATGGATTTAATGAGAATGGATTATGAAATGTAAAGGTCCTCTTTTATTACCGTTGCAAGATTATTGAGTTTTAAAACCTGCAACCTAGACACACATATCAGCTTCTAAAATACAGCTTTCAGGTCAAAGTTTATACTTAAGTGAGTACGGACACATAACTTAAGTACCAGAATAGGATATGTACATCTGATTCCAGCTATTTCCATTGTCCTTACCCCTTGTATAAAGATTGGAAATGATGCTGAAATGTATCCAGGTTGGTTGTTTTCTACTATAAAATTATCCCCTCCTTTGGGATATGAATAAAAGTCAACAACTGCAAAGATTACATACAAATGTGAAATATAAAAACATTGAAGTATAGTCTAACATAACATACTTACAAATATACATAATATAGACTATAATACAATAAATGAGGGAGATTCAATGAAAAATCTTATCATTAAAAATGGTGCTAATTATGCCCCAACCAATCAGATGTTAGCTTTCAAATGTTAAATAAGATCTGATTGGTTGGGGAGAAATTAGCACCATTTTTAACGATAAGAACTTTTATTGAATCTCCCTGTAAATAAAAATGTATTGTATATTTGCTTCTCACCTGATCTGCCCTGCCCATGTATAACGTAATAGCTATTGTATGTTCAGATCCTTCTATATTTTGGAAACGATATCCCCATTATTGGAGACCATTGCACAACCAGATATCACAACCTAGTTCATCCATGATCTGCAGTAGACACTTTTCACATTTCCAAGCCACTTGAGGCCACTGCTGCTGACGTTTTTAAACAGAAACTATTGGTTGCTGCAAATTAATAGCACAGGAAAACTTTTGCACCTCTTATTTCATCAAACCCTAAATATATTTCTGTGCACTTGGTAGCTAAAAAGGTGTTCCAAGTCTTTCCTCATACTCTGTGCCTTCCAGATCATTTACTAAAGTAGCTTGTTTACCGCCTGGTGTCATCTATATTTATATTTAAAAGCTTATAATATGAAAGAGTTAGAATCTTGACAACCATTTGGTGGAGCGTGTTTTAACAGTGTCTGGCCTGCATTTTAATGTACATGTCCACACAAAAAGATCTCTGTCTGATTCCAAAACCCTGGCACGTCAAAATACGAAGTAGTCGGAAAATCAGACAAACAGACATATGGTTTTGCTTTGGGTTACTTCAAGTGAAATTGTACAATGCGATTATCAAAGTAAATGAGATCCTGTAAATAGCAGAAGTGTATGAAATATTCCTGTAGTTAAAGCTGAAATGACTAACGTTCCAAAATGATAAAGGGTGTGTTAGGGCTATTCAAGGCGTCAGTGAAATTAATGCAGACAGATTGCCTTTAATCATCCTATAATGCAACTAAACAACATCATACAAAATTATTCCTGAGCCACAAAACAAAGACAATCTGATTTTTTTTTTTTTGTTCTCCCTGAATCGGGATTAATGTGCAGTTTATCTAGAAAATCCCTGGATGAAACTCCCGGAAATGCACAATAGAGTGCCATCAGTTAATTATTTACAGATGTATACCAAAATTGTTATGGATCATCTGTACAACAGAATAATGTGCTATTAATTACATCTTCAAAACAGAATTATCATTCAAATGAAATTGCAGCGTTCCAGCGTATGAATGAATGAGGGTGAGGGTGGGGGGGATGATCTATAAAGATGGAATCTGTAAGCCATCAAAGCTACAAAGAGACACAATGGAGAGTTTTTTTAATGGAAGCTTTAATGTAAAAAAAAAAATTAAAAAAATAAAACCGCATTCACGTGGTCACAAAAAATGATATTGATGTCAAAATTTCTTTGAGGTTTGATCCAATGGGAAACTGGAACAGCCTGGGTAATATCCTACTGAGTTTTTCAAGTGGTATCATTGCAAATTAAATAAGTAAAATATTAATCTGGATGAAATGTGGGAAACAGAGCGAGAAACAGGTTCGGTACTAAAGATCTGGGTAACTTAAAGGGCATGTCCACCCCCAAAACTATAATCCCCCCCACTACTGGCCCCATCATGTAGCGTAGTTTAATACTTACCTCACATCCCAGCTCCATATGGTTCTCCTGTAGTCCCCCCCAAAGTCCCAAAAACTGCCCACCAGGAGGATAGCAGAGTCAATATAGGACTCTGCCTCCTATCTGGCCTCCGGGAGAAGTTTGGCATGCATACTGCAGCCCTTCTCCCTCCCCCTCCCTCCTTCTCCCTCCGGATTCCCTCCCCCTAGCATAAATCCCCTTTGATATAGTATTCCCCCTGGTCTCCCAGCCCCAACCGCTTCATTTTTATGTTTAGAAAGTGCCCCAAACTTTTACTTACCTCCCCTTTTTCCTCCGCTGCACTGAATGACCGGCAGCCGCGTCCATGATTGGCTGCCGCTCAGCCAATCACAGACGCGACTGCTGGTCCCGCCCCTCTGCTTGCATTTTCTCGCAAGCAGAGGGCCAGCAGCGCGGCTGAGGAAATGAAGCATTTCATCATAAAAATGAAGCGGTTGGGGCTGGGAGACCAGGGGGAATACTATATCAAAAAATAGTTTTAAGGGTGGACATACCCTTTAAAGAGACTGTTTCACCAAAAAAAAACTGTCTGCCATGAAATGTCCAATGGTGATCAGGATAGGCTATACAGCGTAATAAACCTTTAATGAGAAATGCAGCAGATTAACACAAGGATTCATACAATATAAGGTAATGAATGAAGAAAATGTATCTGTGTATTAGAATCAAACATTTTTATTTGCCTTTTTATTCTATTTAGGTGATTATTTTAACAATATCCTTTTAGACCTTCCCCTTGAAAGCCGGTAAAATGATATAATATGTTGTAGACTAAAGCTTTGTACATGCTTATGTATGGGGTCATCGACGATCCCTGACCGAACGGCCATTTAACCCAACAAGTCCCCATACAATAGTCGGCTGAAACACCCATTTATACACCCTTGTGTATTGAGGTTTGAGCCCCACGATTGCATGTGTACAGACCTTTAGACTACTAAGTACACATTAGATAAATCTCATTTGGACTGATGGTTAGATGATCACCCAAGCAAAATATATAAAAGGTTAGACACACATGGTTCAATATTTCAGGCCAACTGACCACCTGGTGACATATTTCAGTCAATCAGGCCAAAATTTCACCTGGAAGTCGATATTTTAGATTTTACACCAAAATCTGTTAAAAAATAGACTGGACATGTTGATAATTTATGCCCAATTGTGCATATAGAAATTTGGCAGGATAAAATATAGGGTTTTTTTAGGAATGAAGGGAAAGCATGGAAAAAGAAATAAGGAATATTCCTTTCATACAATAAGTACAATCCTCCAATAGGCTATATAATACAAACAAAGTGGATATGTATCATAATAAAATAAAAGTTAAAACATATACTAATGTGTAACAAAGTGCATATATATAGTAAGTAAAATAAATGTATCCGATGATACTATTGCATAAGTGTCCACTATCCTGTGATAAGCCCAATAAATACGTATTTGGTCCTCCAACCGCCCCTTTACCTTGCGGTATACCTCCTCCGGGATTTTGCCCTCTCCCTCCCCTGTGTTCCGATCTTTCCAATTCCCACTGCAAGCACCCGGTACCTTTCCACTTGAAGCACATCTGAACAGGTTTCTCCTGGGAACACTTTCCTCGCCTCCTCCGTTCTCCAACTACGGATCCCCTCAGAGGTCACGGGTGACCCATGCACTGTTGCTAGATGGAAAGTAGATCCTGCCAATCCCGGGCTCACTCACACTGCTGGTAAATGGGAAGTAGATCCGGCCAATCCAAGGTCCGCTGCAGACACCATTGAGAGGGAGGGCTAATACCTCAGAAAGAGAGCACTTCGCGGGAACAAGGAAGGGTAAGTAATCAGTCCACTCCTCGAGATACTAATGTGCATTGTATCTATTAAATGAAAGCTGATTTGTCGAAAAAATTTCTGACAATCCCATCAACTGCCAAACTATCTTGAGTGGATTTCAATCTGGAATGGTTCACGATGTTGTAGCTGAAACACCTAATGGCTGTACCTCAACTGGCTGCACCACTGCACAGACATCTGAAGTGTCCGGCCTTGTATGGCATTAGATTTATAATAGAATTATCAAAGTTAAAACGTTCACCCATGCTATAAATCTGCAGAATCTAGTCAGATGTCATCTCACTGCAGTAACTCAGTAAAAAGCTAAAATCTGATTGGTTGCTGCAAATTAATAGCAGAGGCAAACAATTGCACTTCTCATTAAATAAACGTCTATGAATTCAAAGTTCTGGGTATTAAAGGGACACTAAACCCACTACCAAGTACAGAAATCCTTATATATTATTCACAGGGAGGTGAGATCGCTTTTCCCCACCTCCCTGTGAATAATATAACGCTCCGGCCATGAGTGGAGCGTCGGTAATGTAAGTGTATCTCTGTTACCCAGGTGTTCTGTTATTCACCTGAAGGTGGGAATAAGCAATCTCACCTTCCTGTGAATAATAAATAAAGGTTTACTGTACATGGGCATTTCTAGGGTTTTTGCTGCTTGAGCCAAACTTTTGAATGCCGCCCTTGACCATTTCCGGGTTGCGCGCTGAAGTGGGTGTGGTTTTTCATGACTGGTAATCATAATTATTTGTATAATAGTGCCAACAACTTCCGTAGCACTTTACAATTACATGTTTACATTCACATCAGGCCCTGCCCTGAAGAGCTTCCAATCTAAGCACAATTATTTAACACATACAGCCTATCAGTATGTCTTTATGATTGTGGGGGAAACCGGAGTGCCCGGAGGAAACTCACGCAAGCACGGGGGGAACATACAAACTCCTTGCAGATGTGTCCAAGGGTGGATTCAAACTCAGGACTTCTGTGCTGCAAGACATCAGTGCTAACCACTGAGTCCCCGTGCTTCCCAATGTGGTAATGATTTATAGTCGGGGCACTGGTAAAATGGCTTCTAGATGACGGTCATTTATGTTTCTGACCAAGAAGAGTGAACAGAATATTATTTCTTTTTTCCTTTCCTTTTTTCAGACTTGATAAATGAATTCAGGCTTATTATCAATTCAATTAGATCAGCTTATCGTTGCTTTCTTAAAACTGTGAAGTCTTCAGAAGAAAAATCCCCTTGTAGGTGTTGACCTGATTCACCGGCTGTTGCAATAATGTGTCAAGTACAATTTGGTCAAGCCCAGATAAGCCTTCAAATGAAACTGAGAAACAAAAACCTATTTATTTACAATCTTGCAGCTCTGCCAGCGGATTTAGTAGCCATGGTCAGTCAAAAAACAGAATATTGCTCATGGCTAATACTATTGTAGGTTCCTTATACAAACAAAGCAGGGTTTACCATTTGACATATGTGCCTGTGGCTGCAGGGGCAGTTGTAAATTCCGCAAATTTCATCATGATATAGAGGGGGAGATTCAATATTGCTAAAATGAGTGTAAAAAATATTTAACATGGGTTAACGTGGGTTTACCACTTCATTTAGGGGACTGTCCCATTTCCAAATGTTTCCCCATTAGTTATCTTTTGGCGTGATACTTAATGTGAAGTATTGGCCCATAAAGGAAGCGAAAACAGGAGCATCTTACCTTGCCGCCATCCTGTGATGCAATACCGCTTGTAATCACGTATTGCATGGCAGGATCATGGCAAGGTAAGACGCTACTGTTAGTGATATTGAATATCACAGTCTGTTTTTCCTGTTTTTGGGTGTGATTGAGTGTGGCCTTTTATGAGGGTTGGGGTGAAGGGTACCTGCCTTTTTGTGCCAACAGGCTTCTAAAATTTAACGCTGACCCTCATCTAAATCTGATCAGCAGTGATTGATGTAGTTATGGGGGGAAAGTATTTGCCCTTACTGAAAATTCTGTAATATACATATTTGTATTTAAAGGGCATGTCCACCCCCAAATCTACATTTTAACCCAATGCTGGCCCCACTGTGTAGTGTAGTAAAATCCTTACCTTACATTCCTGCTCCAAATGGCTGCCCTGCTCCAAATGGCTGCCCTGCAATGTCCCTCCAAAGTCCTAAAAAGTGAACAGCAGGAACCTGTCTGTGTCCATATAGGACTCTGCCTCCTGTCTCTCAAAAAATGACATGCACAGTGCAGCCCTCCCCCTCCCTCCCTCTCCTTCCCATTTCTCTCTCCCTCCCCCTAGCTCCAGACCCTTTTTCTGAAGTGTAGGGTTCTACAGACGCGGCTGCCGGTTCAGCCCCCTGCTTGCAGTTTCATGCAAGCAGAGGGCTGTGACAGAACATCGGGGGAAAGAGGCAAAGTAAGTAGAGATCGGGAGAGTTATTTTACAAAGGGACATGCCCTTTAAAAACTTTCACTAGAGAAAAACCTTCCCTTATCACTTTCAGTTTTACTCCCACTTCCCTTTTGCACAGAGAGTTACAAAGCACCTGATTGGAGAATTTACCACTCTTTAAATCAAACTGAGCATGTCGGACCTCAATGAATTAGGGGAGGGGCAGTAACAGCAGGGAGTTCCTTACTGTAAGGCTGGGTACACACGGAGGGACTTTTTGTCCCGACCAAGAGCTTGCTACGACCGAGCGCTCATCCGGGACAAATGTAGCAGCAAATTTGGCCAACATGCCCGATCGTTTGTCCGTCTGATCCGGACAAATGAACAATCGATGTCGGTCGCGACCGCTGACCCCACACCAGTGCCGCGAATCGGTCAGTCAGCTGAAAATATTGGCTGGTGTGTCTTTTTTTTTCATTGTGTCTTTCATTAGGCATTATATGGAAAGACAACTGTTGATTAAAAACAGTAAGTGTTATTTCTATATAATTACTAGAGCGCTGTAGTCTTCTAATCTGGTAAGTGACACTATAATTATTATGACGTATAAGTGTTAAAAGCTCCTTCAACAAGTTATACCAGGTAAAGTTTCTGTGCCTACTTTATTCTTTAGCACCCCTACTGTGAATGGAAAGTGTCTGGTACCCTGGTGAGTGCTACCTTGATTATCCAAAGGTTTTAGATTTGAGCTAAGTATAGAGAACATCAGTGTAGTAGATACAGTAGTATAAATGGTAAATTGTATATTAAATTGTATATGTTTTTAACAAAACAAAAATGTTCTCCTTTCTTCACCAGTTTCATAGCTGTGGATTAAAAATTGTAACAAGGATAAATTGTAGTTGTGGTGGTATCTGTTGCATTCAATTAGATCAACTGGACTTGAAGTTTAGTTCTTGAAGACGTTTCGCTAGTCATCCGACTGGCTTTCTCAATTCAGAATGACTTGTACAAGAATCTGTGGCAATTATGTACCCTGGAAAATCCCAATTAGCATTTCACAGCCAGGTGTTAAGGGTGTGATTAGATAGTGGCTAAGAGGTGTTATAGGAATGCCCAGAGTAAGGTGTCAAAACAGCATTGTACATGGCAGACAGTTGGTGTCGAACCACCTCACCTCTATTTAACATATTGGCAAAGGAACGTGACTGGTTCAAGAGAGGTGTTAAGGAGGCCATTTATGTGAAAATAAAGAAACCAAGCCTAAATAGAGGTGGGGGGGTTCGACATTGGTATTGTAAATTAAAAGGTTATTTAGCACTACCAGGGAGATTCAATAAAAGTTCTTATCGTTTAAAATGGTGCTAATTTAGCCCCAACCAAGTTGGGGCTTAGTTAACATTTGAAAGCTAACATCTGATTGGTTGGGGCAAAATTAGCACCATTTTTAACGATAAGAACTTTTATTGAATCTCCCTCATAAAAAGACAGGGCGATGTAATAAAAGTTCTTATATTTAAAAATTATGCTAATTTTGCCCTAATCAATCAGATGTTGATTTCAAATGGAAGCTGATTGTTTGGGGCAAAATTAGCACCATTTTTAACGCCCTGATAGTTTCAATATGAATCCCAGGATTAGCATTGTTTTTCCCTGTGAGTCAACACTTTTGTAGTTGTCTATGATCAAGTACAGATCTCCATACCTAAATAATGTGTCTGTGCCCAAGCCACATTTGTATTTCTTGTAAATCCAGAATTCCTAAAGGGAAGTCAGCATGTTTAAGAATTTCATGGAAATTATAGAGTTCCAGATTTCTATGAGTACTGTTTGCATTAAAAATATTATGACCACAAAACTATAACTAACTCACTATAACTAACTCCCGGATTTCACGGAACCCGGATTTTCCAAATTTGAAATTTTGAAATCGAAAATAGATGATTATCTAAATCGAAACTGTGAAAATCTCCGAAATTATGAAAATGACGATTTCAGTAACCCTCGAAAATATATGTAGATTCTGGCAACCCTCGAAATCGTTATATCGATTCTGGCAACCCTCGAAAGTAATGATTGATTTCGGTAACCCTCCAAAGCAAGAAACGATTTTCGGTAACCCTCCATTTTGTAATATCGGTATTCGAGGGTTACTGAAATCGGCTTGTACATTAGCGTTCAAAAGTAGCGTTCGATTTCGGTAACCCTTGAAAATAGAATGCGGATGCTCGAAAACAGCCCGATCGAGAGGAAAGAGTTTTGGTTATATTTACCGGTTCCCCAGAACATTCCCTGTGTTATTTACAGTAACCTACTATTACTATTTCATCCTTAAAATCGTAACTTTCAAATTTTTTTCTCTCACAGACTTCTATGGGTCCATTTTCGGATTAAATTCGAAAACGGAACGAAACTCAACAGTTTCGAACATCTTTAGTGGGGAGTGAATCTATACGTATGTAACCCTCGAAAGTAGCGTTCAATTTCGGTAACCCTCGAATGTACAAGCCCATTTCAGTAACCCTCCAATTTGTAATATTGGTAACCCTCGAAAGTAGCATTCGATTTCGGTAACCCTTGAATGTACAAGCCGATTTCGGTAACCCTCCAATTTGTAGTATCATTAACCCTCGAAAGTAGCGTTCGATTACGGTAACCCTCGAATGTACAAGCCGTTTTCAGTAACCCTCGAATTTGTAATATTGGTAACCCTCGAAAGTAGCGTTCGATTTCGGTAACCCTCGAATGTACAAGCCGATTTCAGTAACCCTCGAATTTGTAATAACAGTAACCTTTGAAAGTAGCTTTCAATTTCGGTAACCCTCGAATGTACAAGCCGATTTTGGTAAACCTCCAATTTGTAATATCGGTAACCCTCGAAAGTAGCGTTCGATTACGGTAACCCTCGAATGTATAAGCCGTTTTCAGTAACCCTCAAATTTGTAATATCGGTAACCCTCGAAAGTACCGTTCGATTTCAGTAACCCTCGAATGTACAAGCCGATTTCAGTAACCCTCGAATTTGTAATAACGGTAACCCTCGAAAGTAGCTTTCGATTTCGGTAACCCTCGAATGTACAAGCCGATTTCAGTAACCCTCCAATTTGTAATATCGGTTACCCTTGAAAGTAGCTTTCGATTTCGTTAACCCTCGAATATACAAGCCGATTTTGGTAACCCTTCAATTTGTAATATCGGTAACCCTCGAAACTAGCGTTCGATTACGGTAACCCTCGAATGTATAAGCCGTTTTCAGTAACCCTCAAATTTGTAATATCGGTAACCCTCAAAAGTAGCTTTCGATTTCGTTAACCCTCGAATGTACAAGCCGATTTTGGTAATCCTCGAATGTAGTACATGCCGATTTCAGTAACCCTCGAATTTGTAATATCGGTAACCCTCGAAAGTAGCGTTCGATTTCGGTAACCCTCGAATGTACAAGCCGATTTCAGTAACCCTCGAATTTGTAATAACAGTAACCCCCGAAAGTAGCTTTCGATTTCGGTAATCCTCGAATGTACAAGCCGATTTCAGTAACCTTCCAATTTGTAATATCGGTAACCCTCGAAAGTAGCGTTCGATTTGGTAACCCTCGAATGTACAAGCCGATTTCAGTAACCCTCGAATTTGTAATATCGGTAACCCTCGAAAGTAGCGTTCGATTTGGTAATCCTCGAATGTCAAGCCGATTTCAGTAACCCTCGATTTGTAATATCGTTAACCCTCGAAAGTAGCGTTCGATTCGGTAATCCTCGAATGTACAAGCCGATTTCAGTAACCCTCGAATTTTGTTATATCGGTAACCCTCGAAAGTAGCGTTCGGTTTCGGTAATCCTCGAATGTACAAGCCGATTCCAGTAACCCTCGAATTTGTAATATCGGTAACCCTCGAAAGTAGCTTTCGATTTCGTTAACCCTCGAATGTACAAGCCGATTTTGGTAACCCTCCAATTTGTAATATCGGTAACCTCGAAAGTAGCGTTCGATTACGGTAACCCGCGAATGTACAAGCCGTTTTCAGTAACCCTCAAATTGTAATATCGGTAACCCTCAAAAGTAGCGTGCGATTTCGGTAACCCTCGAATGTACAATCCGATTTCAGTAACCCTCGAATTTGTAATAACGGTAACCCTCGAAAGTAGCTTTCGATTCGGTAACCCTCGAATTTGTAATATCGGTAACCCTCGAAAGTAGCGTTCGATTTGGTAACCCTCGAATGTACAAGCCGATTTCAGTAACCCTCGAATTTGTAATATCGGTAACCCTCGAAAGTAGCGTTCGATTTGGTAATCCTCGAATGTACAAGCCGATTTCAGTAACCCTCGAATTGTAATATCGTTAACCCTCGAAAGTAGCGTTCGATTTCGGTAATCCCGAATGTACAAGCCGATTTCAGTAACCCTCAATTTGTTTAATCGGTAACCCTCGAAAGTAGCGTTCGTTTTCGGTAATTCTCGAATGTACAAGCCGATTTCAGTAACCCTCGAATTTGTAATATCGGTAACCCTCGAAAGTAGCTTTCGATTTCGTTAACCCTCGAATGTACAAGCCGATTTTGGTAACCCTCCAATTGTAATATCGGTAACCCTCGAAAGTAGCGTTCGATTACGGTAACCCTCGAATGTACAAGCCGTTTTCAGTAACCCTCAAATTGTGTAATATCGGTAACCCTCAAAAGTAGCGTTCGATTCGGTAACCCTCGAATGTACAATCCGATTTCAGTAACCCTCGAATTTGTAATAACGGTAACCCTCGAAAGTAGCTTTCGATTTCGGTAACCCTCGAATGTACAAGCCGATTTCGGTAACCCTCGAATTTGTAATATCGGTAACCCTCGAAAGTAGCGTTCGATTTGGTAACCCTCGAATGTACAAGCCGATTTCAGTAACCCTCGAATTTGTAATATCGGTAACCCTCGAAAGTAGCGTTCGATTTTGGTAATCCTCGAATGTACAAGCCGATTTCAGTAACCCTCGAATTTGTAATATCGTTAACCCTCGAAAGTAGCGTTCGATTTCGGTAATCCTCGAATGTACAAGCCGTTTTCAGTAACCCTCAAATTTGTAATATCGGTAACCCTCAAAAGTAGCGTTCGATTTCGGTAACCCTCGAATGTACAATCCGATTTCAGTAACCCTCGAATTTGTAATAACGGTAACCCTCGAAAGTAGCTTTCGATTTCGGTAACCCTCGAATGTACAAGCCGATTTCGGTAACCCTCGAATTTGTAATATCGGTAACCCTCGAATGTACAAGCCGATTTCAGTAACCCTCCAATTTGTAATAGCGTTCGAAAGTAGCGTTTGATTTTGGTAACCCTCGAAAATAGAATGCGGATGCTCGAAAACAGTCCGATCAAGAGGAAAGAGTTTGGTTCTATTTACAGGTTTCCCAGACCATTCCCCAGGTCCCTGACTGTGTTATTTACAGTAACCTACTATTACTATTTCATCCTTAAAATCGAAACTTTCAAATTTTTTCTCTCATAGACTTCTATGGGTCGTTTTCGGATTAAATTGGAAAACGGAACGAAACTCAACAGTTTCGAGCATCTTTAGTGGGGAGTGAATCTATACGTATGACCATTATATATATACATAGTTTGGCCCTATTAATTGATACAAGAGTATATTAACAAAAAGGCTTAATGGTTTTTGCTTGGTGATAGGGAATAACATTCGTGTTTGTGCTGAAGAATTTACCCGCCCTTAATGCCTCATTATTATTCTTAGAATTATAGAATTATTATTCTTAAAACCTTGTTTTAGCTCTGTGCAGATATTGCAATTTTCACAACCCATTATACTACTTGGCATCTACATTTAAAAAATGATTTAAACTGACAATTTTTAGTATCATTTATGACTAATTCAACTAATTTAATTCATTTCTATGCTCAGAGCCCTGCCCTGCTTCTTTTTTGAACTACAGAAGCTGAAGATTATCAGACAATTACACCCCAGAGCTGTATGAATCATAAGGAAAAATTTGTGTGTTACAGTTGTCAGTGAGTTGCTGGAAAACAAGACACATCACCTTAAAATCATTGTGCGAGAGACCGGATTAGTATTAATGAAGGTGCAGTGATGAAGTGTGTTTGTGCATAAATTAGGTATTCTCCATGCACTGTGATCTAGTTTATAGAGGTAAGCAGGGAATCCTTTCTTGTAGCCTGTTGGCTGCCCCTGACTGGCCCCCGCTACTAGACCAGTACCCCAAAAATCTTCCTGACAAAAAAATAATAAATGGATGATTGATTTATTTTTATTAAGTTTATGTTTTATTTTATGTAAAAAAAGAATGATTAATGAATTTGATGGAATGGATCTAAAATATACAATGAGAATTGAATTGAACCTATTGATCTGGCCCTTGCGACAGTCCACAGTTGGAATGGAATTTCATATATCTTCTGTCTGTCTGTCTGTCTGTCTGTCTATCTATCTATCTATCATCTTCTATCTATCATCTACTATCTATCCGTACTATCTCTATCTTCTCTATCTATCCATCTATCTATCATCTATCTATCTATCCTATCTATCATCTACTATCTATCCGTCTATCTATCATCTATCTATCTATCATCTATCATCTATCCGCATCTATCATCTATCTATCTATCCTCATCTTCATCTATCTATCTATCTATCTATCTATCTATCTCTATCTACTATCCGTCTATCTATCATCTATCTATCTCTATCTATTATCTATCTTCGTCTATCATCTATCTTCTATCTTCTATCTATCTATTGTCATATATCATGTTATATCTATCTAATTAGCGAACAGTGTGCACTCTACCTTCAAATAATATTATGCCCAGGTGCTACTGCAGATCCTCTGAATATCCAACCATAATAACATGTAGAGCACTCTCAGGACTTGTTCAAACATCTTTAACTTTATTCCATAAGCAGCAAAACAGATAGCGACGTTTCGGTCTTTGTCTCAGACCTTTCTCAGGCCATAGTTCTGCAGGTGCAAACAACCCCCTCATATAACATATACCCTCCCCCAATATGGACATCATGATTCAAGAGTAAAAACATATTAACCCTTCACATACAGGTGCATATTCAAAAAAAACAAGTGCCTTATCATAAAAGCATATAATTATAATAAAAACATACACAACATGACATTTTCTTAAAGTGCAATTTATCCACACAGTTAAGTGCCTATTAAAGTGCATATTGTGACTCAATTACAAGCCTCAAAACCTATTGCAAAAAAGCTATGTGCATGTACTAATACATGTGCTAAATAATATAAAGTGCCATGTGCAGTGTATATCATAGAGAGCATTTCTTTAGCAGTGCATTCTCTTAGCAGTGCATTTCTCTAAAAGTGCATACAATGTATAATATAAAAGCTAAATCTAAAACCCATGTGAAGTAAAATGTTCCTTTATATGTCTGTCTGTGTCGGACAGATTCCATTTCTAGGCTTGGGCACTCAATCTGTAGAGACTCAGGACATTGTCTCTCTTAGGGTTTGTGATATTCTCCAGGTAGGGGGGCAGTTTGTAGTCTCTGTCCAGTGCCTGGTATATAGTAGTTTCGGGACTTTTTTATTTCTTATTTCCATTCATCCACGTAATCCAATTGGCTCTTGGTTATGGCGGCTGTGATTGAGGTTTAGACAGGCTCTGTGGATGTGGGTTTGATGTTAGTAGGGAGCTGATGAGTTGTTTCAGTGCACCTGGCTTTTCCTGGTCTTTGTTGTGTATTGAGGCTTTATAATGGTAAGAGTTGGGGCTACTGTTCGTAGGTGAGCCCAGAATGATAGGGCCCTTTTTGCATCTCAGCAGTAATGGGAATCTGCCAAGCTCAGCCCGACAAGCGCTGTTTGATGTACTGCGATGGACCTGGAGGAGTGCTTACAGAATTCGAGATGGAGTATTTCTGGTGGGCCAGATTCCATTTTGATTGGTCTGAAATAGGAGACAGGGCCCCATACTTCACTGCCATAGAGTAGAGTAGAGTAGGATTGGGGAAATGACACTGTCAAAGATTTTAAGCCAGACTTTTACCAGTGGTTGAGGTGATACAGCTGTTTCTTATTGCATAGAAGGTTCGGCTGGCTTTTGCTTCAAAGTCTCTATAGCTGCCCTAAAGCTCCCAGAATGGTTGATCTCCAGGCCGAGATAAGTATAATTCTCTTTTCTGCTGAGTATCTCGTTATTAAAGTGAATGAAGGGTCGTGTGTTGATTTTTTGTTTTCTTCTGGAACATCATAATTTTCGTTTTATTTGGATTTATGGGAAGTGCCCAGGTTGGCGCTGAATTTCTCCAAGATGTTAGACTGTCTTGTGGCCACTCTCTGTTGGTGATGAGCAGTAAGAGGTCATCTGTGTAGAGCAGGAACTTTACATTGGTGTCATGCAGAGTAAGTCCTGGTGCTGATGAGTTTTCTAGAGCTGCTGCCAGTTGGTTGATGTATCTATCTTTCTATCATCTATCTATCTATCTATCTATCTATCTATCATCTATCTATCATCTATCTATCTATCTATCTGCTAGCTATCATTAGCATCAGCTATCTTCTATCATCTATCTATCTATCTTCTATCTTATCTATCTTCTATCTACTATCACTATCTATCTATCTATCTTCTATCATCATCTATCATCTATCTATCTCTATCTATCTATCTATCTATCTATCTATCTATCTATCTATCTATCTACTACATCATCTAGACTATCGATCTATCTACTAGCATCTAGCTTCTATCATCTATCTATCTATCTATCTATCTATTTCTATCTATTATCTATCTATATCATCTATCATCATCTATCTATCATCTATCTATCTATCATCTACATCTATCACTATCTCTTACTATCATCTATCTATCTACATCTATCTATCATTACTACTACTATCTACTATCATCTATCTATCTCGATCTATCTATCTTATCTATCTATCTATCATATCATATCATCTCTATCATCTAGCTATCTATCTATCTACTATCTATCTGTATCTATCTATCTATCTCTCATCTATCTATCTATCTATCTATCTTATCTATCGTCTATCTATCTCATATCATCTCTATCTATCATCTATCATCTATCTATCTTATCATCTATCTATCTATTCTATCTATCTATCTATCTATCTATCTATCTATCTATCTATCACTATCTATCTATCTATCTATCTATCTATCTATCATCCCTTATCATCCAAAATTACTTCATCTCTATAGCTATCATCTAGCTACTATCTAATCTCTCTATCATCTTCTATCTATCCTTCTATCTCTTATCTATCTATCTATCTTAATCTATCATCATTATCTATATGCTATCTATCTATACTATCTATATCATCTATCATCTATCTACTATCTATCTATCTATCATCTATCATCTATCTATCTAATCTATCTATCTATCTATCTATCTATACACTATCTATCATCTATAATCATCTATCTATCATCTATCTATCTATCTCTCATCTATCTATCTATCTATCTATCTACTCTATCTACGACTATCTATCTATCTTCATCTATCATCTATCTATCTATCTATCTATCTAATCTATCTATCTATCTATCTACTATCTATCTATCATCATATCTATCTATCTACTCTCTACTTCTATCATCACTTCATATCTATCTATTTACTTCTAAATAATATGCTGAATTATACTCATTAGGATGCCCAACCCGCAGCCCCCCCAGACCTCCCCGCCACAGCAACACCTCCCCTTATAAAAAGCAGTATATATATATATATATATATATATATATTATATGTATATATGATATATATATATTATATATTATATATAATATATCTATCTATATATATATCATATATGAGGCACAAATACCCACACACGGAAATCGCTTTTCTCTATTCATAGATTAAATCAGTACAATGGAGGCCAAGATAACACCCTCTAAATACACAATAATACATTATTAGGGAAATAATAACGTTATAAACCTGGTAATATTGAAAATTAATACAGTATCAGTATTATATTTTGGCTTTCACCTTTTTCTGAATATGCCATCTTTTAAAGTCTATCTCTTAAAGGAGAACTAAATCCATTGTTTTATACTCCAGACATCGGAAACACCGCCCCTAAAACACCAATAGCATATAATATGACTTCAGTAAATTGCATTAAAATAAATGTAAGCCTGTTAAAACTGGATGAATTATCTGTGTGTAGTTGCAGTGTCAGACCACACCTCCTGCCTCAGTCCATGCTTCCCCTTCCTTTATCTGTCCTGTACAAAAAAAAACCCGATTTCAGTAACCCTCGAATTTGTAATATCGGTAACCCTCGAAAGTAACTTTCGATTTCGGTAACCCTCGAATTTGTAATATCGGTAACCCTCGAAAGTAACGTTCGATTTCGGTAACCCTCGAATGTACAAGCCGATTTCAGTAACCCTCGAATTTGTAATATCGGTAACCCTCGAAAGTAGCGTTCGATTTTGGTAATCCTCGAATGTACAAGCCGATTTCAGTAACCCTCGAATTTGTAATATCGTTAACCCTCGAAAGTAGCGTTCGATTTCGGTAATCCTCGAATGTACAAGCCGATTTCAGTAACCCTCAAATTTGTTATATCGGTAACCCTCGAAAGTAGCGTTCGGTTTCGGTAATTCTCGAATGTACAAGCCGATTTCAGTAACCCTCGAATTTGTAATATCGGTAACCCTCGAAAGTAGCTTTCGATTTCGTTAACCCTCGAATGTACAAGCCGATTTTGGTAACCCTCCAATTTGTAATATCGGTAACCCTCGAAAGTAGCGTTCGATTACGGTAACCCTCGAATGTACAAGCCGTTTTCAGTAACCCTCAAATTTGTAATATCGGTAACCCTCAAAAGTAGCGTTCGATTTCGGTAACCCTCGAATGTACAATCCGATTTCAGTAACCCTCGAATTTGTAATAACGGTAACCCTCGAAATGTAGCTTTCGATTTCGGTAACCCTCGAATTTGTAATATCGGTAACCCTGAAAGTAGCGTTCGATTTGGTAACCCTCGAATGTACAAGCCGATTTCAGTAACCCTCGAATTTGTAATATCGGTAACCTCGAAAGTAGAGTTCGATTTGGTAATCCCGAATGTACAAGCCGATTTCAGTAACCCTCGAATTGTAATATCGTTAACCCTCGAAAGTAGCGTTCGATTCGGTAATCCTCGAATGTACAAGCCGATTTCAGTAACCCTCCAATTGTGTATATCGGTAACCCTCGAAAGTAGCGTTCGGTTTCGGTAATTCTCGAATGTACAAGCCGATTTCAGTAACCCGATTTGTAATATCGGTAACCCTCGAAAGTAGCTTTCGATTTCGTTAACCCTCGAATGTACAAGCCGATTTTGGAACCCTCCAATTTGTATATCGGTAACCCTCGAAGTAGCGTTCGATTACGGTAACCCTCGAATGTACAAGCCGTTTCAGTAACCCTCAAATTTGTAATATCGGTAACCCTCAAAAGTAGCGTTCGATTCGGTAGACCCTCGAATGTACAAATCCGATTTCAGTAACCCTCGAATTTGTAATAACGGTAACCCTCGAAAGTAGCTTTCGATTTCGGTAACCCTCGAATGTACAAGCCGATTTCGGTAACCCTCGAATTTGTAATATCGGTAACCCTCGAAAGTAGCGTTCGATTTGGTAACCCTCGAATGTACAAGCCGATTTCAGTAACCCTCGAATTTGTAATACGGTAACCCTCGAAAGTAGCGTTCGATTTTGGTAATCCTCGAATGTACAAGCCGATTTCAGTAACCCTGACATTTGTAATATCGTTAACCCTCGAAAGTAGCGTTCGATTTCGGGAATCCTGAATGTACAAGCCGTTTTCAGTAAACCTCAAATTGTAATATCGGTAACCCTCAAAAGTAGCGTTTCGATTTCGGTAACCCTCGAATTGATACAAATCCGATTTCAGTAACCCTCGAATTTGTAATAACGGTAACCCTCGAAAGTAGCTTTCGATTTCGGTAACCCTCGAATGTACAAGCCGATTTCGGTAACCCTCGAATTTGTAATATCGGTAACCCTCGAATGTACAAGCCGATTTCAGTAACCCTCCAATTTGTAATAGCGTTCGAAAGTAGCGTTTGATTTTGGTAACCCTCGAAAATAGAATGCGGATGCTCGAAAACAGTCCGATCAAGAGGAAAGAGTTTTGGTTCTATTTACAGGTTTCCCAGACCATTCCCCAGGTCCCTGACTGTGTTATTTACAGTAACCTACTATTACTATTTCATCCTTAAAATCGAAACTTTCAAATTTTTTCTCTCATAGACTTCTATGGGTCCGTTTTCGGATTAAATTGGAAAACGGAACGAAACTCAACAGTTTCGAGCATCTTTAGTGGGGAGTGAATCTATACGTATGACCAGTTATAATATATACATATGTTTGGCCCTATTAATTGATACAAGAGTATTATTAACAAAAAGGCTTTAATGGTTTTTGCTTGGTGATAGGGAATGAACATTCCTGGTGTTGTGCTGAAGAATTTACCCGCCCTTAATGCCTCATTATTATTCTTAGAATTATAGAATTATTATTCTTAAACCTTGTTTTAGCTCTGTGCAGATATTGCAATTTTCACAACCCATTATACTACTTGGGCATCTACATTTAAAAAATGATTTTAAACTGACAATTTTTTAAGTATCATTTATGACTAATTCAACTAATTTAATCATTTCTATGCTCAGAGCCCTGCCCTGCTTTCTTTTTTGAACTACAGAAGCTGAAGATTATCAGACAATTACACCCCAGAGCTGTATGAATCATAAGGAAAAATTTTGTGTTTACAGTTGTCAGTGAGTTGCTGGAAAACAAGACACATCACCTTAAAATCATTGTGCGAGAGACCGGATTAGTATTAATGAAGGTGCAGTGATGAAGTGTGTTTGTGCATAAATTAGGTATTCTCCATGCACTGTGATCTAGTTTATAGAGGTAAGCAGGGAATCCTTTCTTTGTAGCCTGTTGGCTGCCCCTGACTGGCCCCCGCTACTAGACCAGTACCCCAAAAAATCTTCCTGACAAAAAAATAATAAATGGATGATTGATTTATTTTTATTAAGTTTATGTTTTATTTTATGTAAAAAAAAGAATGATTAATTGAATTTGATGGAATGGATCTAAAATATTACAATGAGAATTGAATTGAACCTATTGATCTGGCCCTTTGCGACAGTCCAAGTTGGAATGGAATTTCATAATATCTATCTGTCTGTCTGTCTGTCTGTCTGTCTATCTATCTATCTATCATCTATCTATCTATCATCTATCTATATATCCCGTTGCTATTTTATAACTATCTTATCTATCTATCATCTAATCTAGCATCTATCTATATCAGTCTATATCATCATATCTATCTCTATCTCTTCATCATTATCTATCATCTCTTCGATCCGTATATCATCATCTATCTATCTATCCGTCTATCTATCATCTATCTATCTATCTATCTATCTATCTATCTGCTATCTATCTATCCGTCTATCTATCATCTATCTATCTACTATCTATCTATCTATCCGTCTATCTATCATCTATCTATCTATCTTCTATCTATCTATTTGTCATATATCTATGTATATATCTATCTAATTAGCGAACAGTGTGCACTCTACCTTCAAATAATATTATGCCCAGGTGCTACTGCAGATCCTCTGAATATCCAACCATAATAACATGTAGAGCACTCTCAGGACTTGTTCAAACAATCTTTAACTTTTATTCCATAAGCAGCAAACAGATAGCGACGTTTCGGTCTTTGTCTCAGACCTTTCTCAGGCCATAGTTCTGCAGGTGCAAACAACCCACTCATATAACATATACCCCTCCCCCAATAGTGACATCATAGATTCAAGAGTAAAAACATATTAACCCTTCACATACAGGTGCATATTCAAAAAACAAGTGCCTTATCATAAAAAGCATATAATTATAATAAAAACATACACAACATGACATTTTCTTAAAGTGCATATTATCCACACAGTTAAGTGCCTATTAAAGTGCATATTGTGACTCAATTACAAGCCTCAAAACCTATTGCAAAAAATGCTATGTGCATAGTACTAATACATGTGCTAAATAATATAAAGTGCCATGTGCAGTGTATATCATAGAGAGCATTTCTCTTAGCAGTGCATTTCTCTTAGCAGTGCATTTCTCTTAAAAGTGCATACAATGTATAATATAAAAGCTAAATCTAAAACCCATGTGAAGTAAAAATGTTCCTTTATATGTCTGTCTGTGTCGGACAGATTCCATTTCTAGGCTGTGGGCACTCAATCTGTAGAGACTCAGGACTTGTCTCTCTTTAGGGTTTGTGATATTCTCCAGGTAGGGGGGCAGTTTGTAGTCTCTGTCCAGTGCCTGGTATATAGTTAGTTTCTGGGACTTTTTTATTTCTTATTTCCATTCATCCACGTAATCCAATTGGCTCTTGGTTATGGCGGCTGTGATTTGAGGTTTAGACAGGCTCTGTGGATGTGGGTTTGATGTTAGTAGGGAGCTGATGAGTTGTTTCAGTGCACCTGGCTTTTCCTGGTCTTTGTTGTGTATTGAGGCTTTATAATGGTAAGAGTTGGGGCTACTGTTCTGTAGGTGAGCCCAGAATGATAGGGCCCTTTTTTGCATCTCAAGCAGTAATGGGAATCTGCCAAGCTCAGCCCGACAAGCGCTGTTTGATGTACTGCGATGGACCTGGAGGAGGTGCTTACAGAATTCGAGATGGAGTATTTCTGGTGGGCCAGATTCCCATTTTGATTGGTCTGAATAGGAGACAGGGCCCCATACTTCACTGCCATAGAGTAGAGTAGAGTAGGATTGGGGAAATGACACTGTCAAAGATTTTAAGCCAGACTTTTACCAGTGGTTTGAGGTGATACAGCTGTTTTCTATTGCATAGAAGGTTCGGCTGGCTTTTGCTTTCAAAGTCTCTATAGCTGCCCTAAAGCTCCCAGAATGGTTGATCTCCAGGCGAGAAAGTATAATTCTCTGTTCTGCTGAGTATCTCGTTATTTAAAGTGAATGAAGGTCGGTCGTGTTTGATTTTTGTTTTTCTTCTGGAACATCATAATTTTCGTTTTATTTGGATTTATGGGAAGTGCCCAGGTTGCGCTGAATTTCCAAGATGGTTAGACTGTCTTGTAGGCACTTCTGTGTGATAGCGTAAGAGGTCATCTGTGTAGAGCAGGAACTTTACATTGGTGTCATGCAGAGTAGTCCTGGTGCGGAGAGTTCTAGAGCTGCGGCCAGGTTGGGGGAGGTACACGGGCATCAGCACGAGCGAGCGAGGACACGAGCAGCACGAGCGAGCGAGCGAGCGGCGAGCGAGCAGCGAGCAGGCGAGCGAGCGAGCGAGGCGGAGCAGCAGCGAGCGAGCGAGCGAGCGAAGCCGAGCGAGCAGCGAGCGAGGCGAGGCAGCAGCGAGCGAGCGAGCGAGGAGCAGCGAGCAGGAGCGCGAGCGAGCGAGCGAGCGAGGGCGAGCGAGGAGCGAGCGAGCGAGCGAGCAGCGAGCGAGCGAGCGAGCGAGCGAGCGAGCGAGCGAGCGAGCGAGGCGAGCGAGCAGCGAAGCGAGCGAGCGAGCGAGCGAGGAGCAGAGAGCGAGCGAGCGAGAGCAGCGAGCAGCGAGCGCGAGAGCGAGCGAGGCAGCGAGACGAAGCGAGCGAGCGAGGAGCGAGCGAGCGAGCGAGCGAGCGAGCGAGCAGCGAGCGAGCGGGAGCGAGCGAGCGAGCGAGCAGCAGCGAGCGAGCGAGCGAGCGAGCGAGCGAGAGCGAGCGAGCGAGCGAGCGAGCGAGAGCGAGCGAGGAGCGCAGCGAGCGAGCGAGCGAGCGAGGCGAGCGAGCGAGCGAGCGAGCGAGCGAGCGAGCGAGCGACGAGCGAGCGAGCGAGCAGCGAGCGAGCGAGCGAGCGAGCGAGCGAGCAGCGAGCAGCGAGCGACGAGAGCGAGCGAGGCGAGCGAGCGAGCGAGCAGCGAGCGAGCGAGCAGCGAGAGCGAGCGAGCGAGGAGCGAGCGACGAGCGAGCAGCAGAGCGAGAGGAGCGAGCAGCGAGCGAGCGAGCAGCGAACGAGCGAGCGAGCGAGCGAGCGAGCGAGCGAGGCAGCGAGCGACGAGGAGCGAGCGAGCGAGCGAGCGAGCGAGCGAGCGAGCGAGCGAGCGAGCGAGCGAGCGAGCGAGCGAGCGAGAGCAGAAGAGCGAGCGAGCGAGCGAGCAGCGGAGCGAGCGAGCGAGCAGCGAGCTAGCGAGCGAGGAGGCGAGCGAGCGAGCGGCGAGCAGCGAGCAGCGAGCAGAGCAGCGAGCGAGCAAGCGATGCGAGCGTAGCGAGCGAGTAGCGAGCGGAGCTACGATAGCTAGCGAAGCGAGCAGCAGCGAGACGAGCGAGCGAGCAGCGAGCTATGCGAGTCAGCTATCTATCCATCTATCATCTATCTATCTATCTATCTATCTATCTATCATCTATCTATCATCTATCTATCTATTTATCTATCTAAATACATATGCTGAATTTATACTCTAGTGATGCCCAACCCGCAGCCCCCCCAGACCTCCCGCCACAGACAACACTCCCTTATAAAAAGCAGTATATATATATGATATATATAATATATAATATTTATATATATATATATATATATATATATATATATATATATATAAATATATATATATATATATATAATATATGAGGCAGCAAAATACTCACACGAAATCTTTTCTCTATTTCATAGAATTAAAATCAGTACAATGGAGGCCAAGATAGACACCCTCTAAATACACAATAATACATTATTAGGGAAATAATAAACGTTTAAACACTGTGAATAATGTGAAAATTAATACAGTATCAGTATTATATTTTGGCTTTTCACATTTTTCTGAATATGCCATCTTTTAAAGTCTATCTCTTAAAGGAGAACTAAATCCATTTTTTATACTCCAGAATCTGAAAACAACCCCCCTAAAAACACCAATAAGCTATATAATATGACTTCAGTAAATTGCATTAAAATAAATGTAAGCCTGTTAAGAACTGGATGAATTATCTGTGTGTATGTGCAGTGTCAGACCACACCTCCTGCCTCAGTCACATGCTTCCTTGCTTTATCTGTCCTGTAAAAGGATTGGATAGAGATTATTAATGCTTAAGTGTGTCTTAATAAACCATATCCAAGTGTTCCATTTATATTAGTCCATATATATGTTTAGTCCGTGTATTACACTATAATCCAAGTGTTGTGGCATTGATGTATATATTTTATGTCTTATATTGGTATACATTTGTATGATTAAAGGAATATCTCTCTTTTTATTGATACCCAAATATCTATGGTTTTTTATTAGATGTTTGTTATCCCCTGGAAAGGTTATCACCTCCTCTAAAATCTGTATGAGCTTTCCACAAACATTTGCACGCTCAGGAACCCAACTTTTTGTTCATCACCGTATAAAGAAAGATCTCCTGCTAATTACCTGTAATTCCCTTTGAGGTATTTGTTATCATATTTCATTTTCATTAGTTTTAACTCCCAATTTGTACTCGCTTGAGTCAGCTCTCAACACCACACCATTTTCTCCCAATCTTCATTTAGATCAATTTGCAAGGTGGAGACATTCCAAACTGTATCATCAAACACACACAAAAAAAGTAATACAACTCCCAGAATTCCCTGGCTTCCCTCTGGCCTTGAGGAATGCTGGGAGTTGTAACTTTCAAACATCTGGAGGCACACAATTAGAGAATCCCTGGACTAAACTGGTAAAAGTAAAAATGATCCCAGCAAAAAAATCATCATTTCATGAGACACCTGCAGGCAAACTGTGTTTACATCCAAGTTCTGGCACACCCAGCCTGCATGTCTTTTACATTTTTAATGGGCAGCCTGAGCACAGTGTTGGAAGTAGCCTTGGAATTGGAAAGCAATCTGGGCTTGTGTTTACAGAGGTAAAGGCTCACACACGTGCAATTGCGTGTGCCGACCCTCAACTACGATGTGTATGAGCTCTCGACAACGGATGTTTCATTTTGTCGGCTGACAAAGCGCCCATACATGGCACGTTTGTTGGTTGAAACGCCTGTGGATACACACCATGCGTTCCGGGTAAGCCCCCGCAATGGATAATGTGAATGCACCTTACAAGGGTCTTCTCAGAGCTTGTTTACAAAATGAGATTTTTTCTTTCTGCATCTTGACAACCAGATGACACATAGAGGTGTGTGTGTGTGTGTGTATATGTGTGTGTGTGTGTGTGTGTGTATAATATACAAAATATCAATATACATAAATAAATTAGCTCTTCCTGAATTTTCAATTGTAAACTCTTGGCAGGGAACATAAAATAAATTGTATTATAAAATATTGGATTTGTCCTTTAAAGGGCATGTCCATTCTTTAAAATTGTTGATTTGCCAGTAACCTCTCCACAACCACAGCTGCTATTTTTTTGTTTATTACATCTATTTGTAAGCAGATATTTAACGATAAGTTGTATTCTATTCTGACAAAGGTATCTGCCATCCTACCTCTGCTCATTGAGCTTTTTATAAGCTTGAGCATGTGCAGAGGTGGCAGCAAGTGAAACAGCAGTCAATCATTGGCTGTCATGTCAGCAGTCACAGCCTTGATTGTTTGAATGGAGGGAAGAGCCAGCAGAATGGGGCCAATAATTATACCTAAATATCTGGTTAGTAATACAGAATAAAGTAAAGTGCTAAATATATCAGTTAGTGTTAGGGACAGATTACTGACAATTCACCAGTTTTTTTGTTTTTAGGGTGCCCATTCCCTTTAAGGATTAAATATTTTAAAGAGCATCTCCACCCTCAGAAATAAATGTTAATATATTGTAGGGCATGCCCTTCCAGCCCCAAATGCTACATTGGCACTTTATCAATCAATTCCAAACTCTACTTACAGCTCCTCATCCCAGTGTCATTCTGGTTTGGCTCCCCCGCCTGCTAGAACTACAAGCCGGGGGGCGGACCAGCCGCAGCTGCCAGTAATACAGAAAGTCGCGGGAGTGAGGATCTGTAAGTAGAGTTTGGAATCTATTTTTACAGTGACAATATAGCGGTTGGGGGTGAGAGGGCAGGACCTGCAAGATATCTAAAGCATTTTATGCTACATGAATGCCAGCCAAGGGGGGCTGGGGGTCAGGAGGGAGGGGTTGGGAAAGGGCTCTCCTGCGCATGCCAAAAGCAACTGAAAGAGCACAACAGAGGCAGCAACCTTATGGACAGGAAGACAGCTCCTACCCTAAAGTTTCCTGGACTTTAAAGATGCACTACAGAAGAACCATAAGGAGCAGGGATGTAAGGTAAGGATTTTTTTTAAATTGTACAGTGGGGCAAGTAGTGGGTTAAATTTTAGTTTGGGGGTGGATATGCACTTTAAGTGTGGCGTAACCCTAGAGACCCAGAAATATGGCAGGTCCACATAATCACATTGATTATTTAGAAAGAGAGACCCATCTTTTGCTCTATTATATTTTGAAATATCGTTTAAAAACAAAAGTTTACCTTAATAAATAAATATACTCTGAACGCACGGAAAAGGCATGGCTTGAGGCGAAGTCAGAGAGCTTGGATTACAGTTGAGCTGCTCTTGGTCATGGGCAATAACATATAAAATTATAGTTTTGGGTGTGGACTTGCCCTTTAATCTTCTCCTGCACATTTGCACGGCATGAAAAAAACATCTCTTACCTTCCAGAATCTAAGTAGGTAGACTGAGATTTCAGATATAATTGCCCTTTCATTATTCTTAAAACAAAATGAAAATCCCCCCCCCCCCCATCTCTAATCTGTACCCTGGGCGAGGACATAAAATGCTAAAGGACCAATGTAACAAAAGTTCTTATTGTTAAAAATGCTGCTAAATTTGCCAACAACCAATCAGATGTTAAGTACCATTTGAAAGCTAAAAACTGATTGGTTTGGGCAAAATTAGCACCATTTTTAACTATTATGTTACATAGGCCTGTAAGTTCTGGTACCTACATCTGGTACTTACCTTCTGGATGCCCTCACCCTCTTAACTGTTTCCACTGCAGGAATAAGCCTATACCCGAACTACCATCCACAACACCTTATCCTGGATAAAGCTCAAGGTAGAGGGGTCATTTTTGCTTTAATTCCCCTTACAATTGAATGTCCTTAATTCATACAGATCTCTGCTTTGCCTTTTATTGCTACTTTCCTCATTTGAAAGACCTCCTGATTAAGCGCAGTGACTTATCTATCGGATAGAAACATTAGGAACACATTAGAAAGTCTAACGGGTCTGTGACTTCACCACGAGTAAATCAAAAAATAAAACTCCTACTTGCAAAATAGGAAACACAGGCCTGAAATCAATTGCAGGGAGACATAATTCGTTCCAGCCCTTTTTGTCTAACCTAGTTCTAAAATAGTCCGACTGCTGTCAGCATGAATCAGTCCCATCAATGATATATTATACATGCAAGTAATCTCCCAAGTTGTCTATATGTCATCAATAATTACAATGTATACATAACAAAAATCTGTTTCTAGCTTTGTAAGTAGCGAATAGCTGTGGCCATTTATCTTTCTATTATGGGTGTAGCTGCGTATTTATCTGTTACTGGGGCCAACCCAGATAAAATATTAAGGTAGCGATCTATGTCGTTTTAACATACTGAACTAAGTGCATATGAGGGCATGACAGCTCACGGAGTTAAATAACACATGGGAAAGATTATGTACTAACACGTCTCTTCCTCTAGTGTTTATAAAATCTATCTTCACAAACACTTGGAATAAAAAAATTAGCTTGTTACTTGTATTTAATACGGCATCAATATTGTAGCTTTAACACATATATATTATTATGGATTTATACAGTGCCAACATCTTCCGTAGAGCTTTACAATTACATGTATACATTCACATCAGACCCTGCCCCGAAGAGCTTACAATCTAAGCACATTTATTTGACACATACAACCTATCAGTATGTCTTTATGATTGTGGGGTAAACCGGAGTGCCTGAAGGAAACCCACACAAACACGGGGAGAACATACAAACTCCAGATGTGTCCAAGGGTGGAATCGAACTCATGACCTCAGCGGTGCAAGGCATTAGTGCTAACCACTGAGTCACTGTGCTGCCTGTTGGTTTTCCATTTATGGCCAAGATGATCAAAATATTTGGGGATTGACCCAGTAACAATAAGGATTTTTCAGAACATTATTTAACCAATGAACTAAAACCTTTACATGCATTAGATCCTGCATGGTCTGCTGCCTTCTGCGTACCTTACCTGGCAGTTTGAAGTAGTTTGTGATGCTCTTGTAGGTGTGCGGGAGGCCACCCCAGTTCCAGGAGGGGTGAGATACCTGGATTGGAAATGGTTTGCAACAATCAGTCACATGCAGAATCTGCTTTGTGTTTCAGGTCTTAGACCTCGTTCACAATAGACATCATTTTGTCCATATTCCACAAAAACGTGAGTTGAGGTTCATTTTTTTATGGATCAGTTTGATCCGGTCCGTTAATAAAAAACAACGCACTGCTGCTCGCATTTCTGTCTGGAAATGCACACGTTTTAATTAAAGAGATAAGAAAAAATGGACAAAGAATACGGATGAAAGTGGACAAAAAAGCGTCCTGTCCTTGGTCTGTTTTAGTCCGTCCTAGTGTGAAGGTCGATCTGAGCAGTTTGTATAATGATCCTTCATGAAACTGTTACGATAGAGTTTCTGGTAACCATTATCTTACATCTCTGTGTACCTTTAGTTTATAAAGAAAACCTTACAAGATAAACAACCAATCCCCACAGCACTGATCTCCAATGATTGTTAGGGGATTGTAACCTACCCCCTTCCATTTTTATACCATGACCACCTATGGGGTTTTGTGTGACATCATCTATTTTTGCTGCCAAAGAAGAGTTTTAATTAATTCTTCTCAATGCCCATGGCCAGATTGATTTCAGATCTTGTTATTTGAAGTCTAGGCTGAAAGACTCAATCAGGAACATCAGGTCTTGTACTGACTGTGAAACTGAAATCCGTAATCTGAAAACTGTATCTAGAAAGAACAATACATTTCATTTGAGTCGTGTGATTAATTGATCTTGGTGCTGTAATGTCCAGTGCGCTTTCTGATCAAATACAAAAAGCTGTGCAATAGCTGTCAAATCATCTGTTTCATTGAGAAATGTGCACATTGCAAACAGTGAAATATTGCAGAATTTACAATTACCAAACCGCACATAGATCAAAGTTTCAGCCATGAATTAAAGGGCACATCCACCCCTGCTATAAAATTTCATGCTAACCTCCCCGCCCCCGGAAACCCTGATTTCACACTACTGACTTACCTCTCCAGTGTTCCTGAAGTCAGGTATTTAGCCTGCAGTCTGTAGTCCTTTTTTGCCACTTGTTGCCGCCTCCTCCTTGTAAACCACATGCACAGAAAAGACGGCACACAGGACGAAGGACTGACAAGGAGGACAGGTGACTGCAGGCTAAATATCTGACTTCCAGAATGCCGGCAAGGCAAATCATAGAGAGCCGGTATAGCTCTTTATTGCCCTTTTTTGTTCCGAGCTGATAACATCTCACAGTGCATTGCAAATAGGGTTTACTTACCTATTGTGAATCTTTAATGCCAGCTATCTGCTGGTGTTAAATATTCCATCATAAAGAGCCATTATCAACTTGGCTAAATCACAACTATATTTTGCAGAAGTGCTAACGATCTGGTCAAATATTTATACAAACATAGAAAAGATAATCAATTCACATTCCTAGGCCCCATACAATATCATATTATCTGCACACTGGCATACATTATAAACAAAGGGGTTTTAGTATACATTATAGTTTTAGTATACATCACAGTAAAACCCCTTTGTTTATAATGTATGCCAGTGTGCAGATCATATGATATTGTATGGGGCCTAGGAAAGTGCATTGATTATCTTTTCTTTGTTTATAAAGTGTGCCACAGTGGGAATAATTATGTGTGTGTATGTTTAGCTATGTGTGGATACAGATATATAATCTTTACACACATTATAAAATTTCAGGGTTTTGCACAATTCAAAAAGAAACAAGGCAAGAACTAAAAAAGCCCAAAAACAATTAGTACATTAAATAAAGAATTCCTGTCAAATACTGGTTCTATTAGTGTCACATCCCCATAACTAATACTTAGTTGAACACTTGTTGATTTTACATATGGGCAGAGACTTTTGGACTTGTGTAATGGGGTAGTTTTTATTAATATGATTGACTTTGACTACATTTCTTATAGAAGCACTTGGTTGCCTGCACTGCTGGTTGGAAACCTAGAGCTAGTTATTTAAAGGGCATGTCCACCCCCAAAACTATAATTTCCCCCACCACTGGCCCCACAGTGTAGTATAATAAAATCCTTACCTTACATCCCAGCTCCTAATGGTTCTCCAGCAATCCCCCCCAAAGTCCAAAAAAGTGGCAACCAGGAGGATAGCAGAATCCATTTAGGACTCTGCCTCCTGTCTCTCCTCCGGGAGAATTTTGCCATGCGCAGAAGAGCCCTCCCCCCTTCGCTCTCCCTTCTTTCTCCCTCCCCCTAGTGTAATACTGTTAGTATATTGTAGGGATAGTTCCCCCAGCCCCAACCGCTATAATCTTATATCCAGAAAGTGCCCCAATAGTTACTTACCTTCCCTCTATCCTCCGCCGTTGTGAACTGCCGGCAGCCGCGTCCGTGATTGGCTGCCTCTCAGCCAATCACAGATGTGGCTGCCAGTCCCGCCCCCTGCTTGCAGTTCCGTGCAACCAGAGGGCCTGGGCAGTGCGGCGGAGTTTAGAGGGAAGGTAAGTAACTATCGGGGCACTTTCTGGATATAAGATTATAGCGGTTGTGGATGGGGGAACTATCCCTACAACATATTAAAAGTTTTTAAAACAGGTGGACATGCCCTTTAAACTTGTGTTTGTATTACTGAATTGGTCTCTTGTTATATTTGCACAATACCAAATGTTATTATTGTACTTGGGCACCCTTCGTAATGTATGGGACATTATAAAACACCATTACAGATTCTCCGGTTTTGCATTTAGCTAGTGGAATGTTGTAAAACCTTTTAATAGGTGTAGCATTTCCAAGGGGCTACCACAGAAATATGGAAATTACCCAGAAGTCTCCATTCCTTATTTGCATATTCTGAAGTGAAGCTGCAATGCCTTATACTCTCCCTATCTTATTTAATTTATTAGTGAAAACACCATTCTCAAAGATATTTATGTATGGGCAGAGACATTTGGATTTGTGTGAGCGGGTATTGGGCTATGTGGGAAAGTGTACAGTCTATTGCTGGAGATTATAATTTGGGCTGTATTTCTATTACTGCTCTGGAATGAGCATTTTATTACAGTTGCACAACAAAAACAGGGAGATTTCCGCAGAGCCACAATAACTCTGCGCAAATCTCCATTTGAACATTCAACATGTGCTATAACCACAGCATGACTTTAACAGCAGCAATTACAGTTTAACTTATACCCTTTGTGTGTAGTTGAGCACTGGAATCTTTTGTATAATGTAAAAATTGGCACTCCGATCATTCCTCCAAGCAAAGTTCATGCCTTGAATACAAGAGAAATGAAACCCTCTTACTCCCCCCACAGTTAACGCTATCCAGGGTGGCTCTCACCCCATGGTCTTTATTAAACCCTGAAAAGTCGTCTTTGTGAAGCTCCTAGCAGAGGGCGTCTTCACATTGGTTGAATACCAGGAAGTGATGGGTGCATGTCCGGAGCCGGCTTTCAGTAGCCAACTTTGGAGGCATTGTTTGCAGAGAAAAGGTAAGACAGAGGGGGGATCATAATTGTTCTTTAAGTTTTGAGCAGTATATATCTACAGTATATATATATAAACAGTATAATATACAATCTTTGGAAACACAAATAGTACTATAAAAAGTTTTAAGCAGGTATACAAAATGATTATAAAGTAAAGCCAGGTATAGATCTGCAATATCACATGCAACGCCTGGCTGAATGGCAAACATCATTTCGGATGACAATTTGTCTGTGTATGGGCCCCATACCCGGGTGACCCCCTTTACACGAACAAATTTCAACCCACAATGGCTGTTTGTCATGTAGTTGGATTTCGTGTGTGCTATCACATGTGTGTACCTACCTTAAAGGGTAACTGTGGCCTCTTTTCAAGTGCTCTTTCATACCTTTCAAACAAGCCTAGAATGATGTCTCTAGGCTTGTAAAGTTACAGTTCCTAGTTTGTCCTGTCTGTCTCAAGGTGGCCATACATATGTTTGATATTACTTACCCGACCGAGCGCTTGTGTGACGTTCGTGCGATCCTGCTGGAATCATCTCTCCCCCGATCTTTTATGCGACTGACATGCGATCACAAAATGAATGGGATTTTGCGATCGCATGTGGGTCGCATATAAGATCAGGAGAGATGTTTCCAGCAGGATCACACGAACGTCGCGTGAGCGCTCGGTCGGGTAAGTAATATCAAACATATGTATGGCCACCTTAAGTCTCTGTGACAGTCACATGATGATCTGTGTAAGAAGCCCCACCCCCCACCCTCCCAAAAAATATTTTCTGAAGCTACTGACCTCCTACCATTCTCTATCCTTTCCTCTAACCATGGACACTGGTTAGCCTATTTTTAGGCTTGTGGCTCACTTTAAAAATGATTTAGAAGTTCGGGGGTGGGGCAGCTGATGTTGCTCTGTCCCAGCAGTATGCATGCTCCAACCTTAAACTGGGAGGCAGACCTCAAGTGATGGTTATGTCATAGATGACAGTACTAGCAAGAAAAAACGTTTGGATAAACTGAAGCCAGAAACATGATCCTCATTTTAAAGGGCATGCCCACTGAAAATATAACTTCTAAAATGTAGATTACCCCCCAAACCCCACTTTTGCAATATTCACAGTTTCAAAAGAGGCTCCTGAACTTCCTTACCTGACTTGGTCCCTCGCCGCTCCTACTCTGCCGCTTCTGCTGACAGCCACTCCAATTCTTGGTTGCGGCTGCCAGTTGAGGCGCGACGTGATGCCATGCCCAATTACCTGACAGCTGCAACCAGGAGGTAAAGCGGCTGTCAGCCCAGAAGTCACCTGCTCCTGTTTTTGCTCAAAACGAGCTTGAAATGTTAGCAGGGGTGGCACCTAGACAGCGAAGGAGGTAAGAAAGTTCAGTAGCATCTTTGGAAACTGTGAATATTACAAAAGTGGGATTTGGGGGGGGATCTACATTTTAGAGCAAAGTTCATTTTTGAGTGGACTTGCCCTTTAAAGGTAAGAGTATGGCCTTTTTAGTCAAGGTCACTTGTAGGGAGATCACAGTTAAGAATGCCTTCACAAATATAAATTTAAATTGTTTTTACAAAAATTCAAAGTGAGCTAACAGAAGAATCATTAAACTATAATCAACATGCAGTGTGGCAATATTTGGTCTGACTAGACTTCAAACCAGCATCAATTTTATAGGTAAATCATACAATTTTGTAAGATTAAATGGGAACTGTGGTTTCCAGACTAGATTTTAAATGCAAGGTCAGGTTTCTACCTTTAAAATGAGCCATCGACCACCTCAGCCCAAGATATGAAGAAATCTCTGATCAGAAAGTTATGGGGTAGGAGGATGACAGATGACATTCCAAAGGCTGCTCCTCCTCCTTTCCACCCAGGGAGCACAGCCGTAGATTACACAGTATGTGAAGAAAACCAGAAGTCCCTCCCCTCCCTTCTGTGTGAACATACCAGGAGAAAAGGTAAGAGAATCTACAACCCCTACCCTCCTAATTTCCCCCACTCACACCATAGACCCATACCCCCTACAGAAAACTGTGTGAAACCCGCCTTTTTAGGCAGAGGCAGAATCAGACAGAAAGTGTAAAACTGATGATTCTGACTCTGCCTAAAAAGCCTGTTTTAACACAGTTTTCTGAAGGGGGTATGGGTCTGAGGTGCACATGGGAGAGGGGCCACATGGTCTATGAGTGGGAAGGGCCAAGGGGAGCTGCAAGGGAAGGGGCCAACAACTGGAGGGGCCCCATGAGGGGAGGTGCCATGGGGGGCTGCAGGAGAAGGGGCCAAGAGGGGAGGGAGTCTTCAAGGGGAGGGGGCCTGCAAGGGTTGGGGCCATGGTGGCCCACAAGGAGTAGAAGACTCAAGGAAGAGGGGCTGTCACATGTTTCAGAGCAGGAAGAAGGAAGTGTACTTTCCCATTATGCAATCAGACCAGGGAGGCATCTGATTGGCTTCAAATGTATTCTGCATGAGAGAAACAACCCCATACAGTATATACAACCATAGAGAACTACAATTAGGTCAAATAAGGAGTCCCTAATGTAATAGCACTGGTATCAATATCATTAAACGGGTCTGGAATTACATGGAGAGACAGAAGTATTTGAGGCAGCCAACATCTGCAGAAAATCTGTGGAACAACCTACCTTTAGAGTTTATTCAAAAACGTTGTGCAAGTGAAAGCATGAAATGAACCAAAACTATATACTGTAGCACTATATATTTTCTTTAAGCCTCTCATTAAGGGCTGTCCACAGTAATTACTCCCTTGGCTCTAAATTGCCTTACAAATGATTAAGTAAAATGTGACTGTGTCTACTCAAACTGCCTCTATGTGATACTTCAGTACTTTTTACAATTTGTCTTTCTAACTCTATAACATATTAATAAAACAAATGTACTCAAAGAGAGAGACTGATAAAAGATTAAAGAAATGAAATGTCATCCAGCCAGATGGAACACATTTGTTAAAGTAAGCTATTGTGTTGTGTTCCAATGAAATCTATATTTTATGAGCAACCAGTAAATGTTCATAAAGACAAAAAGGTCTTTGTAAGATTTACATGGGACATTGAAAATAGGTTATTTTTCTCCAGGGAGGTGGCACTGAAAACAGATTCACCTGCAATATTCTCCTTTAGAATGGAGAATATGTGGTTACTATTAGTACCATAATGACTATTTGTAACTGAGAGCCTTCTATATTTAGAAATTAGAATGCATTTTAAAAATCTGCAGTAAACATGATTTTAACAATCTGGACCAAGGCTTTAGAATTATTAAATCAAATCTCTAAAACATGTTAAAGTGTAGCTGTGGTCTCCATATAAGTCCTCTATATCAAATAGCTCACTTATAATGTTTAAATAAGCCCACGGTGATGTCAATAGCTTCACTTCATCTTAAGTTATAGGCTTGTCAAGTTACAGTTGTAACTTGTCTTCCCGATTGCCTGAGTCACCCCCAAAAATCCATCTTTACTAAAGCTAGTTACAGATATGCAACCATTCTCTGTCCTTTCATCTACCTATGGACATATTAGGTAGAGAAAAAAAAGGCTTTTAAGGCCTTGGGACCCCCAAGAGCAGGTGATGTCACAGCTCAGATGGCTAATAAACGAATAACTAGATGCATTCAAGGCCTATAAGTAACCATGCACTCCCCTTTAATGTACAAAATGTCACACAAAAAGAAGAAAAAAGAAGGGGATATGTGTGCAAACAAATTAACATTTATTATAAAATAGCATAGAGCCCCTGACTGGGGTACTCACACGCTCTCTTCCCCCCTACAGATCTAATAACCTGAACAGTTGGTACCTCTCACTAATAATATGAACAGTAGTCAGTATACTTATCGTCAGTATAAGTCCCTATGCAGTCAAACAGTAAGGTCCGTGCACAGAACCATAGTATCCTCAAGTCACAACATGTCCTCAGAGGGGGACCATAGGGCCAAATGCTGGAGGTACAAATGCTGGTAAGGGGGGGAGGCAGACAAGCTCCAAACGCGTTTCGCTCTTCTACTGAGCTTTTTCAATGGAGCTGATTCCGCTTTCTTTCTGGAAGTAGATAAGGGTAGTGGGACACAATCAGTACTAGGCAACGGAATTCCCATTTTAGCGTGTCATTACAAAACCGCCATCTTAGTGATTGGCAAAATGCTCTTTAAGTGTTACAAGCCCAACCGGGCAATATCAAAGAAAGTAATAAGTATAACTGGCCTTATAGAATGCAGTGACACACCAGCATTTCGAAAATTTCCGAAAATGCGGTTCGGAAAAGTTTGGAAGGCGGAAATCCGGAAAATCCGCGATATCCGCCATTTGCAAACGAGGGAAATCTGCCGCGGATCCGGATCCGCGAGCCGGGCCATCAATAATCCTGGCATGGCATACGTCCAGTGTATCCTGTGAAAGGGATTCAAATAAAGGATGTGAATTCCATCTCCTCATTGAGTCCATGTGAGCTTTTAGTATGCAAAATAAAAATCAGTCTAGCCTCTGTTTTAAGCAATTTAAGGTTAACTTCTCCCCCTGATTCCAAGCGTGATCTTTACAAGACCCAGACATCTTAGTCCTTTAATGTCACAATTGTGCCTAGTTAAAAAGTGTTGGGCCACACTTGTTAATGGTGCACTGTTATGTCCCAATGGACGTCCCGCTAATCTATTACAGTAGCTGATAAGATGTTTTAACATCTGTGATGTTTTGCATATGTAGATATAATTGCACGGGCATAGAAGGGCATATACTACATTCTCAGACTTGCAGTTAAAGTACTGTCTAATTTTGTGTTTATATTTCCCACCTGGGCTTATCACTGATTGTATGGTGTCCATATTACGAAAATAAACACATTGACCACACGGGTAGGTATCTGTCATTTTCCTCTCTACCTAGAGGTATGGGACATTTACTGAAGTGGCTTTGCATCAGTCGGTCTTCAAGATTAGTATCTCTCCTTGCTGTAATAGAGGGTTGTGCTGTAATAAAGGGTGAAATGGTTAAGTCATTTTTCAAAACATGCCAGTTCCTTGAGAGTGTGTGTTTTACTAGCTTCCAGTCTGTATTGTACTGTGTAATGTCCATTTGCACATTAGTTCTGGATAGTACATCATGTTGTGTCTGTTGTGACACTGAATGTTTAGTTCTGCGTAGTAAAGACTTGGGGTACCCCCTCTATTGGAACTTGTTCTCTAATAGTGCAGCCTCTTTTTTATAACCCCTTGTAATGGTGCAGTTGCGTCTAACCCGGAGGAATTGCCCTTTCAGTATCCCACGTTTAAGTGAAGGTAAGTGTGAGCTCGTAACATAATAACATAGTATATCTGTTGTGAATGAGAACCTTAACAAACACAAAAATAATAACATAGTAATTAAGGTGGAATAAAGACATACGTCCATCAAGTCCAACCTATTCACCCTCTTTTTTTTTTTTTTAACCCTACCTTGATCCAGAGGAAGGCAAAAAAAAACAGCTAAAAAGGGGGAAAAAATTCCTTCCTGACTCCAAACGGTAATCGGAAAGTATCCCTGGATCAACCAGATCTATATGCATTAATACCAGTAATTCTCAATATTTTTTAGTTTTAGAAACTTATCAAGGCCTTTTTTAAAGCTATTCAATGAACTTGCTATTACCACTTCTGCTGGAAGACAGTTCAACCGTTCTCACTGTAAAGAAACCTTTCCTAACCTGAAGATGAAACTTCTTTTCTTCCAACCTTAAAGGATGTCCACGAGTCCTCTGATATGACCCATTAGTAAACAATGCACCAGAGAGTTCATTGTATGGCCCATTAATATATTTGTATAAGGTTATCATGTCCCCACGCAAACGTCGCTTCTCCAATGTAAACAGCCCTAACTTGTCTAATCTGCCTCCATATTCAAGCCCCTCCATTCCCCTTATTAATTTTGTTGCCCTTCTCTGAACTGCTTCAAGATATCCCTTTTGTATATGGGATTCCAAAACTGCACCGCATATTCCAAATGAGGCCTTACCAGTACCTTGTAAAGAGGGAGAATAATATTTTTCTCTCTTGAATCTATTCCCCTCTTTATACAAGACAATATCTTGGTAGCTCTAGTCGTTGCTACCTGGCATTGTTTGCTATAGCTAAACCTAACTCGTGAAGTGCAAGAGGGAATTGGTGGCTGTCTTTTTGTGGTAAAGGGTTGTAATTAGGGTCCCTTGTTGTTTCTTAACCCAAAAATCCAGAAATTCAATAGAGTCATTAGAAATGTGGTGGGTGAGGGAGATGTTGAATTCATTGCGATTAAGGAGATCCAGAAATCGCAGAAATTCCCGTGAGGGGCCCCACCACAGGATAAAGATGTAATGTATATATCTGTGCCACACCTCCACATTTGAGTTGTGGCACCGATATACATCTGAAAACACTATCTCCCTCTCCCACCACCATAGAAATAAGTTTTGCCCCAATTGCTACCCCTCTGGTTTGAATATAATACTTATTGTCAAAATTGAAATAATTATTATACAACACAAAGTGCAGAAGTGATAAAATGAATGTATGTCTGTCTGTCTGGCTGATCTCTTCCATGTCTAGAAAATACTTGACTGCTGTCAAGTGGTCAATGCTAGTATACAGGGATTCCACATCCAGAGTGATCAGTAAGGTTTCATCGTCAACTTGTATATTCTGTATTTTGGAAATGAAGTCACCTGAGTCCCATATATAGGAGTCTAAAGACAAGACATGTGATTGTAAATATCTGTCTATGAAAGTCCATGCAGGTTCATTGAGTCCCCCAATCCCTGATACGATCGGTCTACCTGGTGGTGTGTTCATGTTCTTATGCACCTTAGCACGGTAGCATATAGAACGTAGGTTTAATTGGTTTTTCAACCAACAGAAATTAACTTCTTTCTCCGTAATCACCCCCTTGGATTGAGCATCCCTCACTATCCCAGTGAGGAGTTTCTTAATCGTTTCTGTAGGATTTAAACGCACAAGGTGGTAATTAGAGGGATTATTCAGTTGTCTAAGGGCCTCAGTACAGCACGCCTCCTCTGACCATAGGACTATGTTACCCTCCTTGTCGGACGGTTTGATGACAACATGTGCTAATTCAGAGAGTTCTACGTTCAGAGGAGGAAAGATTGCTATTACCTGTATTTTGTCCTTGAAGGTTTTGAATGTCCAACAATGTATTCTTATAGTATATATCAATACTTGGAAAATCTGAGAACGGTGGCGTGTATCGGGACTTGGGTTTAAAAGTTGCAGTTTCTGTCTCCTGAGCAGTATGTTAAGTCTCTATGGGTGATTCCGTAGTCTCTCCCAACCAGAAGTATGTTTATCGAATTTGGTTTTGAGTGCTAACCTCCTACAAAATAAAAACAAGTCCTTAGCAAGTTCGAAGGTATTAATATGTTGTTTAGGACAGTAAGACAAACCTTTGGCTAATACTGACCTTTGGGCTGTGCTGAGTAAGTGAGTAGTGAGATTGATCATTTGAAACTCCTCAGTATGTGAACAGTCACTCAGTGTGTTCTGGAGGGATGAGGTTATTATTTCCTCTTGGACTGGGAAGATGCTTTGGTATGGGCTGTCTGATTGCTCCTGAGAACTCGATTTGGGCCTCCCCCTCCTGACTTTACATTGCTGTCTTCCCCTAAAAAAGACTCTGTCTCACTTTCGGACTGATCAGATGTGTATGTTGGTCCCTTTATCCTGCTGTAACTTTGGAAAGACTGCAGCTACAAGCATGATCCCAGAGTCTTTTTAAATGCTGGAATGTGGTCCTTTTAAAAACTTGTATGGAGACCTTAGCTATCTTTTAAAGAACTGTAATAACTGGAATGATAAAGGAAGTTTTAAAAAAGTAAAATATATGAAATCTATAGCAGATGGAGATCAGTATATGCTGTTTAATGTTTGAGTATTTGGAAAATTGATCACCAATGAGGTAGTGGGATGATCAACTGAAATGTTTATCTTGAGGTGCCCAACACCTTGCCAATATCAGAGAACTCCCATTGGATCTGACAGAGTTTGGCACAATATTATTATGGTGTATCCGATATTGTATGATGGCTGAACAACCTGCAGATCGTACGATCAGATTGTTGCGTCTATGGCCACCATTATTCTACCCTGCTACTTGTCCAATCACAGATGAGTTACTGCCAGAACACCAGTTTGCAGTAACCTCCATTATGTAAAAAACAAAATTCCTTGGCAAACAATAAGATGCTCCCCCATTTCCTCACTACCTAGAAACAGAAATAAACCCTTGCTGTAAACAGATGTAACAGTAAGAAGTACAAACATTTGTCTGTGTTATCAGTATGCAGCAACAAACCAGATGTTAGCTTTTAACTTGGTTACTGCAGTTAGATAACATCTTATTGGCTGCTGCAGATTAAACTAGTCTTTACCAGATTGAATTATGCACAAGGCCACACTCTGAAACCCCTAACTTCCTGTTACCCTTTCCTTTTTGCATTTAGACAAAGGGGTCCAGATTGCATGGTGATTATACATTATTTGTCCCACCATGGCTGAACTTCTGGGAAGTAGGGGGTCACTAGGCACTATTCTATCAACATTTAATTTGGAAAAGAATAAATACAATCAAATATGTTCAAACAAGAAAGAGGGAAAACAGATCTGTCTGTCCAGCTCTCATATCATGTTTTCATGGTTCACCTTGTCTCATTGGAGTGTATGACACACATGAATTCTGCACATCCACTTACTGCACATCTATTTCTCTTATTCCAATTTGAAATTTTGCTTTCATGCTTGTAAAATGATATTTAATCCTCAAAGAAGAAAATGGTATTTTATCCAGATTGGTGTGAGATGAAGAGGAAAATGGTATTTTATCCAGATTGGTGGGAGATGAAGAAGAAAATGGTATTTTATCCAGATTGGTGGGAGATGAAGAAGAAAATGGTATTTTAGCCAGATTGGTGTGAGATGAAGAGGAAAATGGTATTTTATCCAGATTGGTGGGAGATGAAGAAGAAAATGGTATTTTATCCAGATTGGTGGGAGATGAAGAAGAAAATGGTATTTTAGCCAGATTGGTGGGAGATGAAGAAGAAAATGGTATTTTAGCCAGATTGGTGGGAGATGAAGAAGAAAGTGGTATTTTAGCCAGATTGGTGGGAGATGAAGAAGAAAATGGTATTTTAGCCAGATTGGTGGGAGATGAAGAAGAAAGTGGTATTTTAGCCAGATTGGTGGGAGATGCTTTTACACCCAGAGGTGTTTTCTCCAGAGAGCCAATAGGGGGCACTGTAATCATGGTGTTAGACAATAGGCACACTGTTATAGTCCAAAGTGGCGCAAGAATCTTTCCCAACAATAAGTGAGTTTTTTAATACTATGCTGGAGTTTTTAGGTATGGATTTTAGTGAAAGCCATTGCTTTATTGTTTGAAATAGGGAGTAGTGAAATAAAAGATATTGATCATTATGGCACAGATGATAATATGGTACATTGGCAATGACGTTTTGTATTAATATGTGTTACCAGCTCTTTTTGTCTCCTTATTTAATGTTTCACCAAAGATCTTCTTTTTGGGTTCTCGTGATTTTCATTGGCATGTAGAATCTTAGCAAACATGCTGGTTCAGTCCAGTATAAAATGCACAAACTATTAAATAATTAACCGCTCCATGATCTGTTTTTGTGTCCGGTTAACAGATACTTTAATTACTTTATCTGCATACTAGACATAGGTCATAGGTTCATTTTTTAATCACTTTCTGTATTGCATGGCTTAGCTCACCAAAAAAGACTCATAATACCATCATGCAATCTAAAGCCATATTGTATTAAACCAAACCATCAATGCCACATCCCCAGTTACACCATCAGAGAATGGACTAACTTTTCTATAGAAAAATACTAAATACCAAGATGTTAAAGGTCTAAAAATGTAAAAATGTTGACACTACATTTTTTTTTAACTTTTTTCGTATACGTTATTATGGGTGTTTAAAACACTCAAGTTTTTTCATTGTGTTACCTACACAGCAATACTCTTCTACAGTGTATAATATCTTCATTGGTTTGTACAGGACAAGATAGAATCTGAGATTATTTCCTGGTTAAAACACTATACATAATGTACACACCATCCAATTTTTTGGACCGACCAACCGATATTTACTTGTATTGGTCGGACGGCCCTGAAAAATTGGTTGGTGCATTTGCGGGCGGTAGCGGCCAGTCTTGGTCAGCCATTTATCCGGATTGGGCATGTTAGAAAATCACGTTCCCTCATGATCGGTTGCCTGCAGGTACTTTTGCCACGATCGACACTGATTCGACACTGATTCCTTCATCCCAAGCAGTCGGGCGGGATGAAAAATTCGCTGGTGTGTACCCAGCCTTAGAGGTGCAAGTAAGGTACACATTGCACATTTTTATATATAAGGAAAATGTCCTGAGAGATATCTGTGGAAGGTGCACTCTAGCCACAACTAAACACTGGGTTATCAGTTGTTATATTTATTATTCACAACCTTTTGTATACTTGCAATCCTGTTGCTCATTTTCACGCTCTCTCATGATTTTAACACACACTGCGTAAAACTGCCCAGGATGCCTTTGTATATAAAGAATGGCATTTACTAAGACTGCATGTTTGTATTCGCTGACAGATGAGATGAACTTTTGGAAACAGATCATATGTTGGTTTACTTTAGGTTGATTTTGCATTAGAATAAGTTCACCTTTTACAAAATCATTCATAAAGGCATAAAGAAAGAATAATATTCCACACAACCTAAACCTTGGTCTACAGCCTCTGTAGGATTTGTAGAAGTATATGTATACCTTATTACATTGGTTGTGATAGATCTGGTCATTGTTATAAGGATTTCCACTTTCCATAGTTGAATAAATACTTATAGACCATTTGATTTTATTCTCAACATGAAACTTCATTATTTTGTACTAAATTCATAAAACGTATAGCGTGTGTAGCTATCATAAAACAATAGTTTGTAACCCCTTCACCCATTAATATTTGTACCATATCCAGCAGTGTGTGTATAGCATGGAAGGGTAGCTTTTTATACAGAGACTGATGATCCACAGACATTTAACATGCTCTGGGAATAATGCAATAAAATGTGCAAAACTTTGCCCCTGCTAATAATTGCCAGAAACTAATCAAATGTTAACTTTTTACTGGGTAAAACTGGCCATACACCGGTAGATTCCTCCAATTGGATTTCAGATTGAGTGCAATGATTGGAAATCCGATCTAAAGAGATGCTCAAAGTCTCCAAACTTAAGCCTTCGATCTTTCTGCAGATTTCCATTCAAAATCCATCAAGAGATGGGGACTGAGAATGGGGTCAATGAAAAATTTTCCGCCTGGCCTGATCTTCCCTTTTTTCAATATTCCGACATTGTCAAGCAGTCAAATGGAAAACAGGTTGATCCGATCAATTTGATTGGATCGTTCAAAATGTCAATCCCATGTATGGCAGTCTTTACTGCAATTAGATAACATCTCATTGGTTGTTGCCGAGTAATAGCACAGGCTAAAGTTTACTCCTTTAATGGCATCATCCTCTGTAGGTTAAGTTATGTGTCCTAATGGTGTTTGGCAGTTCTGCACATTTATCTGTTTTACCTGTGCTGTCCATAAAAGACAGAACCTGGTTTGCCACTAAAGTTCGGGTTTCACAATTTAGCAAAAACAATTTCACAGAATCACAAATTCTTGCATTTTTAAAACTACTACAGTTTTATTGTGTGCCAGCCCCCTAACTGTTATAACAGCCATTTGCCAGTGTGTTACAGGATGTGACAGACAGCAAATAGAGTAGGGAGAGACAGACATTGCTCTATTGTGTTAAGGTGGTCATTCACTACAAAAGGTTATTGCGATTAGGGATGGCTCGAGGCTGAACTTTACAAGTTTGCACGAACTCGAACTGCTCAAACTAGTTTGGGCTCGAACTAGTTCGTTTTTTGAACTCGCGGCTGTATTTTTGATAATTATCGAAAAATTTGCTAATTATCAAATTTACAGGCTGTTCTCTAACCCTCGAATAAAGCGTTCGATTTTCGGTAACTCTCGGATGTATTGTTTGGTAACTCTCGAATGTATTCTTCAGTAACCCTCAAGTGTAGCGGTCAATTTCGGTAACCTTCGAATCTAGTGTTAGTTTTCGGTAACCCTTGAATGTAGTGTTCGGTAACCTTTGAATGTAGTGGTTGATTACAACCGACAATTGCCGATCATGGGGAAGGAAGCGGTTAAAGAAGTTTTAGTGACAGTGACATGTTCCCCAGACCGTTTCCCAGGTGCCACTGCCATTTACAGTAAGTTACCATTTTTATTTTAACTGCTATTCACCCGAACTTTCCAAACGATTTGTCTCCCATAGACTATAATGGGTTTGTTTCCGAACCACCAAGTTCGTCCATCTCTAATTGTGATTGTAAACCGACCAATAGTTTGATAGACAGATGTACAGTGTTAATTTTACGCAGATAACCAAAACTTCGAATTTGTTTTGTGATTAATGTCTAATGTCATCTATTGTGAGATGATATTATATTTACATTTAATCCGAACTTCAGAAGATACTATGATCATTTAACTAATCGACTATTACAATCTAATTTATCATTATAAGATCGGCAAAATGTACAATTGTTCGGCCAATCAATGGAAATGTCAGATTGTACAGTATGTCAGATTGTGCATAAAATTGGCCTAATGTATGCTCACCTTTAGTTCTAAAAGCCAGTCTGCCAGTCAGCTTTCCAACCAGTGACCAAGTCAACATTGGTATTGGGAATTTTTATTAATTATTTAAATAAAAAACATTACAAAAGTATCAACAAAAAGAAAATAGACTAACATCAGTAAATCAATGGAATGTTAATAAAAGTGTGTTATTGTATTGCTGCTATGCCAAGGCTGACATTATTCTGTACATTTTTTAAGCAAAAATGTTATTGTTATTCCATTAATATTCCAATACCAACAGAATACATTTATAAATATACATAGTATTACTCCGTCAATGCTGCTTATGCGCGAATACAACAAAGTTACTACTGTGTTTGGTTTACTGCATAGCTAGCAAGCATGCACAAACCAAGCATATAAATATCTTTATGATAAAATATTGTTCCCAGAATGCTGACTTACTTGGATTGTCCCTAACAGTAGTTTCTGAATCTTTGACTGGTAGGTGATTCCGACATACTTAGATTACTACTGAGCAATAGGAATGGGTCAATTTAGCAAGGTTTGTTCAACCAGCGCTCATGTGTAGGATAAAAAGGTTGGACTAGATGGACATATGTTAATTTATTCAACCTCCAATACCACGCTACTATGTATGTCACTAGGTTCCGACTTTCGGAATTCCTAGAAATTCTGCTTTGGGCCTGGGTACTTGCTACTGAAGATGTTTGGAAACTACAACTCCCAGCAACTATAGCATACTGGGAGTCGTAGTTTCCAAACAACTGGAGTGCCAAGGAATTGGGGGTTACTGTATGGGATTACTGTCCATTTAAAGGGTAACTAATGCCTCAAAACAATACAGAATCAGGAGGATGGTATCTATTGTTGAAAAGATTGCCTTCTGATTCTATATTGTTTTGAGTCTTTAGCATAATTCCAATACAGTAGTCCCATACAGTAATAGCCATACTGGGTTTGGTTATTACTGTATGGGACTACTGTATGGGAATTCTGCTGTCCATTCAATGGGCAACTAAAGCCTCAAAACAATACAGAATCAGAAGGCAGTAGTGGTCATAATTACTACCCTCGACTTATACTCGAGTCAAACAGTTTTCACTCATTTTTCGGGATTATCCTCGGATTGACTTATATTCGAGTATACACAGTACTTCAGTTGACGACACAGGTATCATACTATATTTTCTTTCAAGGGTGATCTAGGGGTGTAGCTTTTTGTTTTAATAAATTTAAATGATGTAATCTGATACATTGTGCTGATCAAAACAGTCTCTTACTTTACTGAAAAAATGACTCAAATTGTGAACATTTATCATAAAAAGTGTGTGTGTTTTTTATTTTTAAAGCAATTTTATTGTTTGTCTTAAGCCTGTATGTATGTATGTATAACAAATAAACATAAGAGGAACAGGCGTTTCTGATTAACTCCTCAACTGCATTTTGAAGGGATCCTGAAGAGTAATGTTCATTAAAGTTCCTGGATTTGCATTTCAAATGAGTGTTGTCAGCACAAACGCTAACCGAATGTGATTTATTTACTAATCTCATGATTCTTCATATTTTGTCATGTACTCATTGTTCCTGCAGAGCTTATTTAATGAAGAACTTATGATAAGTCTACGTGGTAACCATAGCATCTCCAATGCATTGCAAAAAACATTGCAAGCCGTCAATAATAACCTGCTGTTACTGTACACAAGCCACATCCATGTTTGTGCAGATGTATGTGTGTACTCATCTGTATCTATATTTTTGAGCATTTGCATAAGTGCATATGTGTATGTGTGGTTGTGCAAGGGCTGAGCCTAGCCACTTTGCAAGATCAATGAATGATGCTGACTGGAGCCACACATACGTAAGATTGTTGGCTGAAGCAGGCTGACATTGGACGTTCATTAGCTACTACTGGACAATAATAACCTTACAGGTGTACAAAGCTCAAATGTGTAAATTTATGTATGTGCTGTACCTTAGCAGTGAGGGAGGGTAGGTTTTAGCCAACCATGTTCGTACCCTTTGTATTCCTGACCAACAGACATTGACTGTTATTCTGTCACGCTGGAATTGAAGGTCAAAATTGACCAGTGGATACCAGGCCTTAAAGGATAAGTGCACTGTAAAATCAAGTTATGTTCATTTGGAAGCTGCAGCTTTAAAAATACCGTTACCATATTTTTTTCCCTATGTCCCTCCAGAGCCTAGCTTTGTGCCTTGGAAGTTGCTGACATCTTGTTACTGGTTTGCTGAATGTTAAGCTCCGCCCCTCTGAGATTTCCTCTGCTTTCTCCTACTTGAGCCTCAATCGATAATGCCTGAGAGTGCACGGAACTCACAGTCATTACTGTTTGTGGCTCAAGCAGGAGAGTGCACGGAACTCACAGGCGTTACTGTTTGAGGCTCAAGCAGGAGAGTGCACAGAACTCACAGGCATTACTGTTTGAGGCTCAAGCAGAAGAGTGCACGGAACTCACAGGCATTACTGTTTGAGGCTCAAGCAGGAGAGTGCACGGAACTCACAGGCATTACTGTTTGAGGCTCAAGCAGGAGAGTGCACAGAACTCACAGTCATTACTGTTTGAGGCTCAAGCAGGAAAGTGCACGGAACTCACAGGCATTACTGTTTGAGGCTCAAGCAGGAGACTGCACAGAACTCACAGTCATTACTGTTTGTGGCTCAAGCAGGAGAGTGCACGGAACTCACAGGTATTACTGCATGAGGCTCAAGCAGAAGAGTGCCAGGAAAACTCACAGGCATTACTGTTGAGGCTCAGCAGGAGAGTGCATGGAACTCACAGGCATTACTGTTTGAGGCTCAAGCAGGAGAGTGCACGGAACTCACAGTCATTACTGTTTGAGGCTCAAGCAGGAGAGCACGGAACTCACAGGCATTACTGTTTGAGGCTCAAGCAGGAGAGTGCACGGAACTCACAGGCATTACTGCTTGAGGCTCAAGCAAAGAGAGAGTGCACGGAACTCACAGGCATTACTGTTTGAGGCTCAAGGCAGGAGAGTGACAGGAACTCACAGGCATTACTGCTTGAGGCTAAGCAGAGAGTGGACGGAACTCACAGTCATTAATGTTTTAGGCTCAAGCAGGGGAGTGCACGGAACTCACAGGCATTACTGTTTGAGGCTCAAGCAGGAGAGTGCACGGAACTCACAGGCATTACTGCTTGAGGCTCAAGCAGAAGAGTGCACGGAACTCACAGGCATTACGTTTGGGCTCAAGCAGGAGAGTGCATGGAACCACAGGCATATATTTGAGGCTCAAGCAGGAGAGTGCACGGAGCTCACAGGCATTACTGCTTGAGGATCAAGCAGGAGAGTGATGGAAACTCACAGGCATTAATGTTTGAGGCTCAAGCAGGAGAGTGCACGGAACTCACAGTCATACTGTTTGAGGCTCAAGCAGGAGAGAGGCACGGAACTCACGGCATACTGTTTGAGGCTCAAGCAGGAGAGTGCACGGAACTCACGGCATTACTGCTTGAGGCTCAAGCAGAGAGTGCACGGAACTCACAGGCATTACTTTTGAGGCTCAAGCAGGAGAGTGACGGAACTCACAGGCATTACTGTTTGAGGCTCAAGCAGGAGAGTGCACAGAACTCACAGTCATTACTGTTTGAGGCTCAAGCAGGAAAGTGCACGGAACTCACAGGCATTACTGTTTGAGGCTCAAGCAGGAGACTGCACGGAACTCACAGTCATTACTGTTTGTGGCTCAAGCAGGAGAGTGCACGGAACTCACAGGTATTACTGCATGAGGCTCAAGCAGAAGAGTGCATGGAACTCACAGGCATTACTGTTTGAGGCTCAAGCAGGAGAGTGCATGGAACTCACAGCATTACTGTTGAGGCTCAAGCAGGAGAGTGCACGGAACTCACAGGCATTACTGTTTGAGGCTCAAGCAGGAGAGTGCACGGAACTCACAGGCATTACTGTTTGAGGCTCAAGCAGGAGAGTGCACGGAACTCACAGGCATTACTGCTTGAGGCTCAAGCAGAAGAGTGCACGGAACTCACAGGCATTACTGTTTGAGGCTCAAGCAGGAGAGTGCACGGAACTCACAGGCATTACTGTTGAGGTCAAGCAGAAGAGTGCACGGAACTCACAGTCATTATGTTTGAGGCTCAAGCAGGAGAGTGCACGGAACTCACAGGCATTACTGTTTGAGGCTCAAGCAGGAGAGTGCACGGAAATCACAGGCATTACTGCTTGAGAGCTCAAGCAGAAGAGTGCACGGAACTCACAGGCATTACTGTTGAGGCTCAAGCAGGAGAGTGCATGGAACTCACAGGCATTACTTTGAGGCTCAGAAGGAGAGTGACGACGGAACTCACAGGCATTACTGCTTGAGGATCAAGCAGGAGAGTGCATGGAACTCACAGGCATTACTGTTTGAGGCTCAAGCAGGAGAGTGCACGGAACTCACAGTCATTACTGTTGAGGCTCAAGCAGGAGAGTGCACGGAACTCACAGGCATTACTGTTTGAGGCTCAAGCAGGAGAGTGCACGGAAAATCACAGGCATTACTGCTTGAGGCTCAAGCAGAAGAGTGCAGGAACTCACAGGCATTACTGTTTGAGGCTCAAGCAGGAGAGTGCACGGACTCACAGGCATTACTGCTTGAGGCTCAAGCAGAGAAGAGTGCACAGAACTCACAGTCATTACTGTTGAGGCTCAAGCAGGAGAGGGACGACTCACAGGCATTACTGTTTGAGGCTCAAGCAGGAGAGTGCACGGAACTCACAGGCATTACTGCTTGAGGCTCAAGCAGAAGAGTGCACGGAACTCACAGGCATTACGTTGAGGCTCAAGCAGGAGAGTGCATGGAAATCCACAGGTATTACATTTGAGGCTCAAGCAGGAGAGTGCACGGAACTCACAGGCATTACTGCTTGAGGATCAAGCAGGAGAGTGCATGGAACTCACAGGCATTACTGTTTGAGGCTCAAGCAGGAGAGTGCACGGAACTCACAGGCATTACTGTTGAGGCTCAAGCAGGAGAGTGCATGGAACTCACAGGCATTACTGTTTGAGGCTCAAGCAAGAGGAGAGTGCACGGAACTCACAGTCATTACTGTTGTGGGCTCAAGCAGGAGAGTGCACGGAACTCACAGGCATACTGCTTGAGGCTCAAGCAGAGAGTGCACGGAACTCACAGGCATTACTGTTTGAGGCTCAAGCAGGAGAGTGCACGGAACTCACGGACATTACTGCTTGAGGATCAAGCAGAAGAGTGCATGGAACTCACAGGCATTACTGTTTGAGGATCAAGCAGAAGAGTGCATGGAACTCACAGGCATTACTATTGAGGCTCAAGCAGGAGAGAACACGAAATTCACAGGCATTACTGTTTGAGGCTCAAGCAGGGAAGTGCACGGACATCACAGGCATTACTGCTTGAGGCTCAAGCAGAAGAGTGCACGGAACTCACAGGCATTACTGTTTGAGGTCAAGGCAGGAGAGTGCACGGAACATCACAGGCATTACTGCTGAGGCTCAAGCAGAAGAGTGCACGGAACTCACAGTCATTACTGTTTGAGGCTCAAGCAGGAGAGTGCACGGAACTCACAGGCATTACTGTTTGAGGCTCAAGCAGGAGAGTGCAGGAACTCACAGGTCATTACTGTTGAGGCTCAAGCAGAAGAGTGCACGGAACTCACAGGCATTCTGTTGAGGCTCAAGCAGGAGAGTGCATGGAACTCACAGGCATTACTATTTGAGGCTCAAGCAGGGAGTGCACGGAGTCACAGGCATTACTCTTGAGGATCAAGCAGGAGAGTGCATGGAATCACAGGCATTACTGTTTGAGGCTCAAGCAGGAGAGTGCACGGAACTCACAGTCATTATGTTTGAGGCTCAAGCAGGAGAGTGCACGGAAATCACAGGCATTACTCTTTGAGGCTCAAGCAGGAGAGTGCACGGAACTCACAGGCTTACTGCTTGAGGCTCAAGCAGAGAGAGAGTGCACGGAACTCACAGGCATTACTGTTTGAGGCTCAAGGGAGAGTGACGGAACTCACAGGCATTTGTTGAGGCTCAAGCAGGAGAGTGCACGGAACTCACAGTCATTACTGTTTGAGGCTCAAGCAGGAAGTGCACGGAACTCACAGGCATTACTGTTTGAGGCTCAAGCAGGAGATGCACGGAACTCACAGTCATCGTTGTGGCTCAAGCAGGAGAGTGGCACGGAACTCACAAGGATATACTGCTGAGGCTCAAGCAGAAGAGTGCATGGAACTCACAGGCATTACTGTTTGAGGCTCAAGCAGAGGAGAGTGCATGGAACTCACAGGCATTACGTTTGAGGCTCAAGCAGGAGAGTGCACGGAACTCACAGGCATTTGTTTGAGGCTCAAGCAGGAGAGTGCACGGAACTCACAGGCATTACTGTTTGAGGCTCAAGCAGGAGAGTGCACGGAACTCACAGGCATTACTGCTTGAGGCTCAAGCAGAAGAGTGCACGGAACTCACAGGCATTACTGTTTGAGGCTCAAGCAGGAGAGTGCACGGAACTCACAGGCATTACTGCTGAGGCTCAAGCAGAGAGTGACGGAACTCACAGTCATTACTGTTTGAGGCTCAAGCAGGAGAGTGCACGGAAACTAAGGCATTACTGTTTGAGGCTCAAGCAGGAGAGTGCACGGAACTCACAGGCATACTGCTTGAGGCTCAAGCAGAAGAGTGCACGGAACTCACAGGCATATACTGTTTGAGGCTCAAGCAGGAGAGTGCATGGAACTCACAGGCATTACTATTTGAGGCTCAAGCAGGAGAGTGCACGGAACTCACAGGCATTACTGCTTGAGGATCAAGCAGGAGAGTGCATGGAACTCACAGGCATTACTGTTTGAGGCTCAAGCAGGAGAGTGCACGGAACTCACAGTCATTACTGTTTGAGGCTCAAGCAGGAGAGTGCACGGAACTCACAGGCATTACTGTTTGAGGCTCAAGCAGGAGAGTGCACGGAACTCACAGGCATTACTGCTTGAGGCTCAAGCAGGAGAGTGCACGGAACTCACAGGCATTACTGTTTGAGGCTCAAGCAGGAGAGTGCACGGAACTCACAGTCATTACTGTTTGAGGCTCAAGCAGGAGAGTGCACAGAACTCACAGGCATTACTGTTTGAGGCTCAAGCAGGAGAGTGCACAGAACTCACAGGCATTACTGCTTGAGGCTCAAGCAGAAGAGTGCACGGAACTCACAGGCATTACTGTTTGAGGCTCAAGCAGGAGAGTGCATGGAACTCACAGTATACTATTTGAGGCTCAAGCAGGAGAGTGCACGGAACCACAGGCATTAATGTTGAGGTCAAGCAGGAGAGTGCATGGAACTCACAGGCATTACTGTTTGAGGCTCAAGCAGGAGAGTGCACGGAACTCACAGGCATTACTGTTTGAGGCTCAAGCAGGAGAGTGCATGGAACTCACAGGCATTACTGTTTGAGGCTCAAGCAGGAGAGTGCACGGAACTCACAGTCATTACTGTTGGTGGCTCAAGCAGGAGGTGCACGGAACTCACAGGCATTACTCTTGAGGCTCAAGCAGAGAGTGCACGGAACTCACAGGCATTACTGTTGAGGCTCAAGCAGGAGAGTGCATGGAACTCACAGGCATTACTATTGAGGCTCAAGCAGGAGAGTGCACGGAAACTCACGGACATTATGCTGAGGATCAAGCAGAAGAAGAGGCATGGAACTCACAGGCATTACTATTGAGGCTCAAGCAGGAGGGGAGACACGAAAATTACAGGCATTACTGGTGAGGCTCAAGCAGGGAAGTGCACGGAACTCACAGGCATTACTATTTGGGCTCAAGCAGGAGAGTGCACGGAACTCACAGGCATTACGTTTGAGGCTCAAGCAGGAGATGCACGGAACTCCCAGGCATATATTTGAGGCTCAAGCAGAGGAGAGTGCACGGAACTCACAGGCATTACTGTTGAGGCTCAAGCAGGAGAGTGCACGGAACTCACAGGCATTACTTTGAGGCTCAAGCAATAGAGTGCAAGGAACTCAAGGCATTACTGTTTGAGGCTTCACAGAGGAGAGTGCACGGAACTCACAGGCATTACTGTTTGAGGCTCAAGCAGGAGAATGCACAGAAATCACAGGCATTATCAATTGAGGCTCAAGCAGGAGAGTGCATGGAACTCACAGGCATTACTGTTTGAGGCTCAAGCAGGAGAGTGCACAGAACTCACAAGTGTTACTGTTTGAGGCTCAAGCAGGAGAGTGCACGGAACTCACAGGCATTACTGTTTGAGGCTCAAGCAGGAGAGCACACGGAACTCACAGGCATTACTGTTTGAGGCTCAAGCAGAAGAGTGCATGGAACTCACAGGCATTACTGTTTGAGGCTCAAGCAGGAGAGTGCACAGAACTCACAGGCATTACTGTTTGATGCTCAAGCAGGAGTGTGCATGGAACTCACAGGCATTACTGTTTGATGCTCAAGCAGGAGTGTGCACGGAACTCACAGGCATTACTGTTTGAGGCTCAAGCAGGAGTGTGCACGGAACTCACAGGCATTACTGTTTGAGGCTCAAGCAGGAGAAAGCAGAGGAAATCTCAGAGGGGAGGAGATTCACATTCAGCAAACCAGTAACAAGATGTCAGCAACTTCCAAGGCACAAAGCTAGGCTCTGGAGGGGCATAGGGAAAAAAAAAATATGGCAACAGTATTTTTAAAGCTGCAACTTCCAACTGAACATAACTTGATTTTACTGTGCACTTATCCTTTAAATATATTCCTTTGTCTCTTTGTAAACCATTAAGCAAACGTCTTTTAATGGGTTATAGGACAGGAAGGTTCCACATTGGAATATTGGAGGTATATTGAGAACAGCCCAAAAAGCTTTTTTGACGTTAATATATAATATATAATATAAAAAAGCTTTTTTGACGCATATTTTGATTTTCCTAAAATCACTCGCCTTGTCTTAAGCTGGCCTAACACACGTGACATCTCAGTCCTACACTCACCCAGTCAAGCTCTCCGTGTTATTTGTTGTGCTTTTGATTGAGGTTTTTCTTTGTCTCCTCTTCATCTAAGGCATCTTAAAATGTAATAAATACGAGGCTTTGGGAAAGTTGTAAATATAGAGGTTTACACCGTTTGTTTATTATTATTTTTGTTAATGTTATTTATAGCTGCCCCATTGTGAAATAAACCAGTGTAAACAGAACCAACTTTAAGTAAAAATTTAAACTTAAGTAAAAATTTTTATTATCAATTAGACATTTTGCTGTGATGTGACAAAGAAGATCGTCCCCCCTTCCCCTCCTTGTTATTTGCCCTTTCTGATTACTAAGGTGGGAACATTCATCCCATACAAAGATCCCAGTGCTCAGATTTCTGGTTCTGCCAGAAGTAGTTGTCAGTGCAGAACACCACTCATTTGTTATGTATATGTGTCTCTATTTTACCCCCCAGGCAATGGTATTACTGCCAACCACATGGTCATAACAAAAAGCATCCCTGACCATTTCCTTCTAATTAGGGAAATTAGGATGAAAAAGATTTCATCACCTGATGAGTCTTTAGATAGTGACACATGGAATTTTTTATTTTTTTTGCACTCAAAAGATTACCCAGGGGCTTTGGTTGAGTGTAGACAGTTTAACGGTTATTTCCTTTAAAAATGGATGTCTGATTAATGAAAAACTAAACTTTTCTCTATTGATTGTGTAACTTAGTGACACTCTACTGGTGCCAACACAGATTTCCCACTGTGATTTGCCATTGTGTGGGTAACATTAGTTACAAAAATGTTCTTGAAGGGTTTGGAATGAATATGGTGCACAGATCCAGGGTGTCTATAGGTAGTTTAATTGCTTTTGAAGTGAATTGAATTTTAACCCTTCTAGCACTTGTCATCTTAAAGGGTATGTTCACTCCTCAAATGAATAATTATTTATGGGTAAATCACCTCCCAAAAGGAATAATTACAAGCTTTTACATGCTTGTAGAAGGCAGCTAGGGGAATAGCATTCAGTCATTGACTGTGATGGGTTACATCCATGACTGACAGATGCTAACTGGAAGAGCCAGGAAACAGAAAGAGACGCAAAAGAACATTAGGCAGCATTTCAGTGGAGCCAGGAGTGAACTTAGAGCAAACTTACCTGTTACGCAATCCTCTGCAGCAGCACTGACAGGTCGTGCATGTGCTCTATAGCTGTAAAGATCCCGGAAGCGGTCGGGACCTGGCATTGCTGCTGCGGAGGATCGCGTAACAGATCAGTTTGCTCTAAGTTCGTTCCTGGCTCCACTTGCATTGATTGAAGAACAAGAAGTAAGGCATAGCTCCTTATCCTACTGTTCTTTAATTAATGCAATAAAAGAACAGTTCAGTTTGGTAGTGAACTATTCCTTTAAAAAATGGAACACATATCTATCCCAATAAAAAATGGCAAATAGAAAGACGAGAGAGGGTTTCTATGTCCTTTTAGTTCACTGTGTTGCAAGGGAACTAATCCATCATAACTACAAAGTTGCAAAGTCACCCAGTGTTCACTGTACAGCTAGCTCTTTGCAAGGTAGAAAAGGCTTTTGTACTTTATTTGCAGAAAGTGTTTTTAATGTAAGTTTCTTTTTCATATTATAACACTGAAAAATGATTTAACAACTGAAAGCTGGAAGGAAGGTCAAACTTTAGCCTCATGTTATTTATGATGCATCTGATTTGGGGGAGAAGATGGTTAGAGGGGAGGGCTGGAGGGGATTAAACTAGGTATGGGGGGTAGATAGAGGAGTAGAAATGGCCAAAACTGCTAAGTTTTATTCCGTTTTAGGGTTTTCGGATGTCGGGGAAAACATAGCTTCATTTAGATGCACCCGGGGGAGTTCTTGGGGTTTGGGTTAAGACTTGCGTGAAAATTGTGGGTGGATATGTTCTTTAAGATTAACAACATAGGTTTCTGTTAGGTGCCCAATGTTAGGCCTTTCTTCCAGCGTTCAGTTGTTAAACATTCACTTACATTGCCATGAATCATTATGCATTGTAATAGTAAAATAATAGTTGCCTTTAAAAGGGGTGGACATGCCCTTTAAGCCCTATGCTGCCGAGCAAAATCAAGAATGCTGAAATCTTATTGGACTACATATCTGCATAGAAATATGATGAATAAAGTTGGTTAGTACAGCAGACTGATAAGCTTGAAAAAGACGGGAGGTGATTTGGACACTGACATTATTAAGAACTTTTTAGTGGTTGTAGCAGCAATATCTTTAATACAGGATTAGTCCAGTACGTACCTGGCAAATTAAATCTGTATGTGCTGTAGCTCTTCAATGAAATGGTGTTGTGATGTGGGAATAATCAATCCGACCTCCCTGTCCCAGGTACTTTCCATTTTTAAAAAGAGTATAATTATCCTTTAAGTTTAAGGCATTTAAATGGAGTTCTAAGGGTTGTAGTTGACAATGTAGGTTGAACATTCTCGACCTTCTTTTTTCCCACTAGATTCCAGAGCTCTAGTGTATTGTTCATGGCCCTTACTTCTCTTCATCTGATTCTTTTAACCAGATATGACTTTCTTAGCCAATCATGACCCTTGCCAGAAGCTGGATAAGAAGCCAACGTCCTTCTAATGTGAAAAGCAGGATGTTAGTTCAGCTGGAAACTTGAAGGTGCCAACAGACAACACAGGTTATAAAATGAGCAGAGATAACTAGGTATCTTTTGACAGAAATCTCAGGCTTTAAGAGTAAAAAAACCATCAGCATCTAAAGGAAAATTCCCAAATAAATGGAAACCTTGATTTTCTAAAATTTAGCAACAGATAATAGATGTTGCACATTTACAAGTACATATTGCAGTACTGTCGTTTTTAAAATTGCTGTATAAAGTGATCCACATACAATATATTGGAGCAGTTGATGGTTTGTTTGCTGTTTTATATCTTAACACTTCACAAAGTATTTTTTCTCTAATATGTCAAACTAAATCTATCGCTGAGCCCCACAGTAAAGAACAGTCACATTTGGCTTATATTTAAAGCATTTAATTGTTACCCAAGCTAGAAATGTTTGAACTATCTGTTGATGCTTTCCTAAAACATTTTTTACAGAACACATTATCCAAAAATCCCAGTAAAAGCTCATTATAGAGATATTTTATAGTGTGTCCTTCAGAGAATCAGAGAGGAATGATAATATATCCTTTCATCTTGAGTTTGATTGGCCCTCTTGATCAGGCTTTGACGGTTTGGGATTTTATACTAGATACCAGACAATTGCTTTCTCTACTTGAGTAATAAGGTTTGTTGTGGCTGAGATAAAGATTTTGGGACTGATTATTAGATCCTAATGTCTGACTTTAGGGATTATAACGAGGATCCTTTATGACAGCCCTGTATACTGATGAACCGGGCAAGTTGAATCAAGATTTTCCAAATCCTACTAAAAGAGAATAAATGTTCACACAGAAGATAAAAGGGAGATGTAGGTAGGACTAGAAAACTACAATATTAGCAACAAAATAACTGGCTGCTCTGGAAAAATTCAAAAAGTTCTTGCAAACATGTATAATGTTAGCACATTATTGGTTTAGTATATTATTACTGTATTTGTGTATATATATATATATATATATATATATATATATATATATATATATATGTTTATATATATATTATCATGAAGATAAAAAGGCAATTCTTACAAACGCAAAAGTATTTTTTTGCATTAAGTGCTATAAACACAACCTACCATTTGCAGGGGTTTATGAGATATAATAGGCCCTAGGAACAAATGGTACACCTAGTTAATAGGTTGACTTTTTTTGTCTACTCTGGTATTGTTGGACTTAAATCGAACACCTTTAATGTACACAGCAGCGTTGAATGAAGCTCAATTACACAGAATGGGCATTTGTTGTGTTTAATAGCACAAGGTTATTTTTTACAATGTGTTTTTAAAGGGATTTTATAATAAGTTTGGTTAAAAAGTTTTAAATCATTTGATTAGCAAGTAGAAGAAAAATAAAATCTTAGAAGTACTTAATATTTGAAAATCCAGTGAATATTTCTGCTTAATAACCTGTAATTTCCCTCTATCTAAAATTTTAATAATTTACCAATGCCTTGAGAAATGGAATGAAAATATTATAAGGTTCCGTGTGACTTCTTTTAATGTTTCATGCCTTCATTTCTAAAATGCAAAGAACCTGAAGCCAAAATTCATATTTTATATAAAAATGTAATTATACACCATATGTGACTTGATATTAAAATCAGATTCTGTATTGTATGGGTACTTGTGAACTGCAATTTGTGCCCTCAAACAGATCAATATTTTCATAGTGTTAAAGTTTAAAACTACATCCATTACTAATAATATATTGGGGGGGGGGCACGTCGACTATCATTTATATTCATTCTAGATCCTCTTTTTACAGTTTCTTATGAACTTTTTTCATGAGCAAAGTTTTTTACTGCAGTGATCAATGTACTTCTATGTCATATTTTACACACGGTGTAGTAAGATATAATAATCCGAACATGCTTTGTACATTTTAAGTTTCACATGTCCATAGAAGACAAAAAGATATAGAAGACGTTTCATATATACAGTAAGTATACATATATATATATATATATATATATATATATATATATATATATATATAAAATGCACTTCTCAAAAGCAGAGTTGATATAAAGGGTAGCAGTGAATTCTAACATTCTCTCTGTGATGCTAACATTTCAATGTAAAATACTTTACTATTATTGCAATTCACAGCATTTCTGGATCTTAGAAGTTTTATGAAACTCCTAAATAATTAAAATTGATAATAAAGTTGAACTATGGCCACTATACCTTTTTTCCTGGAATTTTCCAATAAAGTAAAGGCATTTAGAAAACAATATACTATTTTATGGCAGTATACCTGTAGATACAAAAAGCTTCGAGACTAACAGCCGCGTTACAGTAATATGCAATGTTACAGTGCTCTTGTTTCTGCCTACTTTCTCTTCATTTCATATGACATCATCTAATTCCCGACTATAAAATATTACATCAAGAGAAACTTTTTTGGCACAGGATACAGAGACCTTGATTTGTCTATCACAACTCTGTTTTTTTAAAGCTATGTGTATCAACAAAGTGAAAAGCCCAAATTCAAAGTAGGATAATTCACCGTTAAGAATTATTTTAACCTATTAATTGCTGGACCCACTAAATGACCCCCATCTGCTTTTGCAAAAACAAATTAGAAGCTAATTTAAGAAGTAAGCAAAGGGGAAATCACACTGGGCCTTAAATTTAAAAGATCTTCAATAGAAGACGTAATTGGGAAAAAAAAAAATAAAAAATGAATTGCATATGAATCATTTGTGCAATGTCAGAATTCTATTCTTTTTTTTCCTTTACATACATCTTTCCAAATGGTGATTTGCATTAACTAATCATGTGAAGGCTTTTAGTAGCAAGTTACAGTTTAACAACAACTGCAGGACTCGAGGAAGGAAATCACAGATGTACAGTATGTAGTACAGTATGTCTCATTTATTTAAACTTTTATCATCCAATTCTTATTTCTCAAAAGCAGATTGCTTTATTTTCCTCTAATAATAATAATTATAATAATAATATCAATATAAATCCATTTTTAAAAATATAGTTTTATCCAATGTTTAATTGTTCTGTTTGTAAGACAAAACAACTTAATTAGAATGTATTTGACCTATTTAGCTGTTTGGCAGGGAGGGAAGTATTGATAGTATTTAAAGGGTTAAACTGTGCCAGCGAGCCTGCAGTGCTGTAAATAAAACTTTTGTTGCACCAAGTCAACTGTATCAAAGTTGGATTTAACTGACTTTGTTTTAAAGTTAATTTATGCACCAAAAAACCGTATGTGAAATGGGCTTTGTGTGTCTATCAGTCTTAACTCCTTAACTTCCAGAAGGAAACCAAATAAATAAATAAAAATACTCCAACCAGGAGTTTAACATTCTAAGATTTCTTACTGCTAAACTAAACGTTAAAAACTTTAAATGAGTGAATACATGTCAAGCACAAGAAAGGACCAAAAAATTCCACCAGTTCGACATGTTTATTAAAAAAAAAAGCCTGCTTGTATTTAATTTGATTATTTACAAACTTTACAATGCTCTCCCAGCAACCTGTGCCCCTGCAGAACACAATGCAACTTGTAATTCAGCTTCAGCTAAAGGGGGTTGGGATTGCTTGGTCTCTCTCTCTCCCTCTCCCTCTCTGCTTCTCCCCCCTCCACCTCCTCACTCCCTCCCTCCCTCCCTTTTTCTCCCTCTGGCCTGCTGTGCTTGTGTGCCTGGCTGGGGAAGCTGCTGTTCCTTTAAGACTGTGCAGTCAGGGGGTGGTGCCTTCCTCTGCTTAAGGCTTCTTTGATATTAATAGTGTTTGGTGTCTTGAAACTGACGTAATGCTGGGAGACTGAGGTCCTGACAAGCGATAACATTTTTGATAAAAAAGAGAACTCATCTGGCTGAAATCTTGGTGTGATTTCTCTAGAGCCAACAGATCTCCTTGTTAAACCCCCCAACAGCATCAAGATTTTTTTCCTCTTCTCCCCCCGCCCCCCTTGACCAGCCAACCCCTCCCTTGTTCCTGTCTGGGTCTCTGCTCTCACTTGGTGGGTTGGGGGGGGAGAACACAGAAACCCTTTCTCTTCCATCCCTGTACCCTTCCAAACACCAAAATAATCAAAGATCAACTCTGCAAACAACAAGGAAACGGTTCATGGCTCACGCCACAGTTCCACCATCTTCCAGACTGCTGCTGCTGCTGCTGCTAAGGTTATTGCAGATCAATCAACAGGTAAGGGGAGGAGGGGGGAGACCGACAGTTTCAACAGATAGATTGGTGCACACAAGCAGCAGCTTTCTCTTCTATGTGTCCCCCCCTCTGTCACCCAATCCTCTTCTCACCCCCCTCGTGTCCCCCTGCACTTTCTGAGCCTCCTCACTCTTAATCCCCCATGCACCTACTCTCACCCGTCCCAGTTTACCCCACAACACATGGATTCATTCCTTCATTATCCATGTTTACTCACTTCTGTAACCTGCTCTGTCACCCCTGCTCTTCTCTTCCTCCTGACCCCCCTAAGCCTATTCCTTCCCCCCTTTCCTATACTTTGCTTACTCTTTTTTCCCCCTCCTCTCTTACTTCTCTTATTAATTTAAATTTCTTTAACTGAAAGATGTAAATCCCTCTGGCTATCTGTAAACGACACCTTCTCTGCATCCACTGAGCAGCTCTAAACTGTCAGAGGATGCTGGGAGCTGTAGTCCAACAAAAAGCATGTGGGCCACAGGTTGGATATGCATGCACCCCCACCCCCTCCTACTCATTACCTCCTCTCGCTTTCTAGCAGTATAAACATTATCATTGCATTGGTGAAAGTGTTGCTTGTGAACATGGGAAATTTGCACCCAAACAAGTGACTTTTCTTTAATTTCTTTGCACCAGGGTGCGAGAAGAGGAGGGTAAAAGCCTGTTCTCGGATTTCACGTGCAGTGGGGATTTTTTTTTTTTTTTTTGCATGGTGGGTCAAAAAGCATGAGAAGTGAAAATTGGCTCCTTTAATCTGCAGTAGCCCTGGCTTAGACTGCAGTAGCCCCCTGTCTACTCCAGGAGGGTCAAGTTCAGACTCAGAAGAAGGCAGGCGGAAAAAAAAGAGAAAAGAAAAGAAACAAGGCTTTTTTGTGTGTTGTTCTCTTTTTTTTGTTTGTTTCTTTTTGCTCCAGTAAATTAACTTCCAGGTCATTTACATTGTGACTTAAAGGAGCACCTCTCCACAGGACATGTGAAAACACAAGATAATGGATGTGATTTTTTTTTTTTTCCTTGTGTGTGTGCATTTTTTTTCTCTGTGACTAAAGTGTGAAAACCACAATTACATAAAAACTGCAAGGTCCTTGTTGATCATGAAACGCGTGGTGACCAAGGTGCAATGATGAGTATTAGTAAGTTTAAAAAAACTTTTTTACCTATATATGATTAGTTTTGGAAAAAGGCTGATAAATTTGAAAAAAATTCTAATTGATCCAGATTTATTGTTGTAAAAAAAAAAAATTGTTGTTAGTTGCCATAGTTTTAAAATTGTTTTGGGGGGTTGGTAATGGTGGTTGTCGGGTCTATTAAAGATTAGGCAGTTAACTTGCATTTGGTAATGATTTTCCCTTTTTTTGTTATTATCATTCTTTATGAGATCATCTAAGTTGTGTGATTAGGATAGTAGCATTTAACAGCTTCTTCAGGATGGTACAAGCAGTTGTTCCACTCACAAACAATGTGAAATGAGTCATTAGTCTTCATTCTTAATCTGTTGTATTCATTGGATTCTCCCTGTGCTGTTAGTAAAAAGAAAGACATTGAACGAGATCTGAATTACCATTGCTGTAGAAAGAGTTCTATCCCCCACTTTTATTGATCCTGACTGAACTGTATGAAATGCAGAGTCATTTGTAGATACATTAAATAAATACTAATAAACTAATAATGAAAAAAAAAAAACGAAGTGTGGGCCTTGATACCATTTATGTCACAACCCAAAGTCATTTTGGTCTTTTGCATGCCTGGCAAAGTTAGAGGCATGTTTCTCAATCTTTGGTGATTGATCTTCCACCGCAATTGGGGAATACGTGATTCTAATCAGGACGTTTCAATTATGCCAGCCTGGAAATGTATTTTTAAATCTTACGTAAGTAGGCTGTAGTAAAGGACCTGAGGTCAGGAAGATTTAAAAAAAGAGGCAAGAGAGAGATAGGGAGATAGCAAAGGAAGCATTCCTCTGTGAATCTGATTGAAAATTATAAATACACGGAAATCCCAGACATTTTTTGCTTCAGCGAGCTCTGGGAATCTTAAGAAAGGGCAAGGAAAACATTTTTTTTTCACTCTGTCAGTGTTTTTTTGCAATTAAAATTGTATGCTCTCACATTTCTTTCCTACCAAATTTATTAGAAATACATTTACAGGTAATGGGAAGTTAAAGGAAAATGTGTTTGGGGGACAAACAAACAGAATCATTTAATTGGTTTACTTGCATGTGCAGTACCTTTGAAGTAAAGTTAGATAATTATTAAAAGTTTTGTATATATTTTTGTACATATATATATATATATATATATATATATATATATACTGTATGAATACCCTCCAAAGTTGAATACATTGGTAGTAGTACAATCAAACAGCTTGTAAGAACTATTTCCTGTAACCTCTGATGCTGACAGGACTGTCTGAAAATGATACTAACCATTTTGATTTCTTTTCCAGTGGTTGAATGCTTTTTTTTTTCCTCCTTTCTTTTCTGACGTGGCTAATAGAAACACCAACTTCTAAAACTTATCTCAAACACAACTCTCATTCAATATAGATACCCTCTGTCTCACTGGTGTAAGCTTTAGGGCTTCAATGAAAGTCTAGGCCTTACCTGCGTCTAAAGGGTTAAAAAAAAATATCGCCAGATCAAATCATCCTGAGGTCGGTCTAGATGTGATTTTGCTAACTTTTTTCAACATACAGTGAGTTTTAAAGGTTTTAAATGTTTGTGCATTCAGCTGGAAAGGGATGAGAGTAGAAAGAGTTTAGAGAATGTCGCTATACTAAAGTCAAACAAATAAAGACTGGTACTAAAAATATAGGTTTATGCATAGAGATCCCCTCTGATTAAGGTATTTTGCCTGAGTGTAAAAAGAACCCATTCATTCAATCGACTGACAAGTTTCCAATCTCTGTTTGCCTTTGCTTAATTTAGTTTCCACAGGACAACTATTGTGGTAGCCTGGATTCATTTTTTGGCAGGCATGGACAACTATAAACGCAGACGTTTCTGTCCCAAATATTACACCTCGCAAGTCAAATTTGGAGTTCATAACACTAGACAGATACTTTAACATAAAAACTCAGTACATTTTCCATATGGTTGTATGTCGCAATTTTAATGCTCCTGTCTAGAATTCTTCTCCAGACTGGTACTTTTTAACTCATTAATACCAATGGAAAAAAACTACCATGCCCTTTTATCAATTAATTTTAAACCTGGTTGTGCTGCTTTTGAAAAGAGACTTCATTACAGTAGCACTCTACTATATAGAAGACTGTCTTTCCATGTTTTAGTCTTATCTTATCAAAGATTTATAGTTAAGTTGTGTAACTAGATATTTTTCTCATTAAACTAAATATAGTCTTTATCTGCTAGGCTTATTTTAAGTTTCAAAGTACAAAATTGAGACAATAGACGAGAAAGTTTTAATTTTCTAAACTTTTAGTTATCATATATAAACATTGCTATTTTGTTTTCTTTCCAGTTCTTCTGACTTATATAGATCTGACGCTGTTTACCTATAATATAATAATATAATATAATTAATGCTAAAATCTCCTGGTATAAAGTTGAGTCTCTACTGTATGCTTGCGATATTTGGCAATCTTGTTATTTTTCCCTTTTGTGGAATTATAGTACTGTGTTGCACTAGTACATGCTATACTGTTAACATATATTTGTTGTTAGAATTTCACTAGAATTGGTTTGGCTAAACATCTTCTCTTTTTCAATGGTGATCTAGTTAGAAAGTACAATCTTTTTCGTATTAGCGAAGTTGCAACCATAACTATATATCGTGCAAGGGGTATGGTATGCCATTTCTACACACAGCCTAAATGTATGGAATTCTTAAGATACAGTATTGCCTGCTTTGTAGAAAACATAGACTTAACAGCACAGAGTTGTAGTTATGACTTGTTTGAAATTTGTACCAAAAAGATGAAGTCCATGCATGTGATTGATTTAGCACACGGTAATGCATTTTGAAGGCGTGCAATGTGTTCTTATCTTCATCTTCCTCCAGGTTAGCAAAGAAAAAGTAAAACACAACTGCGATTTTGTTTATATGATTTGGCTAATTTGTTTATTGCATATCCCAATAATCTTGACAGACAACACAATTTGTTATACACAGAAACTGAAAAATAGCTCATCTATCTGGGATCCTCACTTTTTTCATTTATGACATTATGCGCATAATGTTCGAAAGTACACACAAGCACATGCCACTATTTCTTAATTTTTCACACCACCACAGAGGCAGGTGCACGGAGTACGATTGATTTTATCATCTATAGTGTATTTTTGGAAAACCACTTGGCTTTATATAGAAAGTTAAATACTTTTTTTTATAGCAAGTTCTCTCTGTCAGACACAGTTGGCTAAAGGAAATCTCACAAATGTTACACAAAGTTTTGAACCCAAAAAAAAAGTAAGCAGCTATAATTTGCAGCTTGAGATTCTAAATTTAGCACGCAGTACTCTATTTACTGCCTATAAAATGTATCCAGCTGTATTCAAATGGTGCTTTTAAATTTACAGTTTTGGTAAGATATCAAAGTTTTTTTTGGAGACTGATAATTATATATAGAGAACTTGGTAATCATAGCCGAAAACATGCCCTTGCTCCCTATATATTGTTCTAGCCTTGCAATGTATTGGGGAATGTTGGCCATATGTTAACTCTCAAACTTCTAAAAATACATGTGATTGACATCTTTAGTAGTCTATCCATCTCCTTTACATTTATATAGTTTCTATATTGAAATATTCTTTCAGATTAAAGATCACTTTCCATAAAGAAATCTTTGGAACAACAAGGCTGCGTTTAAGTGTATACAAAAAAAAAAATTAAATAAAGTTTTTAGTGATTAGCTAAGACTGAAACGTTTCCATACCAGTTCTATAATTTCTAGTAAGTAATTACTTCAACTTGTGAAGAAAAAGCAATAGTCTGTAAAGGAATATATACTTTGTAGACATGGACTGCAGTTATTGACTATTACATTACCAATAGCTTTTTTTGGTTACAGTAACTTTCATGACTCCAAGCCAGAAGGAGAATCGGCTTTTCGATCCTTTACCAATCCTGTATTTTTTGTTACATAGTCTAGAAATATAACGTGGCGTATTAGTTGAATACGGTATTCACTGATTATCTTATTTTATAACTAGCTTAATTACGTAGTGTTGTTTCTAAATGTGTTCAACAAAAAGAAAAAGGGGGGGATAGGGGAAATTAACTTTAATTCTAATTTTTCCATTATGATTTTATATTATGCTTAGGCTTCTTCATAGGATGGAGGTGTAAACATTAAAAACTATGGAAGGCGCATGAAATACCTGAGCTTAGGTTTAATTTTCTATTCTACTTTTTTTTAACTTGTACTTTCATGATATAAATCATAACATTATATTTTGTATTAAAATAAACTAGTGTCATCAATTTGCAATATTTACAGGTTTATTCAATAAAAGCTCTTATCGTTTAAAATGGTGCTATTGTTGCCCCAACCAATCAGATGTTTAGCTTTCAAATGTTAAATAAGATTTGATTGGTTGGGGCAAAATTAACACCATTTTAAGAACTTTTATTGAATCTCCCTATTAGTTTGTTATTCCATGTAATTATCACTTTTAAAAATAAACTGATCCAAATAAGCCCTGTTTTCATTTGCATCTGATTATGCAAGTTGGAGCTGTCATACTGGTTGCTCTGAATAGTAAAATGACCCATCTTTTATAGACTCCAATGTCAACTACCTGCTGTCTGCTGTGGCTTATCCTTGTAAAATGTTATAAATTGTTTTAGTTAAACTGCTGCTGAAGCTACCTACATAAGCCCATCATCTGAAATTATCTGGTGGCTTATCACAAGTAAATAAATACATAAAAAAAATTCCTATAATCGGCCTATATGCTATTCAACATTTTACAGCCCCCCCCCCCACACACACACAAACAAGGAAAGGGACACTTAACATTGAGGTATAGATCTGCTGCCCATTGTAACAGTATGGATCTAATCCCATTTGTCCTTTCTTATAGTCCAATTAAACCTGCCTAACAAGTTATACTGATTTTTTTTTTTTATTAACTTGGTACATAATTAATTTGGGGCAATATCATAATTTGTATGCCAATGTTTGTGTGTCCCTGGTCTGCAGAATAAGCCATTGAATTAGAACCCATTATGTATACATTCCATTATATTGTAGCCCCTTTAAAAGCTATTTGGATCAATCTACGTCAACCCTAGGTGCAAACCCTCGAAAAGCAACAGACACCAGACAATCTGACGTCGGTATGGAATCACCATTATTTGAGAACTAGGAAACCTTTTCAAACAGCCCTGTCCTGTGCCAGATTTTTATTCCTCCAGGTTAGGTACTCCACCCATTAGGATTTGGGCCCCACCCTAACTATAGTCTATAATTCAATAGTGCCTGACTTATTCTGCTAACCCTCCCTATGACTGAATTGAACATATGATTCATTTATTTTATGTAAGGATCGCCTTCTTTTTCACTAGGGAGGAGGGATCCTTCAACTAGTCTACATTAGGATGTCCGACACACCGTCTGTGATGCAACATAACTCTACTTCAGCGTTGGTTGAGGCAAAACACTATAAACAGGACACCATCGCTGAGAAAGGATTTATATCCAATAAAAAAAGCACAGAATCATCATTATACGTTATTATTCCATAAGTCTGATTTATATATTTTTTTGTTTTCCCTGATCTGTTGCTAGGATTCTCTCGTTTATAGAAAACTGACTCGACAGGCTCCAATAATTCTATGTAGTTTATAGTTCCAATAGGAAAGGTGTGTGCATTTGCAGTCTGTTTTAGTCTGTGTCTTGGTATCTTATAATACTGGGGTTACCTTGACTTGGTTGGAAGGCTTTTCATTTTTAAGATCATACATTTGTAACTTCAACCCCCATGTTTTTATTGTATGCACTAGCACAGATACTATTATACTATATAGGGCCCTGGAATGTGCATTGATCAACAATATAAGTCATACAAGAGGGACTAAAATATAAATAAATATATAAATAATTATGTACTGTACATTAATAATTAGTGAACAAGTGTTTAAACCATACGAAAAGAAGTCACTGCCCCAGTGACTCTAGTTGTATGTTTTTATTAGAAATGTAGCCATCATATCATCTTGTTTTATATATAACAAGTTATGCTGCTCAAATAAATGAATACATTTTAAAATTACACACACTACTGTTGATAATGTTACTGTCACCATATTCCTTGACATCTTTACTTTACTTTACTTTACTTTAATGCGGATACTTAAGTGGTCAACATGCACATTTTTTCCCCTTTCTTTTAAAGGAATTGCTATTTTATTCAACAAACATAGCTTCAATTCAAACCAGATTATCAGCTGTTATCAGGTTATTTATTTAATAAAACATTATGTCTTTTTTTCTACTTATGTCTTAAGTATGTGTGTCTGGTGTTAATATTATTTGAGGGGAGTGAACAAAGTTTCTTTCATAAATGCACGGGTTTCCCCAGAAATGTTACTAAGAACAAAAGATATATATCCTACCGTTATGCCTCAAACTATTATAAACCACCTCTTTTTCCAACATTTACCAGTTCTATACTTGTGATTAGGCTTGACAGTTTCTGTTATAGAGTGAACAGGGAGCATTGTTTGAAGGTAACATACTTTGATTTGTGTACTTTTTTGGCAATGGTTCAGCTCTAAAACCAAGAGTGATCTAACAGTGTAAATATGTGCATATTTTTTAAACAGGCCGTAGGCTTGCGGTATATATTTAAATCATCTGTGATATACGTACACAAGACCAAAAATGGTTAACAAATCTAGAGAACTAGGAATGTGTCTTCTGTGGGTGTTCAAACACTACACTGTGAACTTTAAATATTAAATCTGCTTTTAAAACCTTTAAGAAAAAGACATCATGTGTGTTATTTGGGATTTTCATTTCATTCTAGTATAATATAGTGAAGATTCACCTGTTGTTTCTTTGTTTTTTTAAATAAACGTGGTTGAAATGAGACACTTAGAAAATAGCATTGTAGGTATTTTGTTTGTTAAATTTTTTTCCTGGTTATTCTGCCCATGTGTGTTTATACCCAAAGTGAACAGTTTATTTAGACAGTGGTGAGAAAAAGGAGATTTGTCTACTAGAAAAGACAACAACCACCAAAAAATAAATAATTTATTTACCTTAAAATTTTTAAAGGTTTATCCATCCAAATGCAAATGGAACTATCAACTTTCAGACGTAAAGTCCTTTCATAATCATTCACCCCTGAATTGATATAGAGGGATATGTACAATATACACATATGTATGAAAATTTACAATAACATCCGAAGGGTTTTTTTAGTGAATAAGTTGGTTGGCTTTTCTACTTAAGTAAACCAGGGAATCTAGTTCACTTCTGGACTCGTGATATAGCAGTTGTTTGATTTTATGATGTTGCTACATGTGGAATATTCTTACTTTTACGCTAGGATTTCAGCACATGTGTAGGTATACATAAGGCCAACTTTGTGTATGTAGACAGTAGTGAGAAAAAGATGTAGATTTGTCTATTGGAAAAGACAACAACCACCCAAAAATAAATAATAATTTAAAAAAAAAAATCCTCTTATTTCTAGTTTATTAATATCAATAAACTTTATTGCTCAAATGCCACGTGTTGTAGATTTCTATGAAATGTTTTTTAGCATAAATATTTTTAAAACAGTCTTTTACTGTAAATGTGTTCAAGGTTTATCTTAATCCTATGTTCAGTTGTGATTGCAACTTTCAGAAGTAAAGGCCTTTCATAATAATTCACCCCTGAATTGATTTAATATGTTGAGTGGTATGTACAATATACTCATATGTATGAGAAATAGTAATACAAATAGAAGGGAAGGGTTTTCCTAGGAAAAAAGGTGGTTGGCTTTTCTACTTAAGTAAACCATGGAATCTAGTTCACTTCAGGTCTTGTGATATAGCAGTTATTTGTTTGATTTTATAATGTTGCTACATGTGGATTATTCTTATTTTTACTCTGGGATTACAGCTTCGGGCAAGTCTCTTTTCATGATTGTTTATCCTTTAATACATATGTATATGCTCTAGTAGGATTCATTCTGTCTGCTTTAATTATCAAATGGTAGGTTTTTAGCAGAGTGAAATTTATTTAGTTTTGGGAAACTCCACCTCATCGATGGTAGTTGGGTTTTCTTAGGTTAAGTCTACAATATTTAATTCGTTTTAGGTGCATGTAAAACCTTGTCAAATATATACCGGTATGCTTAAGAGTGTAAAAGAATGGCTTGCACAAATTTCAGTTAAAAAGTCGATCTGCTAGTTGTCAATTCTGATGAAACATTTATCTCAGATGTATCATATTCTCTACATACTTACATATAACCACTGAATAGCTGTGATCTCCAAACTCCCAAAAGCCTTTCAGTACTTTTCAGTTCAGTTCTTTATCATAAATGGGTACGGTTGGTAGATTCCCAAAGGCTTTTTCTTTCTTTTTTTTTTTATTGAAATACTTTTATGTATTTAACCATTTTATATGTAATGTTTTATTTGTTATTTAAATGCATCACTAATAAATAATATTAGTACCATAAATAATATTTTATATATTCAGTTACAACTTGAATAACTGAGGGGTTAATTACCGTGAATAATGTAATATTTCTGTGATCTTCTTAAAGTAGTTAATTATATTGTCTAAGAAATACCTTGATGTCCAGTAAAAGAGGTATTGTGTTTCTTTATACTGTTCCACCCATCCCCTGTGATTCTATTATTTTCAATATTGTAAAAAAAATAAAAAAAACTTGCCTGTAAAGAGATCCTCTTTCAGCCTCCCCCTTTATACAGGATTGGCTTTTGCCAGTGGTGACATCAGCAAGCATCTGTATTTGTTTGCTATCAAATAGGTGCAGGAAGTCATTGAGGGTGAATGAAGGTGATAGGGCAGAATAGGATGGTTGATGTAGAATTAATGTAATTTTTCAGTAAAAGGGCAAAAGATTTGTATAGTAAAAAAGGAAAATGAATTAATGAAAACATCACACTGAAGCCATATGCCAATGCATTAAAGGAATGCAATGAGCTGAAATGCAATAACGCCAAACACTTTTACCCATTGGTATTGCATAAGTGGGGCTTCTCTTTGTGTTTTTGAAAATATTACATTAGTTTTATTAATTCAACAAAGGGATAGCAGGGGTTGTAATTACATAATTTCATCATTCTCAAGTTCGAATTAAGACAAACGTCAGTCAACTTCTTTCCCCTTCCCATAATGCTTACTTATCTAAAAGTTCCATTCTATGATTTCAAGCACTGACATGTCAGTATTTGGTGAAAGTTAGAGGTTTACAATACATTATACAATCGTCATGTGTTACTAAATGGCTGTTTATATGAATAAATTCCCCAGATATTGCCTTAGAAATTACATTTGTTTGCACATGCCGGTCCTTTAATGTGGTTGATAATATGTTTATTATTTTTTATTCTTATGTAGCACTGACACTGTACTCTGCTCTTAACAAAATGAGATACAACGTTGGTTAAACAAAGGCAAGCTTCAACACAAGGGTAAGTGCTACAGACCATAAGTAAAATATGTTGAGTCTTTGCACCCTAAAAGTTGTCACTTGCATTTGTACAATCAGATACAGTGTAAAAGCACAGTTAACTGTATTAAAATGAATAAAGTATGTATAAATACATTAGGATATTAAAATTCCTCATGTCACAATTTATAAAATATGATGCTCAGACGTTTATCCAAAAATCACTATAAATTATTTTAGACAAATCCATATAACTATTTTCCTGTGTATTCCCTGGTTAAATCCTTAATCCTTTTGTGCCTACAAGAATTGGAATAGCCTGTATAAGGATTTCCTTTTACTGAGAAAGAAGACAAAAATTCTCCTGAAAATATTTTCTGATACCCACAGTTCTTGTGTTCTTCATTAACATGACTTGGAAGAAAAAGTAATCTAGATAAGTCATTTGTAGAAGGATTCACGTTTACCGTATATACTTGAGTATAAGCCCATCTGAGTATAAGCCGAGGTACTTGTTTTTACCTGAAAAACTAGTAAAACCAATTTTTAAGTACAAGCCAAGGGTTGACTTTCTCCCATAGACAGCACCAAAGATAGTTCCACAGACAGTCCTTTAGAAAGCCTCATACACAGCCCCATAGAAAGTCCCCCATATAAAATCCAGGGATTCTGTGTGTTACAGTGTACAGCATTTGTTTCCGAGGGCTATGTAATTTTGTCTAGCTACTCCTTCAAGCATCCAGATCAGCTCAGCCTTGAGTATAATCCGAGGGGAGACTTTCAGGATGATTTTAAATGTAAAATTTCTTGGCTTATACTCAAGTATATACTGTAGCACATAATTGCTGTTTTTATGTAAGTACGTACAGCATGTTGCATAAATGTATTTGTGCTTTGATGTCAACCTAGAAAAATTGGTATTTGCTACAAATTAATGTCGAATACAATTGTGTTTGTAAATTTTTAAATAGTTTATACCTGACACATTATTCTTCCATTTTCCATTTGAAATCTAAAGACCTTGTGCATTAAGAAGTGCAAAAGTTTGCCCATGCTAGTATTTAGAATGAAAGTATTCTATTGCTTTGCTTGTCTCATAATCTTATGGCTGAATTGTTACCATCCACTAGGCTTAGCAAGACTCTCTAAGTTATTCATATCCACTAGGCTACTGTGGCCTTTAATAAAATTGCTTATGGCAATATGGCTGATTTATTTTCCTTAGGTTCTATACCTAATGCAGGAGACTGCATGTGATGGATATATATATTATTTTATACAAACAATAGGCAAAGTTGTAATGTTGACCATTGCTACCACTATTGTATGCAAACTTTTATTAGCCATTAGTTAAACATAGCCAAGAATTAAAGTGAATTGTAAAACCAATGTGAAGAAAATGTATATTCAGCACAACAAATCATTGTTAGCCACCTCAAGCACTTTGTACTCTGTGTATCTGTATGTTGCCCAACCCATTCAGAGTGTAAGCTCTTCGGGGCAGGGATCCCATATAATGTTTGTGTGTGTGTTCTTAACCTATATATGAAATTGTATCTTATTTTTATCTGTTTAATTACACTTATCCCCCTGTTTGCATACTCTTATTTTAAAATGTACAGCTCTGTGTACCCAAGTGACACTATATAAATATTATACATACAGACATACATACATACTGCTGCTATAACTGGCTATACACTGCCTAGATATTATTATTAGTATTGTGGGTTTATATAGTGCCAGCATCTTCCACAGTGCTTTACAGTTACACACGGATACATACACATCAGGTCCTGCCTCTAAGCACATTTATTTGACACATACAAACTCCTTGCAGATGTGTCCAAAGGTGGAATCGAAACTGCCAGGCATCAGTGCTAACTGCCGAGCCACCGTACTGCCCACACTATGTAGCAAATGTAGATTTGATTTTCGATTCTTTAAGTATGTTGAATCGATTGAAAAGTTGAGTGTAGCAGCATCGTTACCTGTCAACATTTCCTGGGGGGACGGGGACTTTATACTCACAATTCTCATTAAAGGAAATAAGAATTTCAGGAAACTTGCAGCGTGATGCACCAGAAGCTGCTATTAGCTCCCGTTGATGTATTATGGCAATAGTGTCTCCTGGTGCATTATCTGGTTTTAACCCCCCCCCCCACACATTTTTTGGTAACAACATATTACATTGTTTGTTAGTGACCACCCATTATACATTGGGTAGAGCATGCTCATTACATAGGTGCTTTCAGTGGACATAGAGCTGTGCTCTTCCCCCCTTAAGGAAAAAAATATTTGCAGATGTTTTCCTCGCAAAAAAAAATATATTTAAATATTATTTAAATATATGAACACAAATTAAGACATTAAGAGCAATTGGCCAGTGATGTGCATGTTCAGGGTATAAACAAACCGCAATATTTTTGTACAGGGATATTTTGAACCAAAGGACATAAAATATGGGGACTAAAATTATTTAATTAATCTTTGTGATCCAGAATTAGAATTCATTTTGTAGGGTGTAGAGTTCCTTCAAATGTGTTTTGGTAATTTGTTATCCAGTGTTTAGTTATTATTTAAAGAATGTTTGTTAGTTAACTGACTCAGGTTCCTATCTTTGGAAACATGTGTCTTGAATCATATTGCATATGCAAGGTGTACAATAACTAACACAAATAATACCAAAGAGATTCCTGCTTTCAACATATTACACTCAACTAGAGACAGGAACCAGTTCTAAAATGAATGATTGTCATGGGTAGAGCCACTTGGTTAAGTGAACCATTTAGCAAAATCTGAGGAAAGCAGTTTTTAGAAGAAAGAAAAAGATATTGAAGAAAGGATATGAGTGTGGAAGGATTAAAAATTGTTCATGGAATATTAAATATATGGTGAATAATACATGCCATTAATATTCCGATCAATATGGCAAATTCTATTTAATTCTATTGAATTGATCCGTATTTTCGATATTAATTGTTCTATCACAAAAACTTTGTCAGGCAAGATGGAAAATTTTACTTTGACGCCCATCTACCAGATCTATCGTATCTTTTGTAGTTTTTAATGCTAAAATCTATGGAACATCGGCAACACAATGTGAGGAATTGTGATAGGGTCTTCCGATCGGATTTTTGATGGTCTTCGGACAATCGAAAATCCGATTAGAAAACCATTGGACCGTCTCTGGCTAGCTTAAAGCTCAGACAGGACAGAACCCACTGAGTAAAGCAATATACCGTTTATCTTTCTATGTAAAGCTAGGTACACATGTGCTACCCTGCACAGGACCACAGATGAATGAATGGCCATACTGGTCGGTATTCATACATTTGTGACTGTTCAAATAGGTGCAATTGGTGGGCTGACCTTGAAGATCAACAAACGATGCCAGAATGTACACCTACATATGTATGAATTTGTCCAATACAGCTATTCACCCGCTGCATGTTTGTTCATGGTCACGTGCTTTAATCACACCTGTATACCAGCATTTATATTTAATCAAAAGACATGCACTAAAATCTTACAGTACAGAAAGCCCTGCAGTAAATACTTCTCCCCAAGCTTGTTGATCTTAGACATGCTCAATACAATTCACCCAGGACTGGAGGAAGTCTCCAATCATCTACATTGGATAAGTAAGGGGAATGCAGTCTATAATTAAAAAGTCTAGGGATACATTATTTTAATCTGCAGTTTTGACCTTTAAGCAGAATTATTTTTATGGTAAACTTCACATTAAAGGGCATGTCCGTTCTTAAAACACATCATTAGATGTATTTTTAACCAGGTATTTAAGAATAATTATTTTCCCCATTCTGGAGTAAGCTGGCTCCTCCTCCAATGCAGTCAATCTAAGCTGTGACTTCTGACATCCTAACCAATGATTGACTGTTCTACCCCCTGCTGCCTCCTCTGCACATATTGAAGTTGAAATAGCACTTAGGGTTTGGGGCAAATAACTGAAAAGTGACATGTTTTTTGATTTAAGGGTGGGCATGCTCTTACTAAATTAAAATCTCCTATACTGCATTGCCCCATTGTACATGCATACATTTTTAGTACCCCTATCATTACACACTTTAGCTTTCCATTAAATATGAACGTTGCTCTTTAAAATTTGCTTTGATATTTGTGTATCATAATTGTGTGTCAGGGATTCAGTATATTTCAATGATGACAGCAATCTATCCAAAGAGCTTAAAATGCTAGAGATGTTAGATTAAAAGACAGCTGGAACGCTTTCCTCTTGCCTCCCATCTTTCCTTAAGTTTGAATTCTGTTTTGAGCAGTCCATTTTCTTTGCATTTAAGCTCCAGTCAATTCTCTGGGGATCTGCAGACAGAGATTCCACTGTTTAAACACCATTGAAATAAACACGTTAATTGTTACATGCAAAATTTAAGTAATAATAATACAACATTGTAAATCACCGAACTATAAGAACCTACAAAGAACATAAATTTAATTAGCTAAACAATTTCAATAACTTTTAATTTCAAACCTGATTTACATTCAAAAGAATGAAGGGTCTCCTTTGAAATTTTACAAATAAAAGGTTTTTCATCTTTTGAATTTTGTAAACTAAAATAGTAGGTTCTTCTTGTGTAAGTGTCACAAAATAGCTGCTGTGCCATAAAAAAAGTGGAAGACACCAGATTTTACAAGGAATTTTTTTTAAAGGGTAACTGTGGTCAAAAATAACTTAAGGTAAAATTATATGAATTGCTTTCCTGAGTATTTTTGCAATTTACCTTCATTATTTCTTTTACACAGTTCTGAAGATATTTACATTTTAATGTGTGATATGGTAACAGCACCACCAGATCCCCTGCACTTCCTGATCTGAAACCATGTGACCCCATAAACCTTCCTTTTGCTGTCCCCTTGAAACCCCCTGTGGCCCCTCCCACACCTTCTTCAGTAACTGTAACTCAATCTCTTCCTGATTTCTTCTGCTTTCTCCTGCACTGAGCATGTGCCAACCACAGATTAGAAAGAGAAACTAGTATTGTGCCCGCAGTCAGAACCTCCCACCCCCTAACTTTCTGATCAGTGATGTCTTAATATCTTGGGCTGTGCAGCATGTAGAGAGGTGGTTAATGGCTCATTTAAAAGATAGGAACCTGACCTTTCATTTGGAATTAAAAGGTTTGGAGACCACAGTTCCCCTTTAAATATAAATTGACCTTCCATGTTTGGACCCTGCTTATACTCATGACCGTAACTGGCCTCTCTCAGTCTTTGTTACTGATGATTCTCCAACTCGGACATTGGAGAACACATGTTAATGAAGGAGAGGAAAGTTAAAGTGAGGCCACACTAGAGTTTTGTTTTTTTTTTTGCATTGAGCTGCGATCACCAATTTTTTGTGAATCGCATGCGCAACATTTTGCTGATCGCAGTGCAAGTGGACATTAATGTAGGGCATGCTTTTCCCACGCATTACTATCCTGCATAGTGTAGCCTCAGCCTTTCTTGCTAGAAAGCAGTTAGTTACTGTAGTAATTCTTCTTTAAGCTTGACCCGCAATCGCATGTGTGTACGAGGCTTAAGAATCATCTAGCCCGTTCTTTCATGCAATCAATTTGAGATCACAAAATGAATAGAAACATCTCATGGTAAACAGCGTTGCTTGTTAAATGTGGTCTTAAGACTTTAGATAGATATCTCAAATCTATCTAATGTCTGCCTAGTGTATGGCCAGCTTTAGTGTTCTTTATTTATTGGTAAAACAACTACAGCTCTTTAAATTGGTAAACCTTTTTTCAGCAAGTACATCAGGCGATGCACCAAGAGCTATGCAAACGTGCTGGCAAGGTTATATGCTAAAAGAAGCTTTAGAAGTGTTGTTAACCAATAGTTATAGCAATAGTTAACCGATATCAGCATATAACAACGCTAGCAGCTCCTGCATGGTTGACTTTCATGTTAGCCACGTAGCCACTGCAACAAAGGAGTTAAAGCCACGCTGACCAATTTAACATTGGTTAGCATGACTGTAACTCTACACATGAGAATTGAACCTGTTGGTGCATCTTCCTGTATGTGTTTCCTCAGACCACAAAATTATAGGGGGAAATGTAATATAGACCTCAAAGGTCTGAAAATGAGTTAAACCCACACATCCCTGAGTAATATCGGGTTAGCGTAGGATTAACTCACATTTTGCAGGGTCTACTCTGTTTTATATTAGAGACACAGGCACCTGATGGGAAACCCTTATGGGGAACAAATGTCTTTTAAATGAAAGTGTTACCCTCCGCGATCCTTACCATCTGGCTTTCCCTGATGAAGTAAATCCCACTGAGTGAATACTGCATCGTGGGAAGCTGGAAGAAAGAGTAGCCCAGAGAGTAAGGATAACATCTCCCTCTTTAGGTTTACAGCAGGATACTTTGGATTTCTTTTGTAAACTTGTTTTTATTTGATCGATTTGGGCTCTCGGTGCCTTATAGAACCTACAGAGCGTTTTACAACTTTCATACCTGTTTTTGTCAACATTTGGCAAGTTCTCATACTGTTTGTAATGGCAAACTTTCAACTCTTATCCCGGCTACGTGTTCATCCCAGTTTACCTAAAAGATGCTCTGTCTGGAGCGGTTCCTTATACATTAGTCAGTGTTTGTGGAATTTTAAGTTTCCGAGAACCAAAGATTGAAGTGGAAAAGAAGAAAATACAGGTTATCTGGGTTCACTATCTAACGGGGGAATTAAAGACTTGCTGAAACTACAAAGTTGTATAATCATTTGGTTAACATATCTGTGTTTTTCTTCTGCTGGTTATCTTTTCTGGGGCATCACTTTGTTTCTTTATTCATTTGGCCTGAGAATATGAACAAAGATGTTCTGGCAAACCAGCTACATAAAAAATTACATCCAATGTCTTTGGGGGAGTTTCCTACAAAGACACAGAAATCTCATTATGACACATACATAGACTTAAACATGGAATTTGAGAATTTATTTTTATTTGACATGGCAAACAAATCCCTATTTCAGCCAAGCAATCCCCTTCTTTATAAATGAAGTGCAACTGGAAGCAAATGTATTTGCGCACCAGGAAAAATCCAAGTGAGTCCTGGTGTCAGCAGAGAAAAGTAGAGAAAAAAGAAAAAAGAGGTAAGAAAAGGCAGTAGTGTGCGGAAATATAGGACAAGACTACATTAGTTTGGTTTGTGCATGTATATCCCAATGTTTACTGTTAAACCCCAAGCCTTATGTTCGTAGGCCCTTTAAATTGTAGTCCACATTTTTTGATGAAGCTTCTTTATCAGGATGGTTCCTTGTAGCACAGCTTATCCTCCTGCCTTATTTACCAAGCTCAGCCTAGATTAGCAAAGCTCCCTAATTAATCACAGGGCACCCATGGGTGCATGCTAATGAAGGACTGCAGACACATCAAATCTGGTTTTTGGTTGAAACTCCTGGTTCTGGGGTAAAAATGTAATTGGTCAAAACTACTGTCAAAATTTTGTCACAACTTTAACGAAATTCGAGCATCAAAACTGGGTTTCAATATTGGAATTTTGCAGTTTTCTTGCAGAATGTCATTTTCACCAATTGAAATTACACGTCAACGTACAGCCACTTGGCTGACCCATCACCACATCTTTATGAAGGACACAACCCTCCACACCAAGGCCCTTTTCTGGATAGTCAGAATAAAGGAATTATCTCCACATTTCTTCATGTTTTGGGACAAAAAAAATCTCTAGTGGGGCCATTACCATGTTGTAATACAGCCCTGCTGTGTTCTGTAAATCTGGATTATTGATAATCGCAAACATTGCAACATACAGATCTAGTTGGAGACAAACCCAGAGATCTCTGCTTATCAGATGTATCCATTTTACCCGCCATATGCCACTTCCGCATTGTACTTGTTTAAAGTAATGAGAAAAGCACTATACCATCTGTATTGTCCCTTTCTCGTTACTGTGTGTAGCGCAGTTCGAAACGATCGCGAGGCCGACGATTGTTCACCGTTGACTACGTAGTCGATCAGAAATGCCCGAAAATTTCATTTGGCCACAGTCGTCTCCCTGTACTAAAAGTATAATGAGTCGATGTCTGGGGGACATCTGCAGTCCCTAGCATTCTCCCTATGCTTTAAATATGGAGAACAATCGGGACTGAGCTTGTTAGAAAATGACATTCAGAATCTGCATTTTCTAACTATCATGTAAGTGTGTACCCAGCTTAACTCTTTCATGTGCTAAGGTTTGCATTGACAATTATTTTGCCTATCTGATACTTTGACACAAGGGCCAGGGTTATCTATGAAGTCTCTAGTAATGCTTGCAACTGACTTGTCCTTATCTATGTAGACTAGGAAAGTGGAAGTGATTGCTCCTTGTCTCAATTACACTGAAAGCCGTAATCAGCATGTCATGTGTGCGTAGCTCTGTGTGTGGAAAGGGAAGTGATTGGCTGATATGGAACTTGTTACAATTGATCCTTTGTTGTTCTTTCAGATGATTTCCCTTTGCAGAGGAGAGTGCTTTCCCCTTTATTTTAATTCAATGTAATTAAAATATATAGGGCAAACCAAAATAAATTCTAGCCAGATTTATTAAAGTATCCACCGACAAGGTTATTCTCTATATTTGATTGTATTTTTCATAGACTTGCATTTCATTACATCAATTATGAATATTTAGCACTTTTTTAGTTTGTTTACAACTTTTTGACATTTAGAAGTTTTATTTTAAAAAGATATGACTTAAAAATATCACATATGTTTCTATAATATTTGGAAGAGGAGGGATTGGCAGCCCTGATCAATTGGCAGTTGATCAAATGTTTAGGAAACAACTGATTGGCTGGATTCCATCTTGAAATCTACTGAAGATTATGTGGCTGTCAATAGGATTTTAAAAATAAATTCTGATAGGTCTAATCTGCTCGACAAAACGCCCAATATTGCCTAGCAGCCTGTTGAATATGTGTTGATTTTTATGGCCGATCTGAGTGGATTGGTTGGAATGGCATTTTGGAGACTGCACAATCTGCCAAAAATTTCTGTTAATATTATAAAATGATGGATTCACAATATTTCACCGATCACGTGTTATTTTTGTACTGTTCTGCATATTCAATGCAAATCAGTTTAGCAGGAAACTATAATCCTATGTGTCTCCTCCAGGCAAACTCTGCACAGCTTTTCTTTACCTGGGCATGATCGGTTTTCTTTTACAATTCTTCTCACCCAATCCCTTTGTTATATCACTAATCCATTAGAATTTTATATTCAGTTTGTAAACAGTTCCACCTCTGGCAGCTTTATTGGAGGCCTTTTCATAATGAATCTATTTCCCTGTCTCGTCCTGTTCTGTGACCCTCAAGAGCTAATTTTAAACAATGAAAGTGTATACATCTGCTTCCTATACCATTCATAAAATAACACATTTCCTCTGTAATGTAGCCTCATGCCAGACTGATAAAATTAACAAGTTTTGGTGTAAAAAAAAAGAGAAAAAGAAAGAAACAAGGAAGGAATGCATGTATATTTATCTGTGTATATATTTTATATAGATATAGGTCTTTTTCAAGAAGGCTGGGTACACAGAGCAAATTTGTAATCGACATTTTGCCCGTAATGCAGCATTTTGCCCGTAATCTGCAGCAACCCATCAGATGTTTTCTAAAGGTGGCCATACATATACCTCATATTACTTACCCAACCAAGTGTTCACGCGACGTTCGATCCTGCCGGAATCGATCTTCCCGATCTATGCGGCCGACATGCGATTGCAAAATCCCGTTCATTTTGCGATCGCATGTCGGTCGCATAGAAGATCAGGAGAATCAGTTCCGGCAGGATCGAACGAACGTTGCGTGAGCGCTCGGTCAGGCTAGTAATATCGGGTATATGTATGGCCACCTTAACTGTAGTAAACCATAAAAAGCTAACATCTGATTGGTTGAGGCAAATTAAAGGGCATGTCCACCCTTAAAACAAAAAAAATGGTGACTTATGAGGTATCTGCCTGCAAGCCCAACTTCTGTTTTTGCCAGTTTTTTTCCTGCAAAGGTATCTTCCTCCTTCCCCTACTCAATGAGCTTTTTATAAACTTGATCATGTGCAGCAGGTGAAACAGCAGTCTGTCAATGGCTGTAATGTTAGTCATTTTAAGGGTTTTAGGGTGGACGGGCCCTTTAACAAATCTGGCATATATTTGCACCTCTTATTAAATTAGTCTGATAGTTCTATATTAGAGGCATCTGTAATTTGTTGACGAACATCAAAAATTCAGGTTTTTTTTTTTTTTGCCAGTGACCATACATTCAGGGTTATTCAATTAAAGTTCTTATCGTTTAAAATGGTGCTAATTTTGCCCCAACCAATCAGATGTTAGCTTTCAAATGTTAAATGATATCTGATTGGTTGGGGCAAAATTAGCACCATTTTAAACGATAAGAACTTTTATTGAATCTCCCTGTATATTTAATCACACAATTTGATTGTTTTGACTGCCTGTACACACTGATTGTTTTCATGAATGGTGCAATGGGGGCAATAAGAGTGCAAAAGTGCAATAATTTGCCTGTGGTATTTATTTGCATTAACCAATCAAATGTTAGTTTTTTTACTGGATCACATGGAATACCAAAACACGATGTTATGGGGTGTAATCTCCGTGCACTAGCCGTCTCCTCGCTGGTATATATACTCAAAAGAAAAAGGTTAGGGGAGCCAGTCAAATATCCAGGGTGATCCCATATTTATTCACAAAATAAACCGTGCAGAACAAACACAGCACAACGTTTCGGCCAAAGGGCCTTTGTCAAGCACTTGACAAAGCACTTGACTGGCTCTCCGAACCTTTTTCTTTTGAGTTTTACTGGATCGCTGCAGTTAGATAACATCTGATTGGTTGCTGCAGATTATTAGCAGGGTAAATATTTGCACATTTTATTGCATCAGGCCCATGGATAATAGACAGTTACTATTATCAATTCTTAAAGGATAAGTATACTCTAAAAATTAATTTTTAAAAAAATGGAAAGTGCTTGGGGCAGAGAGGTCAGATTGATTATTCCAATTTTACAATATTGTTTTGTTGAGGAGCTACAGCACATATCGTTTTTATCTGCCAGGTTATTCCTGGGCTATTCCTGTATTAAAGATGGTGCTAAAGCCAAGAGGAAGACTCGCAGAATCAGTTGTGTTTGGGCTGGTGCTCCTCACAGAAACAATATTAGGAGGTAGGAGTTACCAATCCTATATCCCATTCCCAAGTACTTTTCATTTTAATTTGCAAACTTCCAGCTGTTTGTTGTTGTTGTTCCATATTTATTGATGTGTTGTGAGTATTTTCAGGTGTGGGGGTCACCATGAATTGCTCTGATGAGACTTTATCACATCTCCTCTATATAATGAAATGAAAAAACTTTATCTAATGGACAAATGTTTCTAGAAATTGTTGTTTTTTAAGGTTCCAGTCCATGACTGATTTCTTTAAAGACCTTTAACTCATTGTGACCTATGTAAAGATATAAGGCTTTGGTTGCACCTGAATAGTATAATATGACCTTGTGTAATATCTAAAAGTATTTTTAACTGCTGGCATTATAGTATTACAGTTCCTTAAATAAATGTTTAGAGTCATAATCTGAGTGGAAAAATATCACCCTGGATTAATTTAAAGACATAAGAAATTTTGGTACTGGGATTATTAATTTGTCTGAATTGTGAAATTCTTAACTTTCTCCTTGTAATGTGCATGGTTACAGCACAACCTGTTGAGATCCCCATTCCAAAATACAAGTCACTCTAACCGATGGAATATAGTTTAGCATGACTTTCAGGCTGCATTGGAGGGATTTTTATTGCAATTCTATATATCTCCTGATTGATCACATTGGAGAGTAATAGTGGCTCTTGGTGCACTGCACTGTTTGTGGGGGCTTGGTACATTTTCTATTGCACTGTATAAAATGCAGCAAAAATAAGGTACTTTACACGTACCTGCCATTAAACAGAACTTCTTAACAAACCAAAGAATAAGTATTTTATTTCTAGTCTCCTGTGTGGAGGGTTCTCTGTCACATCCAACTTGCAGCTATATTTTGATTATTAACATTATTGCAATATATTGTTGGGTGTGCTGCACCAATAAAACCAAAAGGAGTCTTCACTCCAACTCATAGTATTATGTTGTGGTGCCATGACAGGAGCACTAGAGGACTAGGGGCCACAGCCTCCCTACCCCCGGTAGGGAGGCTGCATCAATGGAGTAGGATATGTGAGAGCTAAATGTCAAGTAGCTCCACAGCTTGTCCAGAGCAATAATGTAGAAAAAAACAGCAATTAGTGTTGGCTGGTCAAGAGTAAAAAGGACATGTGTTTTTGGTTACTAATGGCCACTGTAATACCCAGGGCTGGTTATACACATTTTGCCGCTTTATTTGAAATCCACCCTCCCCACCTCTGGAACATTTTACTCTTGCTGCCACAATTGTGCCACCCTGTACAGATGCTTAAGTTGCACAATTGGTTGTGGCTAGCCCTTGGTGCGAGTAGTTTTCTCCTATGTTATCTAACATGGACCTTTTTCTCTGTAGTGTGTGACTTCTTTGTTTAGCTTAAATCAAAGTTTATGAAACACAAATACAGTTTATAACCTCTCCTCCTGTTTGAAACCTTCACACCTCATTCTAACACTCAGGCTTATTACCTTTCATGTGGAGATGAGTAATCGTCCCTGTAGCCTATATGGTTGGCAGATGCTTGGACAAAACTGTGGACTGTGACCTCCCTGGAATTTATTACAGACTGTTCATCCTCTCCATGTGGTCAGCTGTGTGTCCACTGACTTTTTTTACTTTTGGAAATAGAACAATTCACAAGATAAAGTTATACAGAAGATACCCCCTACCCTAAAAAAAAGTTTGGTTTCCTGTAAGTGACTGCGACAAAGTAAAGTGATTTATAATAAATCCACATTATGGTTTGAATGAGAAGTATAACAAAAAGTTTCATAGAAATTTACTGTCTAAATAAGCAAAACGAGGGCTTTATGATTTTCTGGAACTCTCATATTTCCCCCCAAAGAAGGGACTGTTCCTATTTAAAGGAGAATTAAATTCTCCAGATTACATTGTCCCAATAGACAAAGCACATTCACAAACATACAACAAGCTGTGTCTCACCTCTCCATTTGCTGTGGCCATTGGGTGATTTATGAAAACAACCTGTGAGTACTAGGGGTCAGCTCCCACAATTCACCTAAACTGGGTAAACCCCTAGCTAAGTGTCTGTGTACAGGCACATGCTCTGTAGTGCTCAACAGATCAAAACAAGGAAGTTGCAACCTTGCTTCCTAGAAGCTGACAGCCAATCAAGTATTGGCACTTTGGGGCATCCGTCAATGCAGCCGAACTGTCGCCATCGACATTGTGGAAAATTTCTGTCAGTTTGTATCGGCTTTCTCTACTGTAGTAGAGGGAGCTGATACAATCAGCCATGTGTGTTGGTGCATTCATATAATGGTTACCATATACAAACCCCATATGCATTAAAGGGAATGGTCAGGCTGTTACCACCACATGCGTACCAACAGATATTAATGGGATAATCATGCTATTAGAGTCGCATATGCATGGCCACATTTAGTGTAATAAAAAAAGCAATTGGCTGATATGCTTCTAGGTTTCCACACTGTTAACACTGGTATTCTAATGGTAATGTTAATGCCTGCATTGCCTTTATCTCCCTCCTACTATAACCCAGGCATGTCAAACACTAAGCAGATGTTGAATTGATGTGACTTTTTAACCTAATCATGCTCTCTGTGCTGACCTGATTGCAAGTTGTGTTTGTGTGTGGGTGGTGTTTCTCTTATACTTTCCTATGGCCTGTTGTGGAGGTGTGAGTGGGTTGAGTATTCAGTTAAAGGAATTTCTAAATCTAGAGTTTCCCACACTATATCTGTATGTATGTATGTATGTATGTATGTATGTATGTATGTATGTTCATGCAACATGAATATAGGATTTACGTATCAATAGGACAGTCCTTCTTTAATGGCTTGTTCCTCTGTCCCAGACTGATGAGCCTTGAATGGCATCTGTGGGGAAAGGGTGTTCAGGAGCAAGGGAAAGCAGTTAAGAAGCATAGATGGGTGTTTAGATTCAGAGATAGGTGGTCCAGGGCAGTTTATAAATTGGCCCAGCCCTCACCCCAACTTGCTCCTTAATATTGATGGGGTGTATGTTGTTGTGTATTACATGTTCCAGGGCTATTAAACCTTCCTGTATGCATTGTGAAAATGTCTATGTTTGGCATGTTAATGCGTTGATATAATTGTTGAAAGAAGATATACATGTTAGGTTATGTTTATTTTGATACTATATGTAATTTCAAACACCACACACAGTTACAGTTAGCACCAAACTGAGAACTTTGTATGGCGTGCTGCTTTTTGCTGAAATATCACACATAATCACAGGGGTCCCTTTTACCCATTCCAGTTTTTCACCCTAGTCCTGTAGATTTATTTTCGACAAATTAGTATTGCTCTCTGTTAATTACACACACACCTTATGAGGTTCGGCCATCTCTGCTCCCAACCTTAACTTACCAACCTTCGTTCCCTTGGCTAACTCAATAGCCAACACCCACATCTGTGATTGGCTGACTCTCAATCACAGATGCAGTTGCTGGTCAGGCCCCTAATGCTACTCCGTTCCCCAAAGTAGCATTAGAGAATGAAACTTGGTAAGTAAGTTTCTGTGCACTTTTTTAAAGTTATAAACCTGGTAGTTAGGTTGGCAGCGGGTCCCTACACTACAAAAAAAAGTGGATTTTTGGGTGGACATGGCCTTTAATACTATACAAATAATCAAATAGAATTAAAGACATCTTGCTAGGGAAGTGTTGGTTAAAGAAAACCAGACTTAAGGCCCCAATACATGGCACTGATAGTCTGATCAATTTGGTAAATTCCAGAATCTTCTGTAGCTTTCATGCTGAAATCTATGTAAAATCGGTGGCGCAAGGTGGGACATTATGATGGGTTCTTCCTATTGGATTTTCAATTGTTTCTGTCCATTGGAAAACCATTGGCCTGTGTATGGCTAAGGCTACATATGCCGGATGCCACCACACCTGAAATCGTTTCACGTGCGTTTCACTTATATAAAACATTACATTAAAGATAATGGCAGTAACTGTCAGAGATGTTAATCACTGGATATGGTAAATCTCCTGCTCCAGTAATAAACACTCGGGGGGATTTCACAGGTACAGATCTGGAGTAACACAGATTCATACTCTTCTTTGTGGATGAATCTGGTATATAGTTCTGGTAAATGGAAACTCATTTCCAGGCTAGAATTAATACAGAGGAAATAAACTCTATTGATCATTAATATTTCAAATGCAGTTATTCGACCGATAATTCACTTTCAGGTAAAGCGTGACCATGGAGATAAAGATATTAATAGACGACCTGAATGAAGCATCCAGTGTAATAACATGAAGAACAAGAGAGAGCAAAGTGCAGTTTAAAGATACTGCAAAACTTCAACACCCTTGTCAGACATCTGTTCACGGTGAAATGTCTAGGGCTACATCTTTAAGGTCACATGTCCAGCTTTGATTGAGTCATCGCCCCTGTATGTTAATATGTGCCCTTGTGGCCTACAAGCAGCAGCAATGGGCAACAGCTGGCGCATACCAGTCTTGGTTCCATCCCTTTCAGTGGTTGTTTGCACGTCTGGAATTCATATTAGAAGGACTTTTCATGTTAGTGCTTCTTGAAGAACTGTCAGACACAAATCAGGAGGTAGAAGCAAAGCAAGTTCAAGTGGCAGGTAGAATGCAGGTTTCCAGGCGAAGTTCCCTTGACAAGAAAACAAGGGCAGCATGGAGGGGATTGACAGGCATCAGATAAAGAAATCGAGACACGAGGCACATCAGTGGTTAGTGTGATGGGCCAAGATTTGCAGCATATTTTCTGGTTTTGTAATTTCATCCCCCTGACTATAAAACCAGCAGCTAACACAGGTTTTTGAGAACTGCAATGTGCATTGATGACGAATGTTACTGGTAATTTACAGCTGAGTCGTAAATGAATGACTGCCATCAGAAAATACTGGCAATCAAAGGTCCAACTATATCTCGCAGTAGCAAAATAGCGATCAGTGTGAGTATCTTGCACCGTGGTTGGTATTTCACTGTGGTGCAAACGAACAATGACATTATAAAATACAGATTCAATGTTACGGTATCACAAATTTCCAATGACACTTTACACCACACTAATTCCAATAGCTAGTCCACTAGTCAGCCTACCAATTCGCTTCATATCCAGTACACTAGCCAGCATTGCCGGATTTTATATATAGGAGGTTACATTACGGTAAATGAAAAAGACAGAAAAAGAGAGAAATGAAAAAATTGATTTGTCTATGGATAATTAACATTTTAATTTTAAAATTCACCTTCGCTAATGCTGGCCATGGCGATTATCCTGTCGGATATAATAAGGGTTGCAAATAGGTCGGGCATGTGCGTGCCTTATATGGCATGTAAACAATAAAACTGGTCAATTATCAGTTACCTGCCCCCAACCCCAACTGATACATTCAGCACATTATTACCTGCACAAATATGTCCTACAACATGTCCTTAAAGGGAAAGCACATTATTACCTGCACAAATATGTTACAAATATGTCCTGCAACATGTCCTTAAAGGGAAAGCACATTAATACCTGCACAAATATGATACAAATATGTCCTGCAACATGTCCTTAAAGGAGCCATTATTTACCTGCACAATATGATACAATATGTCCTGCAACATGTCCTTAAAGGGAAAGCACATTATTACCTGCACAAATATGATACAAATTGTCCTGCAACATGTCCTTAAAGGGAAAGCACATTATACCCCACAAATATGATACAAATATGTCCTGCAACATGTCCTTAAGGGAAAGCACATTATACCTGCACAAATATGATACAAATAGTCCTGCAACATGTCCTTAAAGGGAAAGCACATTTTACCTGCACAAATATGATACAAATATGTCCTGCAACATGTCCTTAAAGGGAAAGCACATTAATACCTGCACAAATATGATACAAATATGTCCTGCAACATGTCCTTAAAGGGAAAGCACATTATTACCTGCACAAATATGATACAAATATGTCCTGCAACATGTCCTTAAAGGGAAAGCACATTATTACCTGCACAAATATGATACAAATATGTCCTGCAACATGTCCTTAAAGGGAAAGCACATTATTACCTCGCACAATATGATACAAATATGTCCTGCAACATGTCCTTAAAGGGAAAGCACATTATACCTGCACAAATATGATACAAATATGTTCTGCAACATGTCCTTAAAGGAAAGCAACATTTTACCACCTTACCAATATGATACAAATATGTCCTGCAACATGTCCTTAAAGGGAACGCACATTAATACCTCCACAAATATGATACAAATATGTCCTGCAACATGTCCTTAAAGGGAAAGCACATTATTACCTGCACAAATATGATACAAATATGTCCTGCAACATGTCCTTAAAGGGAAAGCACATTATTACCTGCACAAATATGATACAAATATGTCCTGCAACATGTCCTTAAAGGGAAAGCACATTATTACCTGCACAAATATGATCAAATATGTCCTGCAACATGTCCTTAAAGGGAAAGCCCATTATTACCTCGCACAATATATACAAATATGTCCTGCAACATGTCCTTAAAGGGAAAGCACATTATACCTGCACAAATATGATACAAATATGTCTGCAACATGTCCTTAAAGGAAAGCACATTATTACCACTACAATATGATACAAATATGTCCTGCAACATGTCCTTAAAGGGAACGCACTTATACCTCCACAAATATGATACAATATGTCCTGCACATGTCCTTAAAGGGAAAGCACATTATTACCTGCACAAATTGATACAAATATGTCCTGCAACATGTCCTTAAAGGAAAGCACCATTATTACCTGCACAAATATGATACAAATATGTCCGCAACATGTCCTTAAAGGGAAAGCACATTAATACCTCCACAAATATGATAAAAATATGTATTACAACATGTCCTTAAAGGGAAAGCCAACATTTTTTACCCTGCACAAATATGATACAAATATGTCCTGCACATGTCCTTAAAGGAAGCACATTATTACCTACCCACAAATATGATACAAATATGTCCTGCACATGTCCTAAAGGGAAAGCACATTATTACCACCGCAACAATATGATACAAATATGTCCTGCAACATGTCCTTAAAGGGAAAGCACATTATTACCTACAAATATTACAAATATGTCCTGCAACATGTCCTAAAGGGAAAGCACATTATTACCTGCACAAATATGATACAAATATGTCCTGCAACATGTCCTTAAAGGGAAAGCACATTATTACCTGCACAAATATGATACAATATGTTCTGCAACATGTCCTTAGGGAAAGCACATTATTACCTGCACAAATATGATACAAATATGCCTGCAACATGTCCTTAAAGGAACGCACATTATACCTCCACAAATATGATACAAATATGTCCTGCAACATGTCCTTAAAGGGAAAGCCATTATTACCTGCACAAATATGATACAAATATGTCCTGCAACATGTCCTTAAAGGGAAAGCACATTATTACCTGCACAAATATGATACAAATATGTCCTGCAACATGTCCTTAAAGGGAAAGCACATTAATACCTCCACAAATATGATAAAAATATGTATTACAACATGTCCTTAAAGGGAAAGCACATTAATACCTCCACAAATATGATAAAAATATGTATTACAACATGTCCTTAAAGGGAAAGCACATTATTACCTGCATTACTAACCAGATATTTAATGATAGTTATTGTCCCCATTCTGGCAGAGTAAGCTGGCCCCTCCCTCCATGCAGTCAATCAAAGCTTTGACTGCTGACTCCATAGACAGTGTTGTCTCTACCCCCTCTACAAAATATAATAGATCATAGCCGCTCACTCCAATCTCAATATAATTATGTGGCTCAAACCACAAGCCACCCATCCATGGTGGTAAACGGTATAGTAATATAAGAAAACAGAGAACAGGGGCAATAGTAATAATAAATATCGATCTAGAAATGCATGCAATAATGTTCTAATAGTTGGGGATATGTGGAAATAAATGACAGAGGCCAGTTGTTTTGGTTTTAAGAGTGGGTATGCCCTATAAAGGACTTCCCAGGCATATTAGAATTGTTGGTTCACTGTTTCTATGATTGTCTGTGTATTTTATTGCTTTGCTGAATATAATGACTAATACTCAGTTTTAATAACTAAACATCTGTCAGACACTTTTAGCTGAGATCTCTAATGGAGGGTTTGTTTTTGTTTTTCTCTTTTGGTTGTTTTTCAGAATTAGAATCTATAAAACCGTTTGCCTTTTTTTAAAAAATTATTTCCGCCAGAAGTATTTAAAGGGTTAATGCACTCTTCGAAAAATGATTATGAAATGCTACATTTCCAGTGACTGCAACTGAATGTCACACTGATCAAGATTCTAAAATATGCAGATTCCATTAAAATTTGATATCTCCACTCTGTATGTTTCATAGTTCCTCCAACGCCAGCTGTTGGAAATAAAGAATAAAGGCCATTATATTAATTACATTTTGTTTGCTGAAGGAAAACAAATAACGTCCTTATTTACCTTTAATTTTTTTATAGGACCTTATTGGCTTTTTCCAGGTTTCTTAGCTTTCTTTATCACATAAATTAGCGTTCTCCTACAATGAAGAAATATGTGTTGCGACTGGAAACAATCAGTTTATTGTCAAGAGTTTACTTTGTGCCGTATAGATAATGATCATTGTATATGTTAAGTGTAGCTGAACACCCCTGAGCTATAATGTAGTGAGATATGAATGGACCTTTCTAATAAAAATGTAAATTACGTGCTAGTAAAAACATTGTTAACAGAGCCCTATTCTCCTTCTTCTCCATTTATTGGAAGTCATTTTAGCCTAAAGATATATGATGGGAAACAAAATGCTGAAATTAGAACTGTTCTTAAAGGGAAAGGATTGCTAAAAATTTCTGAGATGGAACCTTTAAAATATAAAAAAAAACAAAAAAAAAAACCGGTGTGATTTGATAGGCTCCTTTAAAAGATTTATTTTTAAGATACTTGAAATCAGAAGGCTAACCCAATACAATACATAACTTTATTTTTGACCTTCCTAGTTAAATATTACAAATAAAAATGGCCGCCCTTTTGGCAAACAAGGCACAAGCTTTTATAAGATGTGGATTCCGAGAATAATATAAAGGGGCTTATTTACAGAGAGACGCTCTCCCGCTTCAGGGATTCAATGTTGCGTTAGTGGCGAAGGTAACGTGACTTGCATTTTAAGGTAGTTCTGACCAATCAGATGAATAAAATAACCATCAGTATATTTGTTTTGTTTGATGTGGGTAACATTTAGGCCCTGATGTCTACACTTGAGCTTAGACTTGTGCCTTTTCTTAGTATTTGTGTTGTGTGTTAGCTCAGTGAGTGTGTTGAAGGGCAACTATAAAGAAAAAATATTTTGCCTCTGTAGTCTATAAATATATATACATGTAAGCAAGACATACTATAAAATGCACGTGTTGCTGCATGCCTTCAATCCAGAATTTGCTTTGCTCAGTATCCCCCCTACCTCCCTTAACCAATGCCTCCTTTCATCTGACTTGCCTTTTTGTGAAGTTAAGTATTCTCAGTAATCCCTATGAGGCAGCAGTTTATTATAATGGACTTGATTGAGGGGACAGAGCAACAGCAAAAAAAATGTCAGAGTGGCTTAACATAGCTGTTTGTTTTCTCTGTATAAATTAGTATGTGTAAAGTAAAATGTATCCATAATTTAGATAACTGCTTTCAGATTACTTTTATATTACTTTTTAAGATGTCTAGGGATTACAGGACGTTATCACAGATTATAAAGTTATGTAGCGATAAACACGTTTTTTTTAGCAAGCTGGAAAGTCCAATATATTGACATACCTGGCACTATACTTGATATCAGTCAGTATTCAGAAGAGGCGTAAATATCTAAGTAAATAGGCGTAAATACCTAAGTAGCAGCTCATGTGTTAGCAGGAGGACCCGGAGGCTAGGAGGGCACCAAATTATTGCTTTTTCTACCACAAATACATCACCTTGTAACAGAAAACCATTGGGGATTATGTAGGGCCCATTATACTCTTGTTGGGAAGCCTGGCATCCCACCTTCATCACCATACAGTAAAAGCAATATGTGTAGAAACCTTAAGGTGCGCCTTAAACACTTAGATATTAGATAGATTAGACATTTGTCTATGGACAAAAATCTAATCTATCTAAGACCCTCACAAAATGAATGGTCCATATGGAAATGTCCCAAGATAAGAACCACAGATGGTTAAATGTGTTTTTTAGACATTAGATTAGAAGTTTGTTTTTAGAAAAGTCTGTCTACTTATTTATTATACCCAATTAATTACTGATTGTTAAAAACATTTTCTGGTGATTTCAATAGACTGACTGAAATCACCGATTTGATATCGGGCAAGGCAGAACATTTTCCGTCTCCCCCATCTTCCAGAACCTGTTATGCAGACGTTTCAAACTGAAATCTACGGTGGTTGGGCGGCACAATATGGGGAAATTCGACCGGTTATGATCGTTTCGGGCAATTGAAAATCCGATTGGAAAACCATCAGCCCATGTATGACTAGCTTAAGTTGAAAAATCAGACAGAAATCTGTCCATATTTCTGGATTTATAGCCTAGGTAAAAAACAATATTCACTTATATCCACTATGTTTTTAATGAAGCTTTATGTTCTTTCCTTTCTGCTTCCAATGAAACCCTTTGCAAGAATCATATTTATCAACCCGTAAATGTACTTTTTTTTTTTTTTTGCATGTACTTTATGATGCTGGCAAATCCCCAAGAATTAAATTAAATTTCCTTTGTATAGCAAAGATCAACGTGACGGTTTTTGGCTTTATACTATTCTATTATAAACAATTACGGCCAAAAGAGGTAGAAATCTTCTATCAAAAGCCCCAAGTAAAAATTCATTACATTTAGCAGTTAACATACATTATAAGATTTTCCAGAAAATCCTTGTAAAAGAAAAAAAGCAAAACTATTTAATTAAAGGGGAACTAAAAGGCTGATGTACCCCTTCCCTTCATCTGCTGTACCTAGGGTGGAAACTATACTACTATATCACCACCCCATAGGAATTCAGCAAAATCAACAATTTAACTCTTTAGATAATTTAGTGGTTAAAGGACAACTACACTGTAAAATGAACTTTTTTTTTTTTTTAACTGAAAAGTACCTCAGGCAGGGAGTTAGGATTGATTATTCCTACCCCCTAATAATGTTTGATTGAGGAGCTACAGGATGTACATTTTTCATCTGCTAAGTTAGTGTCCTGACATTCCTGTATTAAAGATAGTACTGAAGCCAGGAGGAAGCATGGCAGAAACCTTTTTACTTCATGATAGCCCTCTTCACAGAAAGGATACTGGTAGGTAGGAATTTTTAATGCTACTTTCCGGCCCAAGATATATTAATTTTAAATGTTTTTTAAAAAATTGATTGTGAAGTCTAACTAAAGGTGCCCATACATACAGCTTACGGGCCAGACCAATCATACGACATACAATCAATTTCGCCGGAACTGCCTTGCTTCTTTGCAGCCTAGATATGATTGCGAGGTCCCGCCTGTTCCCATTCATTTTACGATGTCATGTCGGTCGCAAAGAAGATCCGGCAAGATGGTTCCAGTGAAATTGATAGCATGTCGCATAATCAGTCTGGCAAGTAAGCTGTGTGTATGGGCACCGTAATATCTAAGAAAAGGGTGGCTTTACCTCCCAATGTTCCCACCGTGGGCTAATCATTTGCAATGGAAAATTGATTGAAATAATGATCAGGTCAGGTGGATGGCAAGCATAACTGTATCTCAACCATCTGGCGTTTCAATAATTCCATCAAATAAAGCAAACATACATACGTTATTATGAGGTTTGGTGTTACTTCGCCCTGATTCCTGTACTGTTTAAACTGATTACGCTTTTAAGAAAATCCCATTAGCCAGTGCTTTAACCTTTTTAATAACAATCTTTAAGTTTTAATTAAAGTGTCTCTCTCTGCAAGTCTAACTTCTAACTGAAGATCTCCTTTAAAACTGTGATTGGGCCAGAATCTCTCAATTAGCAAAGCGGATTGATTTGAGCATCAATAACCCTGATAATGAATTCTAAATAAGGAATGTTGAAAAATTTACAGAGTTTTTGTTTTTTACGTTCTATGAACTGGTTTACAGTGTTTAACATTATTTTAAAGGCAATGTAAGGTGGCTCAGTAAGATCTGATACTGATATTTTGGTGTTTAACACATAATCAATAATGCTAAGGAGTAGTGAGGAATCCTGGTTTCAAAACAAACCTAGATTCGATTTGGAACTGCCAGTTTAGAAAAGGAAATTGGATCTGACAGATTTTTTGAAATTTTTGAAAACTCCTAACTTCAAAACTGGTATCGAAAATTTCTGATTCCATTGGGTTCGAATCGGATAATTGGAAATTCAGTAGTTTTCCCGGAACCGCCATCAGAAGGTAAATTGCCAGTTATGTTCATCTACAATACAATAGGCCAAGGAACATTATTATGGGTTACTCCAATGTTACTCCTTAGATCACCCTTGCTTTTTAAAATACTTTTATCAAAGAAAAACTTTCTGGAGCGATGCTAAGTTGTTACCAGAGAGTTGAAAATAGAATTATGGTCTAAAATACATGTTTTTCATGTACTCATAGTTTCATAAACTGCTGAATTAAACAATGTATCTTGTGGCCTTATAATTGACAAGGTGAGGTTAAGGTAATAAGTGTGGGGGGGCTAACTGTGGGAGGAGCCAGAGAGTTGGTTTCTCCACAATTTATATGAACAATATTATGTAGTCATTGTCAATTAAAGGCAACTGACCATCACTAGACTAATCTTTTTTCTTTGTTGCCTGCATAGAATCTCTACTGCTTTGACCCTCTTTTACAGAGATTTCAACATGCATTTGAATATCTTCTATAAGTTTATTTCCGCCCAAAAATAGTCAGATTTTTAACATTTAGGAAAGCTTATATAGTTTTAAATGATTTTCTTAGAGAAATGAATATGGTGAAATATCCACATCTGGATGCCTAGGAATGGTTGTATTAAGTTATTCTTATGGGATTTTTTTTAATCCTTTTCCATGTTACAATAAGTGCATGCCTCAAGCATTTTCCAGTCTTAGCTTATATAAAAATTTCATGCTTTCTATAAATGATGCTGAATTATAGGACTTTTTCATAAATGAATATGGGGCAGACGCGTTCAAAAGTAATAACTCTGCAAAGCCAAGGAACCATTTCACTATTTTTCATGACACTGTAGACCCTAGAGGCTTCTGATATGTGAGAGTCTGTAGACGATTTTTAATTTTATTTTATTTTCTGATGGGGAGAACACTTTTTTTTTTTTAGAAAATCAAAGACTTTGGACAGCAATGTCAGGGATAGTTCATAATGTCAGGTATAGTACATTTATCTTTATATAGAAGGGGACTAAATTGTTAAAACCCTGTCCCCCTCTAGTTGAAAACATTTAACACACATGTCAATTCAAACTTGATCAGTCAAAATATTTCCTTAGCCAGTCAATCAAGTCGAAATATCATTCTGTGTGTGCTAGGCTTAATTGAGGGGGTAGTGTTTAAAGGGTCCACCCTTAAAACTAATTTTTGATATAGTACTCCCCCTGGTCCCCCAGCCCCAACCGCTTCATTTTTATTTTTAGAAAGTGCCCCAAACTTTTACTTACCTCCCCTCTTTCCTCCGCCGCTTGCGAGAAAATGCAAGTTGAGTTCTTTTCTAACCCACATTACATCTCTAGTAGGTAGGATTGGTAATAACTACCTCCCAATATTGTTTCAGTGAGGAGAGCCAAGATAAGGAACCGATTATGCCAGGCTTCCTCCTGGCTTCACCATCTTTAATACAGAAAGGGCCAGGACAGTAACCTAACAGATGAAAACTGTACGGGCTGGCACTTCTTAATACAGTTATATTGGGGGGGGGGGGTAGGAATTCTCAGTCCTACCTTCCTTCCCCAGGTACTTTTTTATTTTGATATTGTGTTTGATTGGTTGGTTTAAATATAAATGTGTTATAATTATATCATTTGACAGTTTAGCGTTAGTCTTTGTAATATGATAAACCCTACAAACCTTTTGATTCCTAGAATTAAATGCTCTCTCTTCCCTTTTTCTTTAAACATCTCATTTGTTTCATCTCCCTGTGTAATGCTTTGTGTGGCCTGTTTTTGCCTGTGTTTATTTTGCAGACCTCGTCCAAGTTCTTTATTGTGAGTGCAGTTCTGGACAGCTTCTTCCTAGAGTCATTGTGAATGTCAATGCCTTTTCTGCTGACAGACCAGAATGCAAGAGCATGTAGTAAAAGCAATGTTTACGCCTGTTGTTAACTCATGTGATTAAAGGCCAAAACCAAAGACGAATACACCATTAGAATATCAGATCCTGTTTTCTTGCAGTATAGATGGAAGTTTAGTTTCCTATCTTGGAGACAAAGTTTTCATATAGAGAAACCTTGGCCACTTTTTGGACAGAAATTTTGCCCTGGCTTGAGTATGCCTAAAAATATGTGCAAACATTCCAAATTTGGCCTCAAATTTGTTCTGTGTGTACCAGCACCATTTCTGTATTGGCCAAGATTATCTGGGAACTAAATTACTAAATCTGGGAACTGTTTTGGTCAAAGAAGGAATACTAAGGTAGTATTCGGATAAAATGGTTGTAACCGTATTAGTCCAGTAGCATATACTAAGAGATGAGTACTGTAGGATTATGGACTAACAGTTCATTTTTACAGACAAGCTTTCGAGAGATACACTTCTCTTGAGTACTGCTTGAACTGAGGAAGAGAGAAGTAGATCTCTTGAAAGCTTGTCTGTAAAAATGAACTGTTAGTCCATATAAAAAGGTATCACCTTATCCTACAGTACTCATCTCTTAGTATAAGGTAGTATTCATATAGTGATTTACATCCTGATGTGCTGACAGATTACATTAGTATCAGTCGGCGCACGCTGCATGGGGACCGGTCAGCAATGGGGCTATACACAAACCCATAGTATCGTCTCTCTTTACTTAAAGTAAAGAGGGCCGATACCAACCAACGGAAATTTTCCATCTTTCCGGACTGATCATAATGTTGACTATGGTCATTCGTTGCCGTTGCGGTTTGGCCAATTTCGTCTCTACACACTACGAATACATGGTAAATCCCATTGTTCCCCGATGTGATTTACCCATTATTGCCAAAGCGTATGGCTACCGTAACAATGTAAAACCAGTCTAATCTCTGCATCATCCACGGAAAGATCTCCAGCCACCAGAGTTCTTTCCTTTGCTGTCCATGGTAAAAAGATATGATTTTACATTGTTTAGACTGGCACAAGAGCGCTCTGGCATCTCATGCACACATGACACACTCTACTGAAAAGGAACGTGGTAAAACAGGAGCCACAACTGAATTGCTCGCCATGCAGATGTAAGGGATTGATGCCATTTTGCTTTTTTCATTTCATCATGGTTTACTAAGATACATTTCCAGAGCTTCTTTGAAATCCTTGACAGAGTGACAGACTCTGTTTTATGGCCCAGGGAATTCCCCTGACACTGCTTTGACACATTCCACGTATTTAAACACTATGTTGACATATTCTTGTGGTTTATTCCTTTCCCTCCATTGCAAGGCACTTCGTTCATAGGTGTGAATGCCAGGAAATGAGGCATGCACTGTTCTGGAAAACAGCAAAGGCTTACATAGATTTTCAAGCAAAAGAATTATTTATCTATATTTTCTGAAATTGTCATCATTTAACTATAACGTGTGACATCATAATCTAGGTTTCCTTTGCGAGCCATAGAATAATACAGAATCTTCTGTTTTACTGTGTATGTCACATATTTGCAGACTGCTTGCCTGGGAATAGACAAGTAACACGCCTGAGGCATTAAATCACAAAGGCCTGGAGGCCTTCCTGAGGTTCTGTTTTATGTGCCATCTTCAAAGTCATTTGTACTTTAAAAAGAGGGGGGGGGGGAGTACCTAAATCAAATATCCCTTGTGTTTTAGCATAACTGGCAGCCTTTAGGCCCACTGCAGGCATAGGACAGTCATTTTAAGATGTCTTTGGGGCAGTAGTGCATCTTTAATCCTATGTTTCTATTTGATTACCATTCTTCTGTTGCTCACTGAAAAAAGAGTCAGAAATATCAAACTCTGGCCATCCAACTCTATCTGACTTACAACACCAAGTACCACACTATCTATAGACAGGGAAGCATTTGGACACATCCTCATTGGCTCTAAATCCAGCAACACAGAAGTAAATCAAATGTAAAACCACCATTGAATGTGGCTAGGAACAATCTCTTAGTTGAGAAAATGATTTGGTATTGGTATGGATTTAGCTGAAGCAAAAATGTAAATCATTTAAGTCTAATACTAAAAATCAAACAAAGTGTGTGGAAAAAGAGGTCTCGGTAAAGATGACCATGCATTCAACAATGTTAAGATAATTACGGTGTTTTGGCTAAACCACTGCTCCTTAGGTATAATAACCGTGACTATGTAATCTAAGCATAAATGGGTCTGTGTGCAAAATGAAAGAAAGTTAGCCTAGTCATACACAGGTTTCTAATCCAGCCTGGCCAAAAAAAATCACCAGAGTGAACAGACATGTAGGTAAATCATGTCCGAATGCGTGTCCTTCAATGGAACGCACAATTGGTCAGGTTACATATCAGTAAACTAATGAGTAGGCTGCTGATCTGGAATATCTAGTCATAGTGACCATATTCGATCCATGAATACCAAGCCTTAACGCTAATACAACAATAAAAACCTTAGGATGGAAAACTTGGTATTTTTATCTTGTTTGAGGCCAAAAATAGAAATCTGCTTAAAGGCAAAGCAAAAAATAGCCATTATGATTGCTGAACCTTCCACATCTCACTACTACAAAGGTATATTGTCATGGTACACAATAAAAATTCCTTTCAATAAATAAACCAAGATGCATAGAACTGTCAGCTCTATATATGGCTCTCTACCTACCTAGCTATATATTTGTTATTTAACCAGTAATTCTGCTTTAATGGCTTGTACCCCCACAATTCTTGAAATAGGCTAAGGCTAATTCTCTCGGACTGTGTTCTTATACCATGAGTGCTGTGTGCTTACCACTGTCTGCTTCCTAGTTATATAATTCACAAGCCCAGGACAATGTGCATTTCTACAAGAGACTTTTGGGAGCATTAGGAAGTTGTTGTATAAAACATTGTCTCTGCTTCCATTAGATCTTGTATAGGTAGGAAGTGCAACAGCAGCAAACTGAAAATTGTGCAATATCCCTTTAATATTTTTTTTTTACCAATTACAAACCTTATTGAATATCCTTGGTATGTCATAATTAAATGCAATGTTCTATTTTAAAAAAGATAGTGCGTTTAATAATAATTTCTGTCAGTCATCGGATATAAGATAAAAATAAATGTTTTTATGAACCTGATTGCGTTGTTTGAGACAATCCACTTAATTGGTATTTTGTGTAATCTTTTCATTTAGATGACTGTTTACATTGTTTTGCTTGGCTGCTATTCTATTTAGGTGCATATTTTTCATATTTAACAACAAAACTGACACCCACTCCATTTGATAAATAGGTGTAATTAATTTTGTAAATAATGGTGTGAAACTTTAGATAGTATTTGGTGAACTTTGCAAACTCCTGAGTAGCAAGGAAATGCTAATTGGACGCTAATAATTATTAATAGGAAAGGAAGACATAAACGGCCATGGAGTCTTCTAAAACAAAAATGGAGCTAATAGTAAAAAATGAGATTTTATTTCTACGTAGAAGTGTTTACGGAGAAAGATCTTAGCATTAAAGGGAACATCGTTTTGCAATCTGTTATTTGTTCTGGAGGTAATGGCAGTACGTGCGTCTGTATTCCTTTTAATGTCTTGCTTAGAACATAGCAGTGGAGAGTTTCCTCAATTTAAAAGCACAATTGTGTCCATATTTACATAATATGTCCATTTGAAAAATGGCAGCGATAACCTTTCCCAGAAAAAAAAAATTAGCAGGCCATAAATGGATTTAAGAAATTAAGAAGTAGCATCCGACCCTTCAGATTATTTGCTTAGTTTGCCTTTATATAAATACATGTTCCCCCCCTTTCATTTAATTAATGCATAAAGCAGTCAAAAAAAACCCACATGTTTGGGTATGTTTAAAAGATGGCACCGGGATAGCTGATGGGACTGACAGGAAAGATAGATGTCAGATAGTAGGAAGATGTCTGGAAGATGTCTTTTGAAACAATCAAATATTTTTTAAGAAATCATGCTCTTTCCTGGAACAAACCAAAACTTTCAGATTGGTAGGGGGAGAAAATTGTTAATTTTTTAATAAAAAAAAGAAAAAGGAGCAGAAAGCAACAGAGTCTTTCTGGGACAAACGGACATTTTTAGAGAGTTAGTTAGAGATGTGCGGTACTAAGGAAATTACCAAATACATTTTATGCAAAAAAAAAAAATGCCATAGACATTGCACAGTTTTGATGCAGAATTTTTGAAAATTTCGAGTTGAAACTTGCACTGTTCCACAAACAGACAGAATGAGGATCTACCTTCCACTATGGGTAGAAAAGGGATTTCAGGGTAAAAAGAGAGAAGCTCAGTAAGTGATATAAGTAAAAGCAAAGGAGGAATTTATTCTTCACACCCCAAGGGAGGCAAACATCTGATCTCTTGTTACCCTGGTGGTTAATTACATCTTAGCCTCTCAGCACTAACTGTTAATGCACTAGTACATTTTCCCCAGCTTTAAATATACATTTTACTTTAGTGTTATATTTAGATTTAATGTGAGAAGGATTCATTGAAAATCATTGTATGTTTAAATGTGATTGCTAAATAGATTTTTGTGGCCACCAAAAGAGAGTCCTGAATATCAAAAGGATAAAACGTTTATTTTCACATAGGTTAGTATATAAGATAACCAATGATTAAAACACAGCTGTTTTTAACACGTTATCATTAAATGATAATCTATAGGTCTGTGCCTTCATTTTTTTAAATTTAATTTTTAAAAGCGCATCCAATCCATTACATTGCAATCTGTTGTAAACATTAGGTAATAACTTGATGGGATCTGGGACCGACTTGGTTCCGAAATCTGAACGTTCTGTCGGAAAGCGGGGGAATCGTTCAGATTTCAGGGGTTGCCGAACGTTCAAGGTTGTCTTCGGTAACCTTAAAAAACAACCTTGAACGTTTGATGACCCCCAAAAATACGGTCCACACCCTCGAAAGTAAGTTCCGTTTTTGGAACTTCGGGTTTTTCGTGAGTTCCGTAAATCCTAAAACAGAACAAAACTTCCAAGTTTGGGCCATCTCTAATGTTAACTGCATACACAGCCCATATGCTGTATGGGAATTATTAAGCCACAAGGCCAAACACAGGGTCTGTTAAAGAAAAGGGAGCCAATATGACCATCAGACATTTCTGCAGGTAAAGACAGCGATGCCTATGGTGGGAGGTCGTCTGCTTCATTATCGGTCATCTTAGGCCCCCAAACCTTGCTGATATTCGGCAAATCCTGTCAGATCTAATGGGATTTGTCAAATATCTGCCATGGCTGCAATTAGAGATGCATATAGAAAAAAATGCAGCATTTAAGTGGCCATTAATGCAACAATAGTACTAATCAATAATCTTATTGTATGACGATGAAATTGGGTCGAGTACTCTTAGTACACTTAGAGAGTAGACATGACCTTATAAATCCAGAGGGGAACAAAAGAGTAAAAACTACTTATCATCTGTTAAACTGTTCAGTCTGACTGTACGCTTTGTAAACACTGATTTTCCTCATATTTCCTCCGATCCCAATAACTTGCATCTGCTCACAGGCTGCTGCACAGATTCTTGAACCTGTTGATTGATTTGCCATAAGCAGTTAGCCTAGGTAAGACTCATCTAACACCTTCAGAATTCTCATTTTCAGCTTTGTGTGCGTGTATAAATCTATACAAACACAATTGATTGAGAAGACCTGTTGCCTGGCCATATGTGTTTGTGCTGCTGCTGGATTGTTAATTTATTTAAGCAGTATAAGGACTGGTTGGATCAACTTAGTGATCGATGGGGATTTTTAAGCAAAATCATTTCATTAGACATTTTGTTAAATCATGGCCAACCATTAAGTCTTCAATATGTTGCACATTTGTATGAGCTAAAATAGTGGGTGTGTCCTTTTAATTTCAACTAGAAGTTGACCAATTGATACATTGATCTGTGAATCGTTTTGTATTGTATATTCGGTCAGTATATTCCTGGTCTATAACCTCTTACCCACAACAATCAAACGTGTGTGGTGGATCCCGTATGGATTGTTTGTTATTCACCAATGAACAATGCCATTGTGAGCTACATATGTGAGATAGGCTGATGCAGTTGGCCATTGGACACTCCATTTTAGGCTAATGTGGTTGGCCATTAGACACTCCATTTTAGGCTGATGCAGTTGGCCATTAGACACTCCATTTTAGGCTAATGCGGTTGGCCATTAGACACTCCATTTTAGGCTAATGCGGTTGGCCGTCAGACACTCCATTTTAAGCTAATGCTGTTGGCCATCAGACACTCCATTTTAGGCTGATGCGGTTGACCATTAGACACTCCATTATTGGCTGATGCGGTTAACCATTAGACACACCATATTAGGCTAATGAGGTTGGCCGTCAGACACTCCATTTTAGGTTAATGCGGTTGGCCACCAGACACTCCATTTTAGGCTGATGCGGTTGGCCATCAGACACTCCATTTTAGGCTGATGCATTGGCCATCAGACACTCTATTTTAGGTTAATGCAGTTGGCCACCAGACACTCCATTTTAGGCTGATGCAGTTGGCCATCAGACACTCCATTTTAGGCTGATGCATTGGCCATCAGACACTCTATTTTAGGCTAATGTGGTTGGCCATCAGACACTCCATTTTAGGCTAATGTGGTTGGCCATCAGACACTCCATTTTAGGCTGATGCGGTTGGGCATCACACACTCCTGTCTGACTATACTCTTACAGGTGTACTAGGGTTTAATTGAATATACATTGTATACAGTATAAAACAGCCAGGCAATATGCTGATTGGAACCAATTTGTAGAAAAAATAATGAATGGTCTGCATGTTAAGGATGCAGGAGGTTGCCTCAGGCTTTAGACAGAAAGTGATATGCTGGGTCTCTGTCTGCATTGGAATGTGCTTAACTCCAGACCACAGCTTTGTCAGCTAATTGACTCTGTTGGTTTTACTCCAAGATAGAACTTTAACTTTCTCATAGCATGTAAATATCTCTTTGTTGCCCCAGACTGCAGTAACGCTAGGCAACAGGTTTTTCCAATCGTGCAAGGGCACAAGCTTCATTCACAGGTCTGAATGTTAACGGTTTAACTACTTGGCAGAAGATAAGTCGTGTTAAGAAGAGATTTAAAGCTGACTTGGGGAGAAAATGATTTGCAGTTATCAGATACGATTGGATTGAGAATGATCACATTTACTGTATGCTGTTCCTAGTATAAATTTGTATAAGGGTAAAGATCCTGACAGTAACATGACAGTGGCATCTTTCCTCGAAAATATCAAATTCAGGATAAATTTTCAAAATTTTTTGTTAAAAAGTTCCTAGCTTAGATTATCAGTGTTTCATTTAGTAATGGTTACATCCTGAAAATCTGCTGCCATTCATTGTGACGGTGTCTTTTAAACAGTATTCATAGGCATGTACTGGAGGAGGGCTACGAATAGAACCCTGACTGTGCATTCAGCAGTTAGTGGGCAGGGATGTGAGGGAAGTGCAAATGGATCCCATCCCCCTACTGCAATAGAGAAGAAAGCAGCAGTAACCTCATTCCAGCAAAAACTTTTCATTTTCTACTCACTCTCTATTTGCATTTCATTGCTGCACCACCTTGCACCATCTCTCTTTCCGCTTGAAATACGCTCAAGATAATACGCCCTCTGGTGGGATGTTTGGATCATTTTCCGACAGGTACAATCACCTGTTCGATATAATGCCTGATATCGCTGGGCTATCGAACAAAAGCCACACGCGGGTCCGTTTCTTTCACTCGGTTTAATTGAACTTTAAAGGATATGTACACTTGAAAATTTGTTTTTTAAACTGCCCATTACTGGAAACTATAATTCTTCCCAACTACCATTTATTGTTGATCTGTCCCCTATTTCTTTAGATATCCAGTCTTAAATACCTTATATTTCAGCTGTCAATCAAGTATCTTATTATCATAAACGTTTCTGGAGCTGGAATGGTGACAGTTGGTAAGTGAGCTGCATGGTGGGAAATTCCCTTTCCCAAATGCTGCCTCATAGGGTTTATTGAGCATGCTTGCCCTTATTGAGAGTCAGATAGTCTGGCAGACTGTTGGGGGACTGAGCTTGAGCAAAACAAGTACTGGATTGAAGTCATAAAGCAACACAAAAACCTCAGAGTAAGTGCTGCTTACATGGATACCTTTATAGATTGAAATGAGGCAAAGTAATTTTTTCAGTTTACAATTCCTTTAATTGAACCAATCGAAGCATTTAAAAATGAACCACGTATGCATGCCTTATTTTTATCTGCAAATAGCAACAAATTCACAGCAGATATCAATAGCCAAACCTTAAGTCACTTGTAGCTGGGCCTTCACTTGGGGTCTTTAGCATAAAAATCTCTTCATGCTTTTCGGTTCATAAGTATTTCAGTTGGCTCATAAAATGAGTGTTAGATAAGGGAATCCTTTCGTAGCTCGCAATATTATGCAGAATGCTAATTAAACAAGAGGGTAGCATTTATGTCTTGTGCCTTGCTCTGAATCTTTGATTTTCCTATCAGCTATGCAGCGATGTCAGTGCCATATTGTTCCAGAGCAAGCTGTAAAATAATCCGGAGATTGTCTTGATATAGATCAACGGCTATTTCCTATTGGCACTTTGAGTAATGAATGCAGGCCTGCTGATTTAAAACCCTCTGCATTTTTGCATATTCATAAGCAGTTTGTTTGTTATACATTATATTTTATTGAGTGCATCAAGCAGAGCAGATTTATCACCCATTGGGGTGCTGGTAATGGTTTTTATATCATTTTACTACATAGTATAATAAGTGTTTGGTATCTGGTAGTTTTGATGAATATTTATATTTTATTTCAGATCCAACTGTTAGCCTATAAACTGGCTTGCCCTATACTTTTTTGCTTGTTTCTATTCTACAACCCTGCCTCTGTTTTTCCCTTTTGTGCCAGCCAAAATGACTTATAATCTGTTCTACCTGCAATACAGAGTGTGAAAATGATCAATAGCTACCATGCAAAATGATTGTAATTATTTTTAATTGAAGGCTAAATCCTGCAGTAAGCGTTATTTTTAAGATTTGTTTATGGCACGCCTAGACATGGGTAACACAGGGCATAATTATTTGTGGCATGCATGACTCCTTCATTTGTGCCAGCTGTCCCAGTTTTACCAGCCGATTTAAATGTATTGGTTTTTCGGAAAGGGATGTAAAAGCAGAAAATTAGAATGTGGCCAAAGGTGGATCAGTGCGGATGATGAAATGAGATGCACTCAGTAATTCATTCATAGCCCGCATCTACGGTTGCTTAACGGTAATTCTGAAGGTGTGATAGGTTAATTTTATGTTAATGCCTATATCCACATTCACAGTCTTTAATGTCAATTTCACCCAAAAGCTTAGAAATTATTTAAATACATTATCTGTTCTAGAAGCTTGCTTGTTATTGTTAAGTTCTTAGTCTTTACATAGATTTACTTTGCTATGGTAAGTCATTGCTGCCGAAACTTTGATTCTATTTATCTGTTAGTGGACTAAAGGTGCCCATACACTGGGCCAATATTACAATCAATCCGACATGTGATTAGACATTTTCATTTATTGTGCCGAAAATTTTACGTTTTCTCAATCTTATAATGCGATTTAGGATTGTAAAATCGATCGTAATATGATCGGGAAAGTTGATTGGTTAAATGATCATAGTATTTTCTGAAGTGCCGATTAAATGTAAATGTAACATAACCACACAATAGACGACATTAGACATAAATCGGCAAATAAGTTGAATTTCGAACAATATGTATGGTACATCTATGTACATTTAACATTGTACATTTGTCTATTGAAGTATTGGTCAGTGTAACAATCTTAATTACAATCGCAATAACCTAGATGTTTTATGTGCTAATATGATAATCTTAGCAAGGTTTGATAATCTAATTGGAATATTTATTTGCACATAAAATGGTTGTAGCCATGTTACATGATACTAAAAACCCTTTTATTATGGACTAACAGTTCATATTGCAGACAAGCTTTTGAGAGATCCACTTCTCTCTTCCTCATTGTACTGCTCGACCTGAAGAAGAGAGAAGTGGATCTCTCAAAAGCTTGTCTGTAAAATGAACTGTTAGTCCATAATAAAATGCTATCACCTGATCCTACAGTACTCATCTTTTTAGAATGTTTTTTGTTGTGTTTCAACAAACTAACTATACTCTAAAATTTTACTTTTTAAAAATGGAAAGTATCTGGGGCAGGGAGGTCGGATTGATTATTCCTACATCACAATGTAATTTCATTAAGGAGCTACAGCACTAATAGTTTTCATTTGCCAGGTTAGTCCTGGACTATTCCTTTATTAAATATAGTGCTGAAGCCAGAAGGAAGACTGGTAGAACCAGTTTTCTTTGGGCAGAGGTTAGTCCTGGACTATTCCCTAATTAAATATAGTGCTAAAGCCAGAAGGAAGACTGGCAGAATCAGTTTTCTTTGGGCGGAGGTTAGCCCTGGACTATTCCTTTATCAAATATAGTGCTGAAGCCAGAAGGAAGACTGGCAGAATCAGTTTTCTTTGGGCGGAGGTTAGTCCTGGACTATTCCTTTATTAAATATAGTGCTGAAGCCAGAAGGAAGGCTGGCAGAATCAGTTTTCTTTGGGCTGAAGCTCCTAACAGAAACAATTTTGGGAGGTAGGAATAACCAATCCTATATCTCTGTGCCAAGTACTTTTCATTTTAACTGTATTTTAAAAAAAACTGTATACACACAATAGTTATCCTTTAAAGCCCATACATTAGGAACTCGCCTTCCAAAGTTCCTGCAACATTGTTCTGAAAATCGTGCATCTTTGGAAGAACTCACTAACTGCAGGATTTATCTAATGTCATTATAGTGCATGGCCAGTGTTAGACTAATGAGTGTCACGGAAATAAATCTTGTAAAACTTTCATTCTCACCGAATGAGCTTACATTGCTTTGGGGTGATGTTTATGTTATAAAGATTTCCAGAATGGTTCTAAGCTGTATATCTAGAACAAACTTGAAACACTTAAATGCATTTCCTTTTTGGTTTTTCATAGATATGGTCCGGAAAAAGAATCCCCCACTAAGAAACATTGCAACTGAAGGTGAAGCACAGATAACAGAATCTGCTGCCTCAGAGAGGGAAGACATTGATAGGAACAAGGAACTTCCCACTGATCCCATGCAAGAAAACAGTGAACAAAGTGTCTTGGTAGAACTAAATGATGATAACCATGGCTTTCATGAACAAGAGCCTTCTTCCAGCATCAAGGACTCTGAAAGTTTGGCATTAGGTGAAAAAGCAAACTACAGCCATCTCAAGGGAAGAAATGTTTCTTTTCCTCCTAATGAGGTGACTGAGAGGAACATGTTGGCATTAGTCTCAGCAGATAACAGGTCTGTTTGTGATCCCCTTAAGTCCCCGATAAAATCAGAAAGCGATGACACACAAGAATTGGCCTCAACTGCATCTACGGACAATATGGAGGCCAGGGAAGAAATTGATATGTCACCAAGGGCTACTGACTTTACAATGCAATGTGGTAAATTAGAATGTCAAAGTTCAAGTCCAGCCTCGGTGGCCTCAGATAACCTACATGTGCCTTCAGATGGGATTGCAGGGCTGAACAAATCTCAAGCTGTTCTGTTGGTCAATGACAATACAGATTCAGCACCTTTATCCCCAGAGCTTCAGGATTTTAAATGCAACATTTGTGGGTATGGTTACTATGGAAATGACCCCACAGATTTGATCAAACACTTCCGCAAATATCATCTTGGCCTACACAACAGAACCAGGCAAGATGCTGAACTGGACACCAAAATTCTAGCACTTCACAACATGGTACAATTTAGTCAGTCCAAAGATTTCCAGAAAATGAATCGTTCTGTGCTTTCAGGGGTTTTACAAGATATTAACTCTCAGAGGCCTGTTTTGCTGAACGGAACCTATGATGTGCAGGTTAGTGTCTGGTTTTATTTGTCTTGTATGTCTTACTGCTTCAAATATCTTCATTCTGTTTCACTGTAAACAAAGGAAGCATATGCTGATTCTGTTGATAAGTATTAATTTGCTTTGAGTCACTAAAGATTCAACACTTGAAAATTTGAGCCCCATTCTGCAGAGTAGACTAAAAGAACTAAACTTCAGTTTTTATACTCCATAATCTGTAAACATACCCTTCAAGAAACCCGATAATCTGTAAAATACAATGACGGTAAAAAGCATTAATGTAAATGTAACCTTAAAGGGCATGTCCACCCCCAAAACTATAAATTTACCAGTAATTGCCCACATTGTGCTGTTTAAATAGAGTCCTACCTTGCCTCTTAATTCCTTCTGGTTGCTAAGGATGTCTGCATTGAACTTCTAAAAAACGGACACTAGGAGGCTTAGATAGCCTATTTAGTATCTTCCCCCTCCTCAGCCTCCCAGAGAATTTTGTCCTGCGCAGAAGAGCGCACCTCACCGAACCCGGAAGCATCCGCTCACCCCTCCCTTCCAGTGACGCGACTGTGTGAAAAAAAACGGCGAGATTTGGATCTGTAATGCTGTCCTCGAATTGACCAATCGCGGACCAGCACTGTATCAGCCAATGGCAGTAACAGAATATGCTCTACTGCCTTCCACCAATCCGGTTGTTAGAGATACCATGTGGTAACCGGCTAGCCAATCACGCTCCTGCAAACACGATCCTGCATCAACAGCCTATTTGTATTTGTTTACATTGCGGCCGTGACGTATTGATGTGGGCGGAGCCAACTATTGTAATCCGAGGGCCGGCCGGGTACAAGCGTGAGAGTAGGAGCGCGCACCGCGTGATTGCGTAACTAGATTGATAGCAGCTTGGGCAGAGATACGGCCTTAGTCTGCAGATTTTCCACAAGTGAGAACTTTTTATACAAATCGTTTTTGGAAAAACGGACATGGCGTTTCAGGTAGGGTACCCCATTACTACTGTGGAAAGGTTATTTTTGGGGTGGACTTGCCCTTTAAGAGGCATGTCTAGTCAAAAAAACTTTTTATTACTATTACTATTATGGTACTTACTATTATGGTAGAGCACCCCCCAAACCAGATTTTTGTATTAGTAAGAATTTTCAAAGATGCCTCTGAAAGGACTTACCTTACCCAGTCCCTTGCCACTTGGGCACCGCCCCTGCTCCTGTTTCAAGCAAAAACAGGAGCAGAACGGCTCTGCGCTGGCATGACTTCCTTGTCATGGCTGTCAGGCAATTAGGCGTGATGTCACATCGTGCTTAACTGACAACTTCAACCAGGAAGTAGAGCGGCTGTCAGCCGCAGAGCAGAGGAAGAGAGTCGATGGACCGGGTCAGGTAAGTTCTTTCAGAGGCATCTTTGACAATTCTAGTAACCTCCCGTTCTTCAATTTATGCAATAAAGTAATAGTTCACTTTCTTTATGAACTATTCCTTTAAGTGATTGTGTCAATATCTGTATATAAGTTGATCTGCCAGAATGAAAAACTTGTTATTAGCCCAGTTTTGTAATCACCATTCTCTAGTCACTATATGTAGAAGGGCTAAGATAGCAATCATGAACCATTTGATTGACATCCTGTGTTACCATGATGATCTTGAAGGAAATGTTCAGTGGGAAAAATCACTATTGTTTAATTATTTATTTTAACAGTCCATCTTATTCCCAGGATGCACCACTGCCATGGAATGTTTCAAACAATTCCTACTGATTGGCTGTTGGATGGGTCAAGGGCAAGAGCATAACAGGCATTACTCAGGGTCCTACATACAGGATATCAGTACTCCAGAAGAGTTTATTTATATACAGAGGAATCACTGTATGGGAAGATTGTGTTTGTTGAAATAAGAAAATGCTCCCTTTTTTCTTGAAAGCATATGTATTTGTGCTGAACTTACCTTTTAAGAAAGGAAATCTTTATTATAGCTAGTGATGGCCCAGTTCGCGGATCCGAACCCAAATCCGCGGCGGATTTACCTCGTTCACGAACGGTGGATATCGCGGATTTTCTGGTTTACCGCCTTCAGAACTTTTCTGAACCACGTTTTCAAAAATTTCCAAAATTACGAGGATTTCTCGTATTTTCGAAAATACATGAAAAACCCATATTTTCGAAATTACGTGAAATCCTCGTAATTTCGAAAATACATGAAAATACGTATTTTCATGTATTTTCGAAATTACGAGGATTTCTCGTAATTTTGAGGATTTTTTCGTTTTAATGGGTCCGCTCGCAGATTTTCGAATTTTCGGATTTTGCGAAGTTCGGACGTCTCTAATTATAGCTTAACAAAAAATTTAATTTTAGTGTATTCAAAAAGAGCTTGTAGTCAGCCATTAAAATGATCACATGACATGATGGAGCGGACCTTGCATTGACGTTTGGAGGCAGTAGCAGGCATATTCTGTACTGCACAGCAGCCTGTATTTTTAGGGCTCGGTCTTACTTAAGCGATTTGGAATACGTTTACGATTCTCTTAATCCCTGCATGCAGAGGGGTTATGGAGGGATAGTTTTTAAGGAAAGAAAGTGCGGACTTCCAAGTATCACCACCCTTTAGGAATTGCCTGAAAGGAATATTATTATGCAATGCTTTGTAGTTGCACCAAAGTTTCTTAGAATTCTGTCCTGGGCCTAGCGCCTTTTAATTTGTTCATGAAATATTTCTAAAGTTAGGCTTTGAGAGTACTGGTTGTTTTTAAAGATGATTTTAAAACTTCAGCGCAGGACATCCCCATTTTGATTGAAATGAACTTGGGTATTGGGCAATAAAATGGTGAATTAAATTTTATATCGCTTAATGCAAATGCATGTATGTGGGCCGAGATTGCATGCAATGGCGTAGCTACAGACTTATGGGCCCTGATGCAAAATTTGAGCATGGGCCCCCCAACACTGCCGCAAACACAAATCGACACTGCAAACAGCATTGGTAAAATGCTTTGTATATAACCACGGGTAAAATAGTTGGCACAAAGACTGGTTAAATGCTTGGCATGCAGACACTGATAAACTGGTTGGGAAACTGGCACTGGCATTGGTAAAATGCTTTGTATATAACCACTGGTAGAATAGTTGGCACAAAGACTGGTTAAATGCTTGGCATGCAGACACTGAAACGGTTGGGAAACTGGCACTGGCATTGGTAAAATGCTTTGTATATAACCACTGGTAGAATAGTTGGCACAAAGACTGGTTAAATGCTGGCATGCAGACACTGATAAACTGGTTGGGAAACTGGCACTGGCATTGGTAAAATGCTTTGTATATAACCACTGGTAAAATAGTTGGCACAAAGACTGGTTAAATGCTTGGCATGCAGACACTGATAAACTGGTTGGGAAACTGGCACTGGCATTGGTAAAATGCTTTGTATATAACCACTGGTAGAATAGTTGGCACAAAGACTGGTTAAATGCTTGGCATGCAGACATGATAAAATGGTGTGGGAAACTGGCACTGGCATTGGTAAAATGCTTTGTATATAACCACTGGTAGAATAGTTGGCACAAAGACTGGTTAAATGCTTGGCTGCAGACACTGATAAACGGTGGGGAGACTGGCACTGGCTGGTAAATGCTTTGTATATAACCACTGGTAAATAGTTGGCACAAAGACTGGTAAATGCTTGGCATGCAGACACTGATAAACTGGTTGGGAAACTGGCACTGGCATTGGTAAAATGCTTTGTATATAACCACTGGTAGAATAGTTGGCACAAAGACTGGTTAAATGCTTGGCATGCAGACACTGATAAACTGGTTGGGAAACTGGCACTGGCATTGGTTAAAATGCTTTGTATATAACCACTGGTAGAATAGTTGGCACAAAGACTGGTTAAATGCTTGGCATGCAGACACTAATAAACTGGTTGGGAAACTGGCACTGCACACAGCCAGACACTGGTTAAATGCTTGGCACACAGACAATGGTAAAAATGCTTTGTATACAGACCACTGGTAAAACATTTGGCGCACAGACTGGTAGTTTTGGAACCTTAGCACAAAATGGGGCACCTATGCCAAGTGCCCTGGTGTGGTCGCATCCCCTGCACCCCTGGTAGCTACGGCCCTGATTGCATGGGTGATGGTTAGATTGTTAATGAAATTGTGTAAGGAACTAACCATTGACAATAATTTATGAGCTATTGTGGATAATAGATTGTGAATAATTGGTTCTGTGGCCTTGTATCAGGCTTTGTTTGATAAAAACAAAGCGAAAACTTTCCTGCATAATAAGGATCAGAGATTCAAGGGAAGAAATTATAATTTGGCCCCTTATGGATTGCAGGTGAGATCTTACCTTGAATATGCTGTGTAGTTGTGGCCAGACTTTAAAAGTGATATCAACAAACTGGATAGGGTACAGAGCTTCATTGTAAGACTGTAACAAACAATTAACACGGAGGGAACCTAGGACAGCCCTTTAGACATGAGAAATAATGTTTTTTTTTTTAATTAATTGAATGGTTCTTTGTGATGGCAGTGAAATTGTGATGTAAAATCCCTCACTGTCGGTTACGGTGAAAATCGATGATGGCACAGCATTTTTCTTGCCCGACATACCGAAAACATTGGTCGGTTTGGACAAAAAATCTTCTATGCATGTGTGCAGGTAGATAAGATGAAAGCTGTACCGGTATAGTTGTATTTCACACAGGGAGGTAGGAAAACGCTATCCTACCTCCCTATGAATTATACATCCATTTGACACAAACTTATATCCAGTTTAGTGTCTCTTTAAGAATCTTAACACTCTTCATTGAAATATTCCTTGAGATTCCCAATGGAATTTATTTTAACATATAGACAAAGCTTCAAACAGTTGTGGGGAAACGTTTTCTGTCTCCTTAGTTGAATAAAGTTTTCACGTTATAATTAGAATATTACTTTCAGCACTGAACAGGTTTGTGTGGCTTCCTAATTGGTATACTAACTCAACTCAATAAAGTGGTTTAGACAATGAATTGATATAATACACACAGCTTAAATAAACAGTTAGAAACCATGAACCTGTTTTTAAAAGTATACATGGGAGTTCTGAGAACACACCTTGGGCTAAGTCAAGCATTACTTGAAGCCAAAAACTTCAGCAAACACACAAACTATTACCATTTTTTTGTATATTTGCCAGATCAGTAGGACTTTAATAATATTGAAAACAGCTTTCATTGTGTACCCGTGTGTCCCATGTGTCTTATATATTTGAGAAAAGTCAAATCTGACCAATAGTAAATGAAAGCTGCAGTAGAAAGGTCTCCCTGGCCATGGTTGATAGTCATTTTTATTATCACACCAACCAAAAGTATATAACTTAAACCATCCAGTTTAAATGGACAGGCTTACAAAAATACATAGTGACTAAAGGGTAATGAAACTCCAGTAGTATCGAAATTTTTCGAATTTCCAATAGTATTGACGTTTTTTCATATATGATTTCTCAATAGACAAATTTCATTTTTCGATAGACATTTTTGATTTTCCAATATAAATGTTAAATTTCCGATAGACATTTTTGCTTTATGAATAAAATTTTCGAAGTTTCGATTGGTGTTTTCGATTTACGTTTTTTTTCGACTTTTGATTTTTTTGTTTCAAGAATGCAACAAAACCATCAGTTACCATTCTGGAACCAGCATAACACAAATCCTTTCTATATAGAATAGTATAGTATTTGAGGTTGAATAAAGGATTAAAGACTTTATAGACTATAGTCTTTATAGACTAGATATGTCTATATCCAACCTACTCAGAAATACCCAAAATAGAGTAGAGTAAGGTAGATTTATCATATATAGATATATAGATACCATATACTGTGCTGGTTACCAGATAGGTAGGATGTAAGGGTAGATTTATCATATATAGATATATAGATACCATATACTGTGCTGGTTACCAGATATGGTAGGATGTAAGTGTAGAATTATCATATATAGATATATAGATACCATATACTGTGCTGGTTACTAGATAGGTAGGATGTAAGGATAGATTTATCATATATAGATATAGATACCTTACTGTGCTGGTTACCGGATAGGTAGGATGTAAGGTAGATTTATCAATATAGATATATAGATACCAATACTGTGCTGGTTACCAGATAGGTAGTAGTAAGGGTAGATTTATCATATATAGATATATAGATATCATATACTGTGCTGGTTACCAGATAGGTAGGATGTAATGTAGATTTATTATATATAGATATACAGATACCATACTGTGCTGGTTACCAGATAGGTAGGATGTAAGGGTAGATTTATCATATATAGATATATAGATACCATATACTGTGCTGGTTACCAGATAGGTAGGATGTAAGGGTAGATTTATCATATATATATATATAGATACCATATACTGTGCTGGTTACCAGATAGGTAGGATGTAAGGGTAGATTTATCATATATAGATATATAGATATCATATACTGTGCTGATTACCAGATAGGTAGGATGTAAGGTAGATTTATCATATATAGATATATAGATACCATATACTGTGCTGGTTACCAGATAGGTAGGATGTAAGGATAGATTTATCATATATAGATATATAGATACCATATACTGTGCTGGTTACCGGATAGGTAGGATGTAAGGTAGATTTATCATATATAGATATATAGATATCATATACTGTGCTGATTACCAGATAGGTAGGATGTAAGAGGCTAGATTTATCATATATAGATATATAGATATCATATACTGTGCTGATTACCAGATAGGTAGGTTGTAAGGGTAGATTTATCATATATAGATATCATATACTGTGCTGGTTACCAGATAGGTAGGATGTAAGGCTAGATTTAAACCTGCTAATTGAGGTTTCTTGATGTAGAGAGAGGGGAATAAAATTCCAGAGGATGGGAGCTACAAGAGAAAAAGGTTTAAGGCGAGAGGAAGCAGTCCGAGTGGGGGGTTTGTACAGGAGCTGGTTCTGCAATGAGCAGAGGGTACGGGAAGGAACATACGGGGAGACTAGAGAGGAAATATAAGGAGGAGCAGCAGAGCGAAGGGACTTTTGGAGAAGGATTTTGTATGTAATGCACTGTTTACCGAGGAGCCAGGATGTTGTCTGGTACAAAGATTTGGGATCCGGTTTATTAGAGAGCAAGTCAATACGTGTGGCAGAGTTAAGTGTAGACTGAAGAGGAGAGAGGTGGGAAGCAGGAAGACCAAAACGTAGTAGTTTGTAATAGTCCAGGCACGATAGGATGAGAGCATTATTTCATAAACTGGTGGAAATATTATAAAATTGACAATTTAATGGACAGTTATACCCCTAAAGGCACATCTCCTTTCTAATCTACTTAGGGTAAAGGCCTAGAAAGCTAGTTACCATTTATTTTCAGCATTTGTTTGGGCTGCTAACTATATTGAGTTCAATGAATGCTAGACATAACAGCTCCTTAGAATTTCCTCCCTGGGACACCCTCTTCATTGTTTGACATTTTGATCCTTTATACAAAGGTTGCCCCTCCCTGGAATTTCAATTGACAAGGCCTCAGGGCACAAAACTATTTTTACTATTTACTAGGTATCAACTGTGCTAGATCCAGTACATGGATATTTGTTATGTATGATAATGGAGTTCACACATTACTGGTTGATCTTCTTCTGTCGCTCAAGATAGGGTGGAATTGTTGTTATTTATTTACAGTTAAGGCATAGGCAACATTGTGCACCTCTTATTAAACAAGCCCCCATAGTGTTTAACTGTTTTAACCTACCCATGATTCTTTGCAGAAGAAATCAATACAGTAGGAGCGCTATATTCAATTATCACATGTAAAGGCATTGCAGTAAAGTATATCCCTATGCTTACTGTGACTACTCCTTTCCATCCATCAATTATGTGCCACCTCTCTCCTCTGACTGGAGATTTCCCAGTTTTCCCCCAACAGTTTTCAGCACTGTGCAGGTGCATGTCCCTTGTGTCGGGTAAAGTTGAGTGTCACTGAGGCAAGGAGGGTGGGAAAGCATGTCATGTCCAGATACAGAGGTGATTAACAGTAAAAGGAAAGGGATGGGAGCATTTACAGAAACAAAAGATATAACGGAGATGGAGAATTAAAATTAACCCCCATAAAGCTGTACCCAAGGTGAGGACCTTAAACGCTAGGTCCCTCACCCACGGGGGGCACAACTGGTAATCAACTCACCTTCTAGGTGCCCTTGTCACTCCGTTCTGGTCTGACTCCACCCCTTTACAAACCATTGGAAAACACGCTTTTGGGTTGTTGGGCTACTGAAACCCTCTTCCTTCTACTGTACCCAAGATGAGGCCTCATCCATTGGAATTCACCAGATCAGGCGAAATCTTAGGCTGGGTACACATATTACATTTTTCAGACTGATCAATATTACAGAACCAAATTACCAGATCTTTGTACTTATAGTTTAGGCCTAGTAGAACAAGGTGGAAATACAGAAATGCCTACTGTTTGTCATTTTATGTTTAAATCAGCGTTATTACCTACCCAAGATCCCGCAATGGCCTAAATCTCTTTGTAAAATTACTGCATTGCAGAATAGTGGTCAAGTACGATGCACCGGTTTGTGCCTCTATTCAATAGGCGTTAAGTTTGCACTACCATGTTAACTTAGCCTATATGGAATAGGCTGTGCAGTGCTATTTCCAATCATCGTATAGTGTCTGTTTAACACTGATTTGGACAGTTTGCAGACATTAATTTTCATGAGCGTGCAATAAAAAAAAAAGACAAAATATTTTAATTAATCTTTCTCTGCCCAGACAGACTCCAGACTTTTCAGGCACACGCCAAACCTCTTAAGCCCCACACATTGCAGGACATCACTGTACCAGTGATATGGGGATGTTTGGATATCCATTGTAATACTGTACTACAGTAAACGTGTGACCTAAATACTTTATTTATAAAGTTTTTATACTTTTTATTATTATGTTTGCAACTTTCCTATATGACCTCGTAATGCTTGAAATATGCTTGAAATAACTGGAACTGGCTTATATCATCTAATTGAAGCTTTATCTTTCCTATCCAAACCTTTTCTAAGCTGAATATACCATGCATTATTTCAGGATCACTTAGCAGATGAAGTAGATCCTGAGATGTTCTATTAGAGCAGAATGATTAACATAATTACTTATTTTTTTGTCGTTAGACTTATATCTGTTCACTGTGGTCATTAAATGAGTTTTTCTATATGTAGGTAAAGAGCTTCACATTTATGTATTGAAGTGTTTCTTGGAAATTACGAAGTAGCTAATAAAGAATGCTGCAATGTCAATTTTCTCTTATAAACTAGTGACCTTCCAGAAGAGGAACCGTAGGTCAAGATTTAGATAATTATCTTTATTCCACTAATTAAAAATACCACCTGTACATTCCATATTGGCAGGATGTTCTCAGAAGACTATCAGGGTTATTCAATAAAAGTTGTTATCGTTAAAAAGGTGCTAATTTTGACCCAACCAATCAGATGTTAGCTTTCAAATGTTAAATAAGATCTGATTGGTTTGGGCAAAGTTGGCACCATTTTTAACGATAAAAACTTTTATTGAATCTCCCCGTATGAATCTTCTTGATTTAAAGTCTTGGAATGGGTGAAATCTGACAGGAAAAAGGATTAGGAGAAGTGGTTGGTTGTTATTTAAGTTGATTAATAGCTCATCTAAGTACAGTTATGGTGGCCATACATATATACGATTTTACTTACCCGACCAAGCTTTCCCTTGACGTTCGACCTATCCGGCCAGAACCGTCTCTCCCATTCTTCTATGCGACCGACATGAGATCACAAAATTAATGGGATTTGCGGTCGCATAGAAGAACGGGAGTGTCGGTTTCGACAGGATCAATCGAATGTCATGGGAGTGCTGGGTCGGGTAAGTAAAATTTTATATCTGTATGGCCACCTTTACAGTATAGCCCCCGACAATCAGGCATTTTATTCTTAATACCTGATGCAGTAACCAAAGCTAAATCCTAACAGGACCTCAAATCGCTATAGGGGCATATGGACCAAGTGGTGCAAAAACTTGCCTGTACTCGGAACCTGCAGCAACCAAGTAGATGTTATCAACCATATTGATGGTTCTTTTGTCCAAATAAGTTGAAAGTTTTTATCGGGCATGTTAGTAAATTTTGACTGATCTGTCACAACGACTTGTCTGGGTGATCGTGTCAATATATTCCCCATATCAAGAACTGCAGATGAAACTGTAACACTTGCAGATCTAGATCATTTCCTACAAAATACATTTTACTATAGAAAGCCCCCTCATTCACACGCTCAATCATTCCCAACCCCCTCTCTTTAGCACAGGGAGATATACATAATATATGATCTCTTCTCCCTGGTAAATCACACTGAGCATGTGTGGGCTCAACAAACTCGGGAGAAGGTGGTAACTGCAGGGCTGTGTGTACTGTTCGATTTAAATGTGTATCTTTGCTTAGGGATTACGGTACATAAAAAGACAAGGGATGCATTATTTTATGTGTTGAAGGGTGAACTTTTCCTTTAAAGGGTAATTATTCTTTTTCAAACGCTAATGAGAGAAAAGTCATATACTGATGAGTCTTTTTGTTTATAAGTTTGCAAGCAGTACTTTTATTAAACATAACATCTATCAGGCCTTTGTGTACATTGTGCAGAGGTTCTGTAAAGTTAAACACAGTAGGATGTGGTTTACTGACAGGTAGAGAGGATACGCTCTGTGTCCAATTTTTATCCCAATTCCAGCTGTCCTCATTTCTGCTTAGGCTATTTTGATTGGTGGAGGGATAATCAAGGCTTGGTTTTTATTTACAGGTTTATAGAAAGTAATAATGTTTTAGGGAAGGCTCAACTTTCTCTTCCTAACTACAGTGAAAAGTTTTGTAAGGATAAGTGAAATATAATAAAAATATAATAAAATATCATTTCTTTGAAAGAAGCGGAAAAGCCTGGTGTATTATTACACTGCCTGGATTTCGGAAAATCAGCCCTTTGATTCCCTCGAGTCACGTTGGAATTAGATTGATCTTTGCCTCTTGATCAGTGAACAGTTTGGTAGCAAGTAACTCCATTTAGCTTGTAACGTATTAACTATCCCATCTGCTCATGTCGCCTTGTGTCTTAGGCTATAAAATCTCTTTGGCATCTGTGCCTGCAAAATAAAAGTGCTAAAGTAAATATATTTTTACAGGTTATTTAAGTTTAACACCTTATTCTAGAAATTATTTCCAGAGGATCACCTTTTCCATAATAGCTCATGCTATGGTAGCCATACTGACACTGTGTGGGGTGTCTGGTGGCAAAACCATTCCGACAGAATCAGGCCAGTTTCAAATGATCACCGCCGATCTCCCCATTATATCGCTGTGCTTATTGGCAGTATTAGGGTAAAGGTGTCCCAAATCAATCCCTTCAGATGTTTTTAAAACTATCAGGGTCTTATAAAAGTTCTTATTGTTAAAAATGTTGCTCCAACCAATCAGAAGCTAGCTTCTATTTCAAAGTAAGCACCTGATTGGTTGGGTCAAAATTAGCACCATTTTATAACGATAAGAACTTTTACATTGTGTTATGGCTGTCACACAGGGCTGCAGGTTTGACATCCCGGTTAGAGGGTCTACCTGTGAAATGATGTGGAAAAGTCCTTAATGTTCGAGGTTCCATTTCTATTCAGATTTTGAACAAATGGTTAATAAGTATTTTACGCTGAACATCTGCCCGTAGCTTGATAAATCTCTCTGTGCTTTTCTTGGGTTCCTCCATCTTTGGTTCTCACGAAGTTCACTATTGGCCCTGAGCCATTGATTATCATTTGAAAAGCTGGTCAACATTTGTGATTGTCTGCGCTGCGGCTGACACCCATATTATTTCTTTAGCTGTGCATTCCTCAAATCTCTTTATCCCAGGTCATTGATTCTATGTGATTCTAATTGACAAAATGACTTTCTGGTTAGGAAAACTCTTCTAACTTATGTTTTATAAACTCAAGTTTCCTCAAAGCAAAGTTCGTTTCCAAACACTGTTTTTTACATTTTGAAAAGCACAAGCTTTGCTAATTTTCAGTGACAGGTTACAGAGAATTTTTGTGGTTACAGAGGCTATTTGTATCATCATTATGTTCTCAAGTCCTCTTCTAACATCATTGTAACAAGTGTTTAGCAGAATTCGAAGCACTATTTTGGGATGGTAAGATGCAGTGTCTGTACCATACCTCCCAATGCTTTTTAAGGCAAGGACCAGGATGGAGGTGGAACAGGTCCATGTCCCATCCGATAGCATTATTTGGATGAATTATTCCTAACTGCCCAGGATTTATCACCCAATACAGACAGGCTCCTGGTCACTTAAATGAATGAGGATGGGGAGGGGGGGAGCGGTCACAAGGTCTTCTGCGGCAGGAGAACAATGTCAACATTCCTTTGGCAATGTTGAGTGATCCGTCAGGACGAATCACCTAACTATGCTGTCAGGTGCCCCTACACACTTTAGATTGTCAGTCAAAGCAGCTGTTTAGGTGACAGTTATCTAACGTGTGTTTGGGGTTGAAGGTGCAAACGTTGATTATGTCATGAGCAGTCAGCCATCTTTTGGTTCAGGTCCTGGACCTTTCTCAAGTTTGTTTGCCCCTTATCTTTACCAACTTAAAAGTTTGTACCCTGGTGGATTAAATAGGCACTACAACCTCTACCATTACTTGTAATGTAAGTGTATCTAAACTATGTTGGTTTTAATAGGTATAATTTTAAAGGGGACACAGGTATTTAGAATAAATGGGTCATTAGGGATTAATGATCAGGAAATTCTGTATGTGGGTTGGGTTATGTTGTCAGTTCCTGTATAGGGAGAATATATTGCATTTGAATATAGGCAATGTGTGATAGCCATCTTCTGTACCTTTCCCCAAAACATAGTACATTCACATGTGTGCTGAATAAAGGTATTCCCCCCCCCCCCAAGCACAACGTTTCAGCCCTGTGCTTGGGGCTGATGGCCATGGCTTGATAAAGGCCCCAAACACAGGGCAGAAACATTGCCACGTTTGTGTTGTGTTAATAAAATTCACTAAAATTCCTTGGAGTGCTCCTATATCTTTATATGTTTTTATTTGGGAAATCGATAGGAAGCAACCAGGTGATTGTCTTTGCAAGGATCGAGTGTCACCCATCCTGGTGAAATCCAACTGTTGTGCAGAGCTTGAATCAATCTTCCCCCTTAAATTTCCAACCCATAATAGATCAATAGGAGATCCATTGGATCATTCTATAATTAAAGTTATCAATCTGTTTTTGAATACTCACCCTCCCCATTAACTCACAGCTGTCACCAGGAATTCTGTTAGAGAGGGATCACTATTGGTCAATGTGTTAGAGAGGGATCACTATGTGTTAGAGAGGGATCACTATTGGTCAATGTGTTAGAGAGGGATCTCTATTGGTCAATGTGTTAGAGAGGGATCACTATTGGTCAATGTGTTAGAGAGGGATCACTATTGATAAATGTGTTAGAGAGGGATCACTATTGGTAAATGTGAGGTCCTATAAAGAACCCAGACTATCCTGTCATGTTTTATTATTGTTCTTATTACATTTTATCCGTTCAGGACACAGGTTCACAGGCATCCCACCTGTCCCTGAAGTTCAGGGAGTCTCCCTGATTTTAATGGCACATCCCTGACTCCCTGAAATAATGTACAATCTCCCTGAAATGTGTTGTTTTGAATTAGAGTGAGGGAGCACAATGATGTCAGAGTCTTATAGCGGTTAATAAGTGACAAAAACACTTAATAGTGACATGACTTGTTGTATGTATGTATGTGTGTCTGACTGTATACATGTGTGTCTGTATGCATGGATTATGCTTTAATCTTGGGGTGGGGCTTTAGGGGGTGGGTATCCTCCCTGAAATTTGTGGGTACCCTACCTGAAATGAGTTTTGGCAGGGTAGAATGTCTGGGTTCATGGCTTCTATGGGGTCTATTGCTTAAATAATGTAATAAACCATTAACAAACTCACTTCATTGTCTCAGAGAAATGGACATGGAGACATTTCCTTTCAGTCCCCCTATCATATAGCGCAGGGATAAACAACCAGTAGATCTCCAGATGTTTGAAAACTACAACTCCCAGCATTCCTCTACAAGCACTCTGTAGTTAGAGAATCCAAACTACAACTCCCAGCATTCCTCTACAAGCACTCTGTAGTTAGGAAATTCAAACTACAACTCCCACCATTCCTCTACAAGCACTCTGTAGTTAGGCAATTCTGGGAGTTGTAGTTTCCAAACATCTGGAGATCTACTGGTTGCCTATATCTGATCTATAGCTATCCCTTCCTATCCAGCAAACAGCAGCTCTCTTTTGTTTCTATTGAGAGGGGAGGGGTGAGGTGAGAGACTGTCAGATGTTTTACAAAGGAAGTGACATATAAGTTTTGCAACTTCCTACTAACACTTCCTACTTCCCTACTAACACTCAGAAAATGTTTTGATTCGCTAACACTGCTGTCAATCTAATATTAAGCACACCATTGGATACAACACTAAAAGAGAAGTAAGAAATGTATTTCTTTGTAAGCTTCCATTGCCTCCCTGTAAAACTTCCTGGGGTGTGGCTTAACAGTCCATTTTGAAGATCCCATTACAAAACAGGAGTGGGGACTACTAAGTACTTTTATTTATTTATAGATTTTGCCTTATTTACATTTCTATATACTTTAATGTCATTACTACATATTTGTTAATATTGATATAACTATTTATTTAGTGCTCAAACATCACATAAACACTGTCCCTATGTATATTACTTTTACCCACCCCCACCAACATAGTACATCTGAAAAACCCAATGTATTGCCCATGAAATTATACATTTATTAATATAATATAAGGGATATATATATATATATATATATATATATGGCATATTGGCAACCTTTTGGTCTAGCGCCTAGGACCTTTTTATTTAAAGAAGAAAAAAAAGTGGAAAACTCTAATTCCAGCTACTTAGGTTTCTGTCTTGTACTTGTTTACAGGGTAACCCTTTTGAAATAAAAAAATAACAAAAGTGGTATAAAGGTGATACCTTTATTGGCTAACTAAGTTAATCATGGCAAGCTTTCAGAACATTCTAGTTCCTTTTTCAAGCTGAATACCTTATATCACCTTTATACCACTTTTGTTATTTTTTTTATTTCAAAAGGGTTACCCTGTAAACATTCTGACTGGCTAACACAGTACACCACCTTATCCTGTGTCTTGTACGTCACAAGGTGATGCAATTTGCGGAGACTCCTTGGTTGAAATGTGTAGTTTCACCCCAGACAATGATCACTATTTACTATTTAAGGAGGATACTATGGTAATTTATCTAGATATGCAACTAAGTTATTATTGTAGACGTTGACCTCCAGCATCTGCGTTGTTTCGGTAGGATGAATATTCATTGGGCATATGCCTTTTATTGTTTGTTATGCATATGACTTTTCCCTCCCGGTACTTTTTACCTCCATGTAGCATAAGGGAATGGTGATATTGGAGTTGTTTAACACTCTTCCCTCAAGTAAGATGGTGTCTTACGAACATCGCGAGATGTGATTAGGTGAGGCGATGTGCCTCAGTTTCTTGACCAATGGGTGCTTGTCTAGGTTTTTTTTACCTGTAATATAAGAAGTTCAGTTACATCACATCCGTTGTTGATAAAGTCCGTGTTTTGGACGAAATGAATACAGCTTGTTTTATCCTGCTCCTTTGTCCTTTCTTGCTCTCTTATGGGCTAAGTATAGTCCACTGTTTGTCTCTGTTCATGATCTGCCACTGGTTTGCGATACCCCTGATTCTCTAGTCCAGACAGTTTGGGACATACTTTTTAAGAGGGTACAGTTAGGAGGGCTATTCAGTCACCTGTATTGTATTGCTATTATCATATCGCATTACCTGTTTTATATTGTGTGTGGATAAATGAGTGGGATATACCGGTATATCATTTTTAGTATTGCTAGTATATCTGTATTTACGATTATATAGCATGACTATAGGAAGTGTTTTTAATCTGCAATTTCTGCACTGATTGTTCGCCATACTTAGTGGCTATCCATTAAAAAATAAAGGATACGTGTTTCTTTTTTTTTTACGATGTGATTTTTTTTAGGGTGTGCCCTCGATTGACGCACACAGCTTTTTTTAGTTTGTTTGGTGCATATTGATTGTGTGGGTGGAGCACCCCTGAGATGGGTATTTAACCATTTCTATTGTATCACTAGTGCCGGGGGAATTATTTCTTTGTATTTAGAAAAGAGACAATAATTCATACCCCCTCCTCCCCTTCTTCTCACCACATAAAGTATCCAGGGTGAGGACGATCCAAAAAGCTACACAACATGTTTCGGGTTGAAAACCCTTTATCAAGTGTGTCAAGTTTTCAAATCGAAACATGTCGTGGGACTAATAAAACAAGCCTGTTTGCAGAAAATACTGGATGGATACATAAGGGACATGGAACACAGCTGCCATTGTGTCTGAAAGGTTTTTATATTAAAGGGTAACTGTGGTCTCCAATTCTTCTAAACAAGTTAGAGTTATATAAAAAGCCTTCCACCGTACCTCAATGAACCCTAAATCACATCTCTATATAAAATTTGTGAGAAGTTATTGCTGGAAAGGTTCAGCAGAGTTACTTCCTGCCTAAATACTTCCTGTTTTCAGCCATGTGACCAGCTTTTAGTCATGTGACCAGCCTCTGCCTGCATTAATAGACTCCCTATCTCAACTGTCAATTTTCCCCAGGTACTTCCTGTTTTCCTCAGCATTTAGTCTCAACTGAGCATGCTCTACCCCTGGGTCGGAGGGGCGTGGCATAAGGCAGGTGATGTCACTCAACCTACTGGAAGCAGGAAATTGAAAGTTTTAACATTTGCCGCAATATCATTTCTCACAGACTGTAGCCAGAGATCTAGGGCTCATTTTAAAAGAAAGACTGCAGGCTTTCATTCAACAATAACTTGTTTGGAGACCACAGTTGTCCTTTAGGCATACTGTACCGTACCTGTTATAGATCTGCATATCCCATAATCCTCCTGCAGGAGGTAGTAGTTCAGGGAAATATTGGTTCACAAGAGAATATATACAAATATCCTCCATCTAGTATCTATGCAGTCCTTGTCAAGTATTTCTAAGTGGATAATGATGTCAGAGATTTTACTAGACAATACCACAAGTTTAAAAAGACACCTATTTAATAACATTAAATTATATGATGTATGATGAGTAAAGGGAATGCTTTTAGACCTGTCACTTCCTCTTCGGTTTTTATTAGGAATTCCTAATCACAAATTAAAAACTTTTCCCCTCCGGGTTCCTTGAAAAGATGATATAAAAAAAAAATATTCTTTAAGAAAAAGAAAGTAATTTCGTGTTCTAGAAACCATTACTGATATATCTCCAGTAATGAAGTTACCACATTCTGCTTTATTTAAAATGGAATTTATAATTTAGTATCATGTTAACGTTATTATCCCTTGGAGGAGTCATTAGTTTCACTAGAACTGTATTAATGAAATTATTCCATGACCTTATATGAAATCCTCTTCTTGGATTACCCTTTATCAATATGAACAGAATTCCCAGAAATTATCGATAAATTGAAATCAAAAGATTTGTAAGGTATCGTCCTAAAAGAATGGATTTATCCCAGTTAAGGTAATTGTTAAGTAAAGGGGCATAACTACCGGGGGGGGTAGTTACGTCACTGTTACGCCACTGTACAGGGGTGTAACACAGCATTCACATTAGGCAATGACCCATTTACCTGTGTAGGATTTCCTGTGGAAAATACTTCTTTACTGGGACCCATGGGATGATCACTGAGGATTTTTTTTTTCCGTCTGGATCCTTGAAAGACAACTAAAGCCACAGAACAACACTGAACCAGAAGGCAGAACACCTTGATATAAAACCAGTAATCTGTGTCTTACCTCTCATTTTGATAAGGGTTCTGGGAAATTTACCTAAATAACATATGGTTTGTGCTTTACGTCACAGCATTTTAGTATCACACAGTTTGGTCAACGACCATTATGTTCTGCACATGCTCAGTAGCTATGGCAGAAACTTGTTACAGTTAGTCACACCCATTAATAATCTCTAGCCAATCCTTTTACAGAACAGATAAAGCAAGGAGCATGTGACTGAGGTCAGGAGGTGTGGTCTGACACTGCACATACACACAGATACTTCATCCAGTTCTTAACAGGCTTACATTTACTTTAATATAATTTATTGGTATTTTATAGCTTATTGGTGTTTTTAAGGGGGGTTTCAGACTCTGGAATATAAAATATTGGGTTTAGTTCTCCTTTAAGAACCTGTGTCTAACCAGCCCATTGTATCTACAATATCTTCCTTGGTGGGTGCTATTGGTGAGTCTCGGTTTCAAACCTGGATTTGGTTTTACGTAACAGCAGCAATTCTTGGATCTGGAATATGAGGAACTTTGACTTAAAAATCCAAATTGCTCCTGTTGACTTAAATTGGGTTTTATTTACATTTCCAGTTCTGTGGAATTTCAGCACATTCTACAAAACCACTGGCAAAACAAAACCAAATTTCTCATTATATATATCAGTATATACCGGTGCACATGTAGTAGTGTTAACACAATTGTCACTCCAAGAAATGCTCAGTTGAGCCATGAGAGTGAAGAGAACACAGTCTGGTGTGTAGATATGTTGCTCAGTTCACAAGCAATATGTTGTCATTGCATATTCTGGAAATCAGTGAAGTACATCAAACAGTGGACACACACAATCCCTTAGCATAGGGATGTTCTTTGTGCTAGACGTAGTTCCATTTCCGCCACGACTTGATGTTAAACTGAGCACTAGCTATATTTAATGAGTATATTGAATGTGTCAAAACATAGCAATAAATATATTATACAGTATAGAACTTCAGTACCAATTTGGTGCCATGGGTTAAATGCCCTATTCACTAAGGCAGATCTTGCCAGAGTTATGCCAGTCACAACTTCCTTGTTAAACAAGTACAGAACATGTAAAGGCAGTAAGTGTGTACCTGTACTCCTCCACTGTGCCACCCTGCGGGAGAGTCTGTCCTGGAGGATCTGGAGCACTCCAAGAAACATATACAACAGCAAAGAAATGGACCATGACTCCATCCAATGCTGGGTTAAAAATAGCTTTTATTTCCGATACACCTTGCTTTTAAACATCGTAAATAAAAGCTATTTTTTAACCCCAGCATTGGATGGAGTCATGGTCCATTTCTTTGCTGTTTAAAGGGCATGTCCACCCCCAAAACTATAATCCCCCCAACTACTGGCCCCACCATGTAGTGTAGTTTAATCCTTACCTCACATCCCAGCTCCATAGGGTTCTCCTGTAGTCCCCCCCCAAAGTCCCAAAAAGTGAACACCAGGAGGCTAGCAGGTCCATATAGGACACTGCCTGCTACCTGGCCTCCGGAGATTCCTGCCATGCGTGCTGCAGCCCTTCTTCCCCCTCCCTCTCCCTCCCTCTCCCTCCCGTTCTACTATCCCTCCCCCTAGCAAAAATCCCCCTTAATTGTGCTCCCCCATGTCCCCCAGCCCCAACCGCATGTTTTTTTTTTTTAAAAAGCTCCCCAAACTCTTACTTACCTCTCCGCTTTCCTCCGCTGCACTGACTGACCGGCAGCCGCGTCCGTGATTGGCTGCCGCTCAGCCAATCACAGACGCGACTGCCGGTCCCGCCCCTCTGCTTGCATTCTCGCAAGCAGAGGGCCGGCAGTGCGGCGGAGGATCGAGGGGAGGTAAGTAAGAGTTTGGGGGGCTTTTTAAAAAAACTAAAGAAGCGGTTGGGGCTGGGGGACATGGGGGAGCATGATATTAATTTTTTATTTTGTGGGTGGACATAGCCTTTAATAAAATGATAACCTGAACTTTGTGGGGTTAACATTAGGTAACAAGCATGTATTTGAATGATAGGGGGTCTAGAGGTTTCTTCTTGTTACCAACAGTAATGGCAAAACAAATTGCATGTGAAACTATCCCAACCATTTTTGCTGTTTTGTCCCTAATTTCATTATATGTCCAATCAACGGCATCTTACATTTTTGCTGTCAATCAAGTGACTTATTATCATAAACTGTGCAGTGTGCAGTGACAATTGGTACAGTTTGTGGGAATTACGTGGTGGGAAATTCCCTCTTCTGGTGCTGGTTCATAGTGATTACTGAGCCCTCTCAGATAGTCAAGGGATGGGGGGGGGGGGGGGGTACAAAGCCTGAGCAAAACAAGTACTGGATTAAAGGCATGCAGCAACACACACACCTACAAACTTTTCAACACATCCATCACCCGGAATCTGTTGTTTGTTCTTCTGTAAGTTTATTTTTTTAAGCACTGGATCTCATGTTTAAAAATGCGAAAAACAGGAAGCACATAAAAAGTTTCCGGTACTGGACAGTGTTTTTTTTAAAGATTTTGTGCATTTATACGTGTTCCCCAGACCATTTTCCAGGTCCTTGAGCCATTTACAGCAAGTTTCTATTTATACCTTAAATTTAGACAGAACTTTTGGGTTTTTTTTAAGGGCATGTCCAGCCTAAAATAAACTTTGCATAGAAATAATCACAACTACCCCAAAGTTACGTTTCGCATTATCCATCCCTGCCATAGATGCCCCTGAAGTGACTTACCTGACCTGGTCCCTTGACGCTCCTCCTCTGCGGCACACAGCTGCCCTACTTTCTGGTTGCGGCTGTCAGTTAAGGCACAATGTGACATCATGCCCAATCGCCAGACAGCCGCAACCAGGAAGTAGAGCATCTGTCAGCTTATTTTTGCTCTAAATGAGCTTGAAACAGGAGCAGGGGTGGCAAAGGACTGGGCTAGGTCAGTCACTTCAGGGGCATTTTTTGGAAGGGATGGATAACGTGAATCCTAGGTTTGCGGTGGTGTTCAAAATTTCTATGCCAAGTTTATTTTAGGGTGGACTCTCACTGACTTTAATTTGTACGGTTGTGAATTTTCGCATTTTTGGTTTTTTTTGCAAAGCCATGAACAGATTTCATTGAGTTCAGCCATCTCTACTCAGTACTATCAAATCTAGAGGTCTCGTAAAACACATGGAATATAATTCTAGATTGCTTCCTTATCTAATTTCAAGTTTATTTCTTTACCATTCGTTCTCCTAACCTAGTCAGATGGAAACCCAACAATCATGTGGTTTCTGTGCCTAAAAGTACAATCCAGAGGCAATTTTGTCCAATAGATGAATCCTTTAAATTTCATTTAATATGAATAATTTGTGGCTGGAAAAAACATTGGTTTTGCCAAAATAAATGAAACAGCATCTTTGTTCTGCCTTGTGAAATGGCTGGCCTGGAAGTGCTCTCATCAGGTTTACGTGAAATTGCTTCTCCTTGTTTTTCAAATGTTAAGTAAAACCTCTGCTGTCTCCAAGATCACAAAAACAATTGTGTTGATGACAAAACCAATTGTGTCGATGACAAAACACTGAAATGGAGAAAATTGAAATTTGTTGAAATGTTTTTACACTTTCTCTAAGTCAAGAAGCAGCCATTAAAAAAAAATGTTTCTTGGTTGAAATGTTTTTTTCCTCCCAAGATTGAATAGCTTTAACATACACATTCATTGTGATCTCTCTTAGGAAACTCGTTTTTCACTAGACCACACGGCTGTTTGGTCTCAAGACTGATTTAAAAAGGGAGCTCGTCGGTCTGGCAAAACATAAGAAAAATTGCTTCAATATGCTGTATTTTCAGTTATTTTAAGGGTTATGTAAAAGCTTTCATAATTAAGTCTGATTAAAAACAATCAATCAGCCCGACTTCTTTTCTTTCAGCCTTTTCTCTCCTATGATTAAACATCTAGCGTTTCCTTTTTTTTGGAGAGGGGGGGACTAAGAAAGTGAAGTAGAAACACATTTAAATATTATGCCTCCTTAATTCTCCCATCAGGCCAACAGATTGATAGGTCCTTGGAGCTCGCAGTAAAGCAGATATGTTTTGAATTCTTTTAACTGTAGAACATTGGCCATAATTTAATCCCCTCGTAATTAAGGAATTGTTCGTTTTGAATGCTTATATACATCTCACAACTTCAATATTTACCCTCTTTCCTCCCCCTGTCTGACATGGGGGTGTGTGGAATAAATTTTAATGTGGTGGGCCACTAAGATTTCCAGCACACGCAGTGTTAACCAATAAAGGAAGTCCCAGCTGCCACTGAAACACTCAGTGTTATGTGCTGAAAAGCCTGACCAGATGGTATCCAGAGTACACACCCCGCCTAATCCTACAATCAACTTCTAAGATTCCCTTACAATTTTTATGTATACATTCCTCCAAATTTCATGTCTTATATTAGCAAAAAAATACAAATCAGACAGGGTTTTTGTGAATGATTTTTTTTCCCCTAACAAAGCCAGGTACATGATTACTAAGCTCAACCGTTAATGTTTAATACAAGAAAAAACAAATATATCGCCAGCACTTGGATATCCCTTAGTGGCAAGACAACAGTATAATGCTGGCCATACACTTACAAAACTTACCTCCAGACATTCCTGCGACATGGAACAGTACAAAGAAGAAAATTCTATTGGACAAGTCAGTGAATTAATATGGAGTCTGATTGTTTGCCCTGCTATATAGGTGGCCCCACTGACCAGTCTGATTATCGGGAAGTAGCCTGTTGGTCAGGGAGAGTCTAAACTGACCCATTTGAAAACTGCCTTCTCTTGTATTTCGCTATAAATTGCCCCAGATACATTTCCGTTTATGTGCAGAAGTCGTTGCAAGTCGTTTACACAATGGTTGTGAATGTTGGATTTCATTTATAGGAAAAAAGCAAAACTTTATAGCAATTGGAAAAATAACCGCTAGTAATAAGGATATTTTTCAATGGCGTTGTTGGTTTTCGCCAATGTAATGGGGCGATATCAGGGGGTACCAAAATATTGTCTGGCATCGGCCTTTCCAACACAGCAAATATAATTTAATCTTGCCTGAAAATCAAAATTTTTTCGGTTGCTGTAAAAATTCACTATCGGGCATTAGCAATAATGTACAGTCATGACTAAGAATGAACTAGAACTCGAACCAAATTATGTGAGTTTATGAGGAATTTATAGAACTCTTCAAGCTACGAACTTTTAGGATTTTTTAACTTGCAGACATATTTTTGATAATTATCGAAAAATTGAGGATTCTCGCATTTTCAAATCGATAACCCTAGAATGCGGCGTTCGGTACATTTGCGGGTTATGGCCGAATTTGAGGGTTACTGAACGTCACATTCGAGGGTTATGGCTGAATTTGAGGATTAGCGAATAGCGATAATCCTAGAATGTAGCGTACGCCAACCCTTGAATTCAGCCATAACCCTCGAATGTGGCATTCCCTCGGATTTAGTGATCGCTAACCCTCAAATTTGCCCAATTACCCACAAATGTGGCGTTTGGTAACCCTCGAATACAGCGATAACCCTCAAATATAGCGATCGATTTCGGTAAACTTTTGAAAACTTAATGAGGAAACCGACAGTTGTCTGATCGTGGGGAATTTGGTGTTTAAACAGGTTTTCGTGATATAGACGTGTTCCCCAGACCATTTCCCAGGTCCCAAAGCCATTTACAGTAAGTTACCATTGCTATTTTAACTATTTTATTAGAACTTTTCAATCTATTTTCCCCATTGACTTTAATGTGTTTGGTTTCGAATTATAGAACTATGGAACTTTAACTGAGGTTTACTGTCATAAAACGAACCCAACTTTAGGACGTTCCCCCATCTCTAGTCATGACTACAAAGAGCCCTATAGCAGGTTGTTGATTTATTTATCTCCATTCTGTCCAATTGTATGTAAGTTGTGACATCACAGCTTTACGTTACTGATTGTTTTCTAAAACAGAAACCTGGGCTGAAGCGTTGCCAATCACAAGGATTTTTTAACAAGTTGGACACACCTGGGAAGTCTTGAGGCTTGACCTGATGTTTAATGCCAGAACCTCAGGGTCAGAGTCATAAATCCCAGCTGCATTTCCATTTATTTACATCTGCCACAGCTTTTAGGGAGCTCACACATGAAGCAATTCCATCTGGTGCGTTATTGGTTTCAGATGACTTGACCAAAAAATGCTTTGGATGTGGGCCACGGTTGGGACCATTTTGCGGAATATAAATCTGATTTAGCGTAATGTATCATGGGATTATCACTGGAGTATCTTATGTTAGAACAGGGGATCTAGATGTTTGAAAACTACAACTCCCAGCATTCCCTAGCTTTTCTCTGTAGTTGAGGAATGCTGGGAATTGCAGTTTTCAAACATCTAGAGATAAAATGGTTGTAGCCATAGCATATAGCCGTAGCATATGAACTAACAGTTCATTTTTACAGACAAGCTTTGTAAAAATGAACTGTTAGGCCATAATAAAAAGATATCACCTTATCCTACAGTACTTATCTCTTAGTATAAACATCTAGAGGCACACCGTTCGAGAATCCCTGTGTAAGCACATCACTGTGGGTCAATTTGGATATTCTTTAACAGTTATTGCGATTGGGAGGCAAAGCACCCTATGGCATTACAACTATAGACTATTTATAAGTCGCACCTCACGGGGATGGTAAACACGAGGCAATATTTTTAGCCATGATATATTAGCAGAGCCAAAATGGTGACCAGATCACCTAGTGATTTCCTTAATAACCAAGCATTTTCCACTAATCTTCTGTTTCCTGTATAATTGGGACACTTCCAATTCTATGGTCTTCAGCAGGCTGAAATATCATCTGTCCAAGATCTATCCAATAGAATTGCTTCCTGCAGAGGGTGTCTTTCCATTGGTTAGGTTACATTGTGCTTAAGGCTGAGGCCTCACTACAACGCATACTAGCCACCTGAAACATGAATCACAGGTTATCTCCACAATGTTTTGCACAATCGGAGAGGTTGCGAAAAAAATGCTGATTGCATGTGCTTATCAACTAGTCCCTAAATTTGTTTGTCCAGTCCAAAAAATGTTGGTACCCAAATACAAATGTCAGATTAGGGTTTGATGGATGCAGGGGCGCCTAAACCATAGATGCTATGCGGTATATGTGGATATGTAGAGCTAATTTTAACCGGATTCTGGTTGGAATGTTAAATGTAACAGACATTACTACACAAACTGGATTTCTTCATTTTGGGTGCAATAAGCTGCTCCATTATATACTTTTATTTATATATACATACCTATAAAAAAATCACAGGGGTTGGTGTACCTATCCACACTTGACTGACAGACTGGAGGTATATAGACTGTGCTCCTTAATGGAACATTCATACACCCAATAGATGTGCAGATAAAATGCCTAGAGGAATCAACTGGAATTCAAATATCCTAGAGCTGGCTGAGAACAGTAGAACAGCCAAACTTTTGCTCCCACCAATTAGATATTAGCTTTCAAAAGTTAAATATGATCTGATTGGTTGGGGCAAAATTAGCACATTTTTAACGGTAAGGGGGGCGATTTACCCAGACTCGCTGGGCAAATATATGGAGTTAAAATCGTGCTAAACGGTTCGCTACATATTAGCGTTGGATGTGCGGGCTATGCAAAAAATAATCTGCGCATCTGACGCTCGCGATTCAATATCGTGTTTGCGCTACTTTTAGCGCTGGATTTTAACACCAGCAAATAGCAGGCGACAAAATAGCGCAGTGGGTAAATCGCATATCACAAACGGGATATTGAATAGCGAAAAGAGCATTTACCCAGAGCAATAAATGAATCTCCCTGCATGTGTATTCCTTTTTAACCCTTTCCATTATCAGGGAGAGTTGAAACCTCAACCTAAACACAAAATTCATTGCCTCTAGACATAAACATTTACTAAAGGGCATTCTCTAAATTTGACTTCCAATGACAGACTCTCTTCCCATGAGAAATACCCTGGATCCCTGTATGTTCCTTGAGTTTATAATAAAAAGTAATCTATTGAATTGTATCCAATGTGCTAGATGAACATGGTCCTGTGCTATATTACCTGGGTTGTTACAATATTTTGCTGCTTGTGCATTAAAGTTGTCTTTGAAACTTTGAAACAAGAATCACCTTGGAAGCAAACCAAGGAAACGGAACATTCACACAAGCTAGAGATTCACACACTTTGCCTACTGTGGGAAGCATAGTGGCTCAGTGGTTAGCACTGATACGCTGAAGTCCTGAGTTCGATTCCACCCTTGGACACATCTGCAAGGAGTTTGTATGTTCCCCCTGTGCTTGCGTGGGTTTCCTCTGGGCACTCCGGTTTCCCCCACAATCATAAAGACATACTGATAGGTTGTATGTGTACATAAAGTGATTAGATTGTAAGAATTGTAAAGCGCTGTGGAATATGTAGCGCTATATAAGAAATAAAATACATACATACTGTTCAATGCAATACGTAACATTAAAGTTGAGATGGTAAATAGTAAAAGATGGTATGGACCTCGGAGGTCCCTTGGATACAGGTAAGTGGCCCTGTTCTCTTTAACCTCTCTGCAGTGGTGTTGAATATGTCAGAATGACAGTAAATAAACTGACTGTACTACAAGTAGATAGGCAATGAGCTGTGTTCCAGACATCCTGCTTTTTTCACAAGGGTAGGAGGTAATTTAGAACTTGACCTGTATGTGGGTGGTATTATGTGAGAGAAACAGGGGAAAATACCAGAGTCTACATGACTGCTCACTGATAACAGCCAGATGTAGACGATGCATAAAGAGGCCTTTCAGTGGTGGTATAAGGAAAAAAAATAAATAAAAGGCCTTATTGTAAAAGGAAGACTTGCTGCTTAGTAGAATACACGTTAGGTAAAGAGTGTGGTAGTTAAGCAGGTCAAGGTTAAACTTGTACAAATGTAAACAGACTTCTTGATAGTCTGGTCCCAAGGCATTACTGCCAACCAGAACGTAGGCCCCCCTCAACTTCTTTTAGATTTTTTCTCGTTTTGTGTCGCAGTATTAATAGCAAAGTTTATATTACAATAGAATGGATTGGACACTTTTCCTATGCAGTGTTTTCAGAAATAAAACAGATGTGTTCACTATCTCTGTTTGAACTAATCCTGCTCGAAACAAAACAGCTGAACCTAGACTACACAGTCTGCCAAAACTGGAAAGAAAGGAAAGAGATGGGGGTCAGGGGGGGTATAGAGGGACGTAGAAATTGAAAAGATAGGAAAGAAGGGGAAAAAAGGCAGCAGAAAGATTATCTCGTTCAGATCTGACTCTTCCCAGACAAGGGACTTTGGGGTTTTTTTTGTTTTTTTTTTCTGAAGTTAAACACAAAGTAATCTGAGCAATCTGCCCCCTGAAAGATTTTTTACAGATTTTTTTTTTAAATGCTAATTTTATCCAAACGAAAACCAGAAAATTATCACGTCTTTCCACCAAATGTTAGGATACTCGCATCTATAGGCAACAGATGTTGATAGGGAATGCGTTAGAAATTCCCCCTAGTGTAGATGGAAGTTAATTAAAGTGGAGATGAAATATGGTTTGTCTATGTTATCGCTTACAATATATAAACTCGATCTTCAACACCCCCACCCCCGTTATCTTATCACCAGTTGTCTATCTAATCATGATTGGTAGTTCCAGAGAGACATTTAAGGTTCATACACACGTGCGATCACGGGTAAGGACCAGTGACGAGCGATGTGTATTCACAGGCGTTTTGCCTGATAATCGTGCCGTGTATGGCCACCTTGTTGGCAATGATCCCCGACCAAACGGTAGTTTCGGCCGTCAAACTGCCCATACGCAGCACAATTATGGTCCCTAATGGCCGTGCATACACATCGACCCCCATGATCACACGTATGTATGGAGCTATAAAGTCTAATTCCTGGAGGGACGTTGGTTATCTGCTTTTCTCCTTGACCCAATCCTCCCAATTCCCGTATATTAGTTTGTAAAGCTCCATATGCTGGTAAATATTAAAGCAAATTTCACGGGTGTCTTCTTCATAATGGGACTCTCGCTTTTTGGGATTTCAGGCCTGATAGTTGAAGCTGGATTGCTCGACGTGGCCAAATGTTATTGGAAATAGTGCAACATACCCAATACAATTTCCTAAGTGTTAAGTTTTGCGCTACCTTGTATTGTGTAAACGAAAAAGCGGGGAGTTGCCATATCGAATCTCCCCGTTAAGGTTCAGACCTTGTTTGTCTGGCTTGACTTGCATTTAATTCTCTAGTGTCAGATCCAGGCACGTCAACAGCACAAAAGGTCTTACCTTCTCAACAACCCTCTTAGGAAGAACCACTGTAATTAAATTGCCCCGGGGGACTGGTCCACCCTCTGTGATATATTAAGTAGAGTATAATCAATGTGCATTGCCACTCCTCCAGCAAAACAGACACGAATAATGTGCATAGTGACAGACAGTATGAAGATCAGTGTTGACTCTTATTTTCTACCGACTGTGTGTGCAGATGCAAGTGCATTTTTTCCTGCACTATGTTAACCTTTGTGCGCAGGCCTGCCAAGTTGTGTGCAAGCTCACAAGCTCACAATTGAGAGGCAACAGTGATGCAGAGGATTTTGTTGACTGTCCCTTGTCCTTACTCTATGTTCTAAGAGGTGTAAACATTTGCTTTTACCACTGACCTGCTGCAACCAATTAAATGTTAGCTTTTTCCAGCAATTTAACATCTGATTGGTTGCTAAAGATAAATAGCATAGGCAAAGATTGGCATCTCTAGCAAAAGTGCAAAAGCCCCTATTTACCTTATGGCATGTACATTTGTTTTGTCTAGCACTATTCTTGAATTATTTTGGAAATCCATCCTCCAAAATGTTAAAATACCTTCTTAAAAATCTAAAACCGAAATAACCAATTTACTGAATGCAGCTTATCCACGTGTCACCAGCTCAACAATTGTTATCTGCTCAGAAGTCACCATACCAAAAGTGACTGTTTGAGAACATTTTTTGAGGACAACAATCCCTATCCCACCTACTACCTCCCAGTAAAAGGACACAGGGGGAGGACCTAAACCACTAGATCCTCACCCCTGGGTTTAGCCTTTATAACTCGAACAAACCTTAAAAACATACTATTGTGTGGCCACTTTGATCCATCAACCGTTCAGCCCAGGGCAAGACCACCAATAGGAAGATGCGCTTCTTCCTATTGGTCAGGCCTCAGGACTGAAGCAGTTAATGGAGCAGGGCTGGTGCACAAAGATAAGTATAAGTATTAAAGGTTTGTTAGAGGTATACAGGCTAAACACAGGGATGAGGACCTAGTAGTTTAGGTCCTCACTCTGGGTACAAATGACCCAAAAATGAAAAGGGGAGGTAAGTATAATTGTCCTTTAAAGGACAAGTCCAGCCCTCAAATGAAAACTTATATACAGGTAAATCACCCCCCAAAACTGTAACAATGTCCTGGTTGCCCCTGTTTCTGTTTCCTGGTTCTTCCAGTTAGTAACTGTCAGTTATGGATTTGACAGTTGACATCACAGCCAATGACTGAATGCTAATCCCCTTGCTGCCTCTTCTGAGCATGCTCAGACTCAGTACAGGTCACTAAATTGCTCATGAGGCATCCAAAAACATAGCAGGCACACAGTGGCGATTCTTTCTAAAGGATCTTATTATGAGGGTTCCCAGGTATACAGTTTTATAAACAATGTTCATGCTACTACAAGAAAGGATCCCCTCTTCAGTGGCAGACTAATGTTATTTATTGTATTGTGAACATGATCATGTAGTGTCTTGGATATCCCAAGTTCACTTCTCTGCCTTCGTAGCTATAATAAAAGTGTCAAGTCTCTGCTATGCACAGCTGTAAATATTACACACGGCCTTTTTGGCAGCCTCGTTGATATATAATATCTTCTTTCATATAGTCGACAATCTAAGTATTAATCTTCTTCACTTTTCCGGCTCTATTGGATATTGTTTAGGAAATGAACGACACATGTTCTTAGCTTAAAGTTTTACACAGTTAAATATATTTATATCTTCTCCTTTAAGGAACTGCTTAAAGGGCCACAAACACCCAAATATTTTTTAGAGAAAATATTTGCATCTATCAAAGCAGAAATTGCATTGGATAAGGTTCCCTTCTGATAACGAGAGATGTCCACCCTAAAAAACAGTTTCCTTGACTTAAAGTTGGTCATACACTTTCAAAACGTACTTTGAACATTCCTGAGAGTATCCGGAAAACCATCCATCACAATTATTTTGCAATCAACGTTAACTGGGTGTTACCACATATTGAACAATTATTGCTCTGTGTATGGTGTCCAAAATCGGACTGATCAGATCACCCTGATTTCCTTATCAGGGTGGGAAAATTTTCAGCCGATCGATATTCTTGCCTTCAATCTACCTATTGTATCGCTTTGCTATGGCCACCATAAGGTGTAAAGACATTCACAAGGCATAATCCGTCCGTGAACATTGTGGGAATGTCATAAGGTAAGAACGTACTTCCTTGTTTAATGCTACGATCAATTTGTCATTCGGGTTGGATTAAACGTCTAATCAATGAAATGTCAGACAGGTGTACAAGTAGTATAAGGTGTATGGATAGTATAAGAGCTCGAATCTTCTAGTTCAAATGATGTATTCATTTTCTTTCTGTGGAATTCCAAACAATAGATATATCTGTCATCATTATATTTTCGATACAGAATTACATCTAGTTACTTTCAGTTTTACTCCCTTTGCCCTTAAGCACAGAGATATACTATACAGAGTAGCTAAATAGAGTGTTATTCTCTCTCTGCCTAGGTGAATCTCATTGAGCTTGAGGAGGATAGTAACTGCACATCCCAAAACCAGCAAAGTTATTTTTTTACAATAATGCTAAATTTATTAACATAAAGGGAGATTTAAAGGGCAACTATAGTGAAAAAAAAACTTTGTCTTTATACAATGTATAGATCACTTAGTATAAGCTGCCTTACTTTCATGTTGCTGTGTGGCTTCGTTTCTTCACACTGGCAGAAGTTTGTACCAAGCTGTGTAGTCCCCCTCCCCTCTCTGTCTAGTCCCCCTCAAGCAGTGACGGGCTGTATACAGAGTCCGAGCATTGTCAGTTGAAAGGACTTTAAATGAAGTGCTGACATCCTGTTGACCCCTCCCTTCCAGAGCTAGACTGCAAGCAAGGTGTGGAATAAAGTAGCAATATGCTGAAGGGAGGGGCAGAGGGGGAGAGAGGACAAGTGGTGCTGAGATTCTTTACAAGTAAGTTACTGAGCTCTGCCTGTTCTCTAACTTTGCTAATTGTTATTTACTTTTTACCTAAAGTTCATATCTCTCCCCCTGCTTAGCTGAGATCATAATCACTAAAGAGAGAGTCAGTGTAGCAGCAGCTGTAGTGAGACCTTCACAAACACAGTGACACTGCTTGTTGTCCTGTTACATTTCAGTTGCTTTAGTCTATATATTTCATACATAGCACTGTATGTCTTGTTTGGTATATAGTCTGTATTACTGTATTATAATATATATTGTATTAGAGTTCCATTTGAGTCACTGGTTTTGTATGTGTATAAGATTTTTTTTGGGGGAGGGGCTGTTTTATAGTGTGTTATGCTCATATTGCTGGGTTAATGGTTTATTGATTGTGTTTAGCACTACAGAATTTGACTATGTGTTGCACATGGTACTTGTGGGTGAGGGAGTGTGTGACAGTACTGCATGGGAGCTTTGGATTGTGTGGGTGTGTGCCTTTAAGTGACAGATGAGGTGTAGCAACTCCTACAAATCACAGCATATTCAAAGGCTTATATCTCTGGGACTATTGTTAAATGGTGGTTGGGATGACTTATAGGATATATTAGAAGGAATTAAAAAAAAACTATTTTCTCACTATAATTGCCCTTTAATATTCTTCAAATCCATGTAAAACCCACATTAACCTGAAGTAACATCGGGTTAAAGGAAAACTCTGCCCCCATAATGACAACTTTTTAGAAAGAAAGGCCTCTCGAAAGGGTAACTCCACTGGAAAAATCATTTTTTGGTATTCAGGGAGGTAAAGGATTTGTGTCTTACCTCCCGTTCTTTAAGAAAACCTGCAGAAGCTGGGAACGAAGTTAAGGAACCCGATCGCTCGCTCCTCTGCCACGTCCTCTGACAGGTCCCAACGGACTCTGTATTTTATGCGCATAGAGTCAACGTTGGAATCTGTCAAAGGACGCGGTGGAGGAGCAAGAGATTGGGTAAGTTCCTGCCCAGTCTATCAATATCTTGCTGTTTATCGGGTCGAAGGGGATTAGACCTATTGAAATTTTTTTTATGTTTCCATCAGTGGCTGAAATATCTTGGACAGAATTCACGCTGAATTCTGCTTGAGATTGATGGCACAAGGTGGGGAAATTGTGTAGCCATCTACAGAGTATGGCTGGCATTAATCTGAACTGCTAAAATCCGCTCTGCCTGCAGATTCGATTGGATACAATCAGATCAGGAAGATTCTGATTGGTATGCTTTCTGGACGAATCTGATTGTATCCGGATTGCGGAAATACTCCACAGAAACAGGTTCCGTGATCTGGTCCAAGCACCCCCCCCCCCCCCAGCCCCTCCCATACATCGTCTCTTCACTTCATTTTCTAAAACGTAACATTTTTCCGTATAGCAGCCACCCTCCTCCCAACCCTAACCGCATGGTTTATATTTAAAAAAATGCCCAGTAACCTACTCACATGGCCACGTTCCTTCGGCTTTCTCAATTACCAGCAGCTGTATCTGTGATGGCTGCCTCTCAGCCACAATCAGACAAGGCTGCTGGTCTGGCCCCTAATGATACTTCGTTCCCGGAACGAGACATATAATTTAGTGTCTGGGGACTTTTTTTACATTTAAACCATACGGTTAGGGTTAGGCCATACCCTTTAACAATTTTCTTTTGAAATATTTTGGCCATTGGTAGATGTTCTCTCTGCCATTGTCCTGCTTCCTAAACTAATATTATGGATATTACGGTAGTCATTGAACCAAATCATTTTGCCCCCCATTGACTTTAATACATTTCTCAGTCAAAAATTTGGTCTCACAAAACCACCAACGAAATGAAACCAAGCAGCTTCAACCATCTCTATGAACTTACATGGGATACGACAACTAATCAGCATTTTCTAAACGATTCCTCATGGAAATGTGTTTTAGCCTAGATGTACCCTTTAATTTAAATAGGAGGGTTTTTTTTATCCCTTTTAACTAGCCAATCAGGTTGCTAGGTGTTACTCCAATGTGAGGTGTTTTTATACTATCAGATGGTACAGTGGATTTCTACCTGCTGTCAGTCACCATTCGTTGCAAAACCCATTTATTTTTCATATAATATTTGGCATTTCTCTTCTTTGAGATGAAGAAGGTTTTCTGCCCCTGGTATCTGTTCCATATGTCCAAATAACATGTTACAGCAACAAGTGTCCCTTGTTTATTTAAGGACACTAAAATAAAGAAATCATTTGTGTGTCGCCTTCTTTGAAAAAAGAGGTCTTGGTTTTTATTTACTGTGGTGGGTGAACAGATCTTTAGGGTAGGGTAGATTTATCTGAAACGTTGTGTAGACTGCAATAGATCACTTTTCTGCATTCAACTTTGCTGGGTCCCTGCTCTCAGTCCTTCTTCCATCGGTTTGTGCTTAGTTGGTGCCTGGACAGGAGCACTGTTTGATGTGTAGCATGCCTGTCTCCCTGTTGTCCGGACTTTTCTATATGATTTCGAGAAAAGGTACTTGTTTGGGGATACATTAATGGGCCATACAATAAACTATCTTTGGCATTGTTCACCAATAGAACATGTCAGAGACTGGAAGAAAAGTTGTTCTTTTTTACAGTGAAAACGGTAAAACTATGGAACTGTCTTACATTGGACGTGGTGGTGGTGGCAGTTTCATTGGATAGATTATAAAAAAAACTGGATACCTTTCTAAAAACAAAGAATGTTGCAAGTTACTGGTATTGAGTTGGTCCTGGAATATTTCCCATTGGAGTCATAAATTATTTCCCCTTCATTCTGGTTTTTTTTTTGCCTTCCTCTGGATCAACAGTTAGGCAAGAGATGTGGGTATTGTTGAGGAGGTTGGACTAAATTGACGTATGTTTTTATTCAACCACAAATACTATACTATACTACAGTATACTATACTACACTACACTGCACTACACTATACTATACTATACTACACTACACTATACTATGCTATGCTATGCTATACTACACTACACTATACTATGCTATGCTATACTATACTATATAATACTACACTAGACAATACACTATACTATACTATACAATATACAATACTATACTATACTACACTACAGTACACTACGCTAGGCTATGCTATGCTATGCTATACTATACTACACTACACTACACTAGACTAGACTACACTATACTATACAATACACTATACTATATACTATACTATACTACACTACGCTATGCTATGCTATGCTATACTATACTACACTACACTACACTAGACTACACTATACTATACAATACACTATACTATATACTATACTATACACAAAACCTACAGCTAAATACAAAGCATTGAATCAAAAATTTTAAGCACTTTGATCTTTAGTTGTTACTGGTCCTTTAAGAAGGATGAATTAGCATCTTTACAATTTCAAAACCCCTGAATTATTATGTTAACATTTTATTAAAGGGTATGTCCACCCTTGAATTTTTTTTTTTATACAACATTCCCCCTGTCCCCCCAGCCCCAACCGCTCTATTTTTATTATCAGAAAGTGCCCCAAACTTTACTTACCTTCCCTCTTTCCTCCGACGCACTGCCAGGCCCTCTGCATGCAATCAGAGGGGCGGGACCGGCAGTCGCGTCTGTGATTGGCTGAGCGGCTGAGTTCAGTGCCGTGGAGGAAAGAGGGAAGGTAAGTAATGTTTGGGGCACTTTCTAAAATAAAAAATATAGCGGTTGGGGCTGGGGGGACAGGGGGAATGTTATATGTAAAGGGTTGTATGCTAGGGGGAGGGAATCCTAATCAGGAGGGAGCGGGAGGGAGAGGGAGGGGGAGGGAGGGGGAGAAGGGCTGCTGTACGCATGCCAAACTTCTCCCGGAGGCCAGATAGGAGGCAGAGTCCTATATGGACTCTGCTATCCTCCTGGTGGGCAGTTTTTGGGACTTTGGGGGGGGGGGGCTACAGGAGAACCATATGGAGCTGGGATGTGAGGTAAGGATTTTATTGCACTACATGATGAGGCCATTATAGTTTTGGGGGTGGACATGCCCTTTAAACGAATTTGACAGTTCATGTTGTTGTTGCATATTAAATATGTATTGTGTAAATTAAACTCGTCACTATAAACACTGCCCCAAGTATTTTAACTTAAACCAAGCAATGTGAATCAAAGTAAATGACAGATTGCATTTTTGCTCTTTCGGGTTTGTATTTTAGGTTTTCACACATGCACATTAATTTCAAATTCACTGCTGGGATTTTCAAGGGCCGTTTTGTGCCGGATACCCAGAGGAAGAACGAGAAACCTTTAACTTCTTAAGTAGAGTCTTTAAAGTAATGCATGTGTTTAATCGCTAGAGCTGCATAAGGCAAAGTGATCTGGGGATTTTAACATTTAAAACGAAGAAAAGAAAGAAATACAAACGTACTAAATAAACTCCCATTTAACACTAATTGTGCAAAGACAGTATTAGCATGTTAAAAAACAAACAAAATGAATTGTGTTAATTGTCTAAAAGCACGTTTCAGACATTGTGTACACAAGGGCAGAGTTTGTATGGGTTACAAACTAACACTGGCTTCTACATATGGGAGGGAGAATGTTAAACTGTAAATAAAATGTGATGAAAGCTGTATTAAGTTAGTTTTTTTTATATGGTAAAAACAGGCAGGTTTTTTTTTATTAGCAAAACAAGCAATTACCCCTCGTAACCCATAGGATACACGGGTGCATGTGTGTAAACATTAACCTATACTTTGTTTATTATCAGGTGTTAAGCTTCGAATAGACGGTAAATTTATCTCGGGCAGAGCGCCAGGATGGATAAATAAAATGATTGCCCACCAAGCAGCCATATATGTTTGATCCTCAGCTGAAATTTTCAGTTCCGTCCGAAAGAAATTTGCCATCCTTCGGCTTCCGGCTGTGGGCAGCCATTCACCCAAAATTCCTGGTGCAAAACCTAATGTTCAGTAAAACGTAGTCTGTCATCAGGAATTAAAACTATTTCTGCCCAAACAAATTTAATGCCTTTGGAGACCGCAAAATGGTCTGGGATTTGCCAACAGGACCCAATGCTCAGACCGACTGATTTTCCCTAAATATCATTTAGGAGCGAATGGTCTTGTTTGTCATTGCGGACAATATTTTGGCCTGATCAAATGAGGATACTTATTATTAAATATCTTAATATATTTTGTTTATAAAGTATTACTATTTAACCTGCTCTCCAAAAGGAATGGTGTATTCAGTCGTTGTTACACATTGAATTAAGCTTCTTACAAACATACGATTGTGCAGGCCGAAGCAGATGGCGTATGACCAACAAATGGGCACTTCGTTCAACAATCGAATGTATGTGGTGGCTCATGTCTGTGTCATTGGGGAATCATTCCTGCTGGATCAGTGAATGAAGCACATGCAACTCACCAGGCACGTGCCATTGTTGGCCAAAGTGCCCATTCATTGGTTATTTGTTGGCCACTCACGTCCACATGTGCACCTGTAAACGCAGAACAAATGTTCAGGGCAGATAACAATCATTGCACATGCAAAAGGCTTTAGGATATTGTTTTTAATAATAATAATTATTATTATTATTCCATTTTATTATTAGTTGAAGTATCTGTTGTATTCAGTTAAATCAACTGGACGTTTTGCTAGTAATCCGACTGACTTTCTCAATTCTTATTATTATTATGTACCCTGGAAAATACTAATTAGCATATCACAGACCGGTGTTAAGGGATCTTCTGAATGCATGGCGTGATTGCATTGTGCTAAGAGGATTCAGTACTACTACTATTAGGAGTAGTATTTGTTATTGTTGCTGTTATTTCTTTCTTTCTTTCTTAATGCAGAGAGTATATAAGCAAGAGGAGCACACTACTTCTTAGTGAATTTTCACAATTTATTAGTGCATAAACAATGAATACAACTTTTCGAGGAGCTACCTGTCATCTTCGTCAGGAACCTGAGGAATGGGGCAGGTATCTCCCCGAAACGTTTTATTCGTTGTTTATGCACTAATAAATTGTGAAAATTCACTAAGAAGTAGTGTGCTCCTCTTGCTTATATACTCTCTGGATTGCCTTAAACCCTCTGGGTAGGGGGGACTAGAGGATTGCACCTACCAACTACTAGACCAACAACAGTGTTATAGAGTGGCTTCTGATTGGATTGAACTGTGTCTACTGAATAATCCCACGTGTCTAGTCTACTCTATGAACAGCACCGTATAACTATTGGACGTAAAATCATGTTCATGTATCTCTATCTATGAATTGCCCTGATCTGTAAGTGTTTAGTGCTATCAGTAAACTCCAAGTCCTGCTCTGATTTTAAAAGGTGAGGACAACATGCTCGGCCACTTCTCTCCCTGCTGGGGAAGGACAATGTTAAGTGGGTGTGAAAACAATTTTTGCAAATCTCTAGCTAGAAGTGTGTTAGTTACATATTTCCACACCTCAAAAATGAAGTGTTTTCTGTATCATGAAAGAGCATTTTCTTTTCTGACGTACGTTTCATGTGCCTCTCAATCTCAGTGTAACATCACTAGACAGGTGTGGCCGTCTCCTGGGATGGGCTGCTCTGCTTGCTATGACAACCTTTATTTTTACAACGTAGGCTTTACCAAGTGTTTTTATCCCTCTTTCCTCCGCGATGGCAGCTTTAAATCAAAGGAATAATTAAACTATTTAACATCTTCCTTTTTTTTTATAGCAGGATAAAGTGTCGGCGTCTCCTGCTTTATGTCTGTTATGTGCAGTTTTTTTTCTGTTGCTGCAGCCATAATTTATACTGTTGTATGCACATAGCCATACAATGTATGTACGTGCTGTATACAGATATCCATACAACGAGTGTAAATGCTGTATAGACATAGCCATACAATGGGTGCAAGTGCTGTATAGACATAGCCATACAACGGATGTACGTGCTGTATACAGATATCCATACAACGAGTGTAAATGCTGTATAGACATAGCCATACAATGGGTGCAAGTGCTGTATAGACATAGCCATACAACGGATGTACGTGCTGTATACAGATATCCATACAACGAGTGTAAATGCTGTATAGACATAGCCATACAATGGGTGCAAGTGCTGTATAGACATAGCCATACAACGGATGTACGTGCTGTATGCACATAACCATACAACCTGTGTACCTGCTTTTTAAACATAGCCATTAGCCATACAACGGGTGTAGGTGTTGTATGCACATAGCTATATAATGTATGTATGTGCTGTATACAGATATCCATACAACAAGTGTACATGCTGTATACACATAGCCATACAATGGGTGTACGTGCTGTATAGACATAGCCATACAATTGGTGTACGTCTGTATAGACATAGCCATACAATCGGTGTACGTGCTGTATAGACATAGCCATACAATGGGTGTACGTGCTGTATAGACATAGCCATACAAGGTTTGTACATGCTGTATACACAGAGCCATACAACCGGTGTACCTGCTGTATAAGCATAGCCATTAGCCATACAACGGGTGTAGGTGTTGTATGCAAATAGCCATACAACGTATGTACGTGCTTTATACAGATAGCCATACAATGGGTGTACGTGCTGTATAGACATAGCCATACAACGTGTGTACTTGCTGTATACACAGAGCCATACAACGTGTGTACTTGCTGTATACACATAACCATGCAACCGGTGTACCTGCTGTATAAACATAGCCATTAGCCATACAACGGGTGTAGGTGTTGTATGCAAATAGCCATACAACGTATGTACGTGCTTTATACAGATAGCCATACAATGGGTGTACGTGCTGTATAGACATAGCCATACAACGTGTGTACGTGCTGTATAGACATAGCCATACAACGTGTGTACTTGCTGTATACACATAACCATGCAACCGGTGTACCTGCTGTATAAACATAGCCTTAGGGCATACAAGGGGTGTAGGTGTTGTATACACATAGCCATAAAATGGGTGTACATGCTGTATACACATATCCATACAATGTATGTACATTCTGTATACAAATAACCATACAACGGATGTACGTGTTGTATACACATAGCCATACAATGGGTGTGCATGTTGTATACACATAGCCATAAAATGGTTGTACGTGCTGTATTCACATAGTCAAGCAACACATGTACATCCTGTATACACATAGCCATACAATTGGTGTATGTGCTGTATACACATAGCCATACAATGGATGTACATTCTGCATACACATAGCCATACAATGGGTGTGCATGTTGTATACACATAGCCATAAAATGGGTGTAGGTGCTGTATACACATAGCCATACAACATGTGTACATGCTGCAATCACATAGCCATACAATGGGTTTACTTGCTGTATAGACATAGCCATACAATGGGTTTGTTTACGTGCTGTATACACATAGACATACAATGTATGTCCATTCTGTATACACATAGCAATACAACTGGTGTACGTGCTGTATATACACAGCCATACAACGTGTGTATGTGTTTTGATATACGTGTGTTTACACTGATCAGACGTTTGATACATTTGATGTTCAATTATCGAATCTATTATATGTCTAAAGACAGACTTAAGGTTCCATACTCCATCTCCCTTACCTTCTAACGGTTCTATGACGTTAGACAGACATCCGTACAACCGCCTGCCCAGTCTTTTTGTGATTGATATTCAAATGCAAATTAATGGGCCAGTGTGGAACATTGTTAAGTAGAATAGCTTGTCCCTCCTGCATTTGTAAGATGTATGATAGATGCAGGTTTCCCACCTCTCCCGGCTTGCGAGCGTAATGTTGACCTCAGTGTCCATAATTTTTTTATTTATTTAGTCACATAATTAAACAGCTGCAATCGTGATATTTGTGGCTGCTGAGCAAGTCACATTTACAACATTTGCAAAATTAAAAAATTTCAATGAAAAGCATGCGGGGCAGGGAGGTAGGGTTGGATATTCCTGCCTCTCAGTTTCGTTTCTGTAAGGAGCACCAGCACAAAGAAGCTGCCAGGCTAAGTCTGTGCTTCAGCACTATCTTTAATACAGGGAGGCCCTGGACACTAACCTGGCAGATGGAAACTGTATGTGCTGGATCTCCTCAATCAAATAGTATTGGGAGGAATAATCAATCCTACTTCCCTGCCCCGGGTACTTTTCATGAAGCTCTGCATAAATAGGTATAGCAACCACAGAAAAGCTATTCCTAAACATGCTATCTATCGTTAAATTTATTTTCATACTGATTCATTATATTTTTAAGAGCTTCAAACAACTTGTAAATATGTAACGCAGCTCAGCAGTTTTACAAAGCACCAAAACGATCATTATTAAAGGCAGAACTAAGCAACCCGGCGGTGAGGGGCTGATGTTGCGTTTTGTAAATGACTTGACTAATTGACAGTTAAACAGCAGCTTTACTCTCTTTGCAATATGAGTTTGTGGGTGGGAATACAAAATAGAGGGCACAGAATCAAATCATTTAACAAAATGTGATAGGAGCATATCATCCATCACAAGGGAGTGAGCTGAATACAAGACAGCGCGGTTAAGACTAGGTTTCTTGAATATGGTTGTGCTAATTCACTCCTTGACTGAACCTTGGCAGGCTTACCAATCGCTACTAAACACCGTAGCTCTACTTCCAGCAGGATCTTGTTTGTTTCACACAATTTTAGCCCTTTTCCTATTCAAGGGTTTCACCGGCTTATTTGGAAGTAGGCAGATCCCGAAAATGGGCGCCTGCTTGTTTGTCCCAAGCTTTGATCTCCTAGTGCTGTTAGAGAAGCAACAAACCAGGCAAGACAATTACATGACTCTAATCTGTTTCAAGGGTTTAATTTGATTTTTTCAAGATTGCTTATGATTGCTCGCTTCTAACAGCTAGAGGCTTGTTTATGTTTGTTTATTCTATACAGTAACTAGCGGTAATCTGACTAGACTGGTTTATACATTTCTCCTACAGTGACTGGACTAGCAGTCGATATTGATATATTTATATAGCACTGAACATGTTACTCAGCCCTTTTATGTTTTATCCATTCACATCAGGCCCTGCCCTTTTGGCTTTATACACATGTACGATTCCACTGTCCAAAGTGCTTGACATGCATTCAGAGGCTGACAATGTGTCCAAAATGTGTGTGGCATCTCCCAATTATTTGGGATTTGTCCTGCTAGATCAATGAACCACACATGTACAATTCTCAGAGAACGTTGCTTTTGATTAGTAATTGATTGGTTATATTGTGACCCGATAAAGAGTATATATGTATGTGTGATAGTATACTCAAATTTTATTTTGCCCTATGCCTAATATCGAATGCGCAAACAATTCTCTAACCGTGTACAATTTTTTTTTTAAGGCCCACAGAACTTGCAGGGTTATTCAATAAAAGTTCTTATTGTTTAAAATGGTGCTAATTTTGCCCCAACCAATCAGATGTTAGCTTTCAAATGTTAAATAAGATCTGATTGGTTGGGGCAAAATTAGCACCATTTTAAACGCTAAGAACTTTTATTGAATCTCCCTGATCGTTTATTAGATGCCAATGGGCAAAGGGAAAGTGAAAGCCTATTACATGTATCCAGTGCAAGGTTAAAGAGACAGAACAATTCCCAAGAAAATGCAACTAACAGGGGGGTGTCAACCCATATAGATGACCCAAGGAAATTATTTGGCACCTTAAGGGGGCCATACATATGAAAGATAATAGTTAAACTATGTTGGGGAACGACAGGATTTACCTATTATTGTTCACGTGTAGGGGCTTTTCCTGACTGATCGTAGTGCTGACAACTGACCGTAGTCAGCACTCTGATCAATCGGGAATGCCAGAAAATTTTCGTTGGTTGCTATCGGCTCCCTTTACTTGAAGTAGAGGGAGCAGACACAATCATGCGGTGTATGGCCGCGTGGCAGACTGATCCCCATACCATGTATGGGGATCGGTCAGGTCCCTGTGTGCTGTTCCCACATCATGTGTGCCGATAAATACCAATGTAATCTGTCGGCACACATGCTGTGGGATTGCATGTGTATCGCCATCTTTACATGCGGGGATAAACCTTATTGTAGTTGGAAGGCTTTTCATTTTTGTGATAGTGAATTTGTGGCTAAGGCACAAATTTCATTGGTATATCTCATCCATTGCTGTGCAACAATCCAAAAGAAACTCTCTTCCCTATAAAAATCAATCAAGTTTGTTTGAGAAGATCGATTCCTTCTAAATCCATGCTAATTAAATCTTTCAAGGTATTAAAAGATAAACTCGTTTTCCAGTGCACATACCCTTTAAGGCAGCCATGGCCGATTTTAGATGTCCGATCCAATCGTATTTCCCTAATATTGGCAAGGCCACTGGACTGCAGTCGCTATTGGTTCCCTTTATTTTAAATAGAGGGAGCCGATATGATCAGACCTTGCGATTGGACGCATGGCCGACCAATCCCTATAACATGTATGGAAGGTCAGTTGGTGTTGTGTATGCTGTTATAATGTAATGGAATCTGTCATCACTCATGTAACCCTAATGGCATGTGCATGTAGACCTAATATTCCTGAATTCGGTTGGAATTCAAACAAGACCTCCAATATTATGTGACTAATCTGTAGACTTTTTCTAATAATGAGTCTTCGTCCAATTCTCATTCTTCCAATATGTTGATACAATTGGCCAGTGATCAGTGGTAAACCAGGTAGCTGACCAATCTCAATTATTTATGTATTTATTAGAGAACTGTTTGTTTTTTAAGATCCGAACTGCTGGTAAGTCAAGTCCAATCCTGTGCACTTACACAGTGCACTATACACAGAGCGATCAAAACTTTGGCCCCACCATTTCTGACCGACAGGCTACCAGTCTGCATATTGATCTGTAAATGTATTAGGGAGAATTATAGACAAAAGTCCGCCCCTTAATACCAGGCTTTAAAAGCTTAGATGCTTTTATTACTGTATTTAACTGCATTAAAATTACTGATGGATTGATCATGTATACGCCACTAGTGTTAAGTGTAATATGGATCAGCCTTTGCCTTGACTGTCTTTTTTGTCTGCGCCTTTTTTATAGCCCACACGAGTTTACCATTACAGGTTTTACAGAATTCCACCAATGAACCTGCTCGGGGGCTCTTTGTACACAGGTCTATTAATCTTAACTCAATAACATAAAATACTAATCCAGCTGGATTTAAATGTTGCATTCCATGTATTTTGTTTCGTCCTCCTTTTTAATCCTTGTATTACATTTCTGTTCCACCCCATCACATATCTACAATGTTACATAAACCTGTGAAATGCAGGTTCTTGTCACTTATAACGTACTGTATGGGAAGCTTTTTAACACAGGTGTCCTACACAGCTTAATTGTAATTCATTCACATATATTGCAAGTAGTAGTTGTAGTTTAATCATCAATGATCTATAGAAGTTTGTCTGTGCGATTGACTTGCATAATGTAACTGCAGTAAATCAGGAAAAACCTACCATTTTCTCCAGGTTACTGGGTTTTCTGATTAGTTCCTATGTATTGTTTGCCAAAGGTAGAAAATGAATGTTACATTCTTCTCTGTGTTCCTTATGGTGATTTATTCTTGTTTCCTTTCTAGGTGACCTTCGGTGGAACGTTTATTGGAATTGGGCGTAAAACTCCAGACTGTCAAGGAAACACCAAGTACTTCCGCTGCAAATTCTGCAACTTCACCTACATGGGTAACTCGTCCACCGAGTTGGAGCAACACTTTCTTAAGACGCATCCTAACAAAATGAAAATATCCTCGGATACTGGTAAACCTTCTGAGAAAAGCACCAATAAATCAAGCCCTATTCCTCGTTCTTGTGACCCTGGAGATTTGGGAAAATGGCAAGACAAAATCACTGTTAAAGCAGCAGATGATATGCCAGTTGGATACTCAGTGCCCATTAAACCAGTAGATTCCTGCAGGCAAAATGGGACCGATGATACCAACTACTACTGGTGCAAGTTTTGTAGTTTCAGCTGCGAATCATCCAGCAATTACAAACTTTTAGAGCACCACAGCAAACAACATGGGGGAGGGAAATCAGAAAGTCCCAATTCAGATTTGAATGACAAAATCTTCAGGGGATCAGTCATTAATCAGAATGAGATTACCAAAAGTTCTGATGAGCAGAGAAATCTCTCCAGTGTACCAGCTGAGGATATAATAGTTACAAACTACAATTGTCAATTTTGTGACTATAGGTACTCTAAAAGCCATGGCCCAGAAGTAATATTGGTTGGGCCTCTTCTACGCCATTATCAACAGCATCACAATATTCACAAGTGTACTATTAAACATTGTCCATTTTGTCCCAGAGGCCTTTGCACCCCCGAAAAGCATCTTGGAGAAATTACTTATCCATTTGCTTGCAAAAAAAGTAATTGTTCCCATTGTGCTCTCTTGCTATTGCACTTGTCTTCTGGGGTAACAGGGAGCACGAGAGTTAAACACCAGTGTGATCAATGCTCATTCTCCTCTCCTGATGTAGATGTACTCCTGCTCCATTATGACAACGCACATGAAGCCCAGGCGTGTGATGTCAAACAGGAACTGAATCACCCGCATGCGACCGATGGGCAGACGAACATCAACGAAAGCAAAGAACACTCATGTACCAAATGTGACTTTGTTGTCCAAGTGGAAGAAGATCTTTCCAGACACTACAGGTAATTGCGGTTAAATATCAAATTATCTTAATGTGCAGTCAAACTCGTCTGGTATCAGGATAGGCAGTGCAGAGTATTTAAATAAAATGAACAATCAATGTGCAATAAAGCAACAGGGATTCTTCAAATGAATGCTGTTATTTTGAAGCCAAGATTTGCATTATTGTAATTTGAGCAAAGCCCCACAAACTATTTAAAAAATGTTCTTTTGTAAAGTTGGAGGTAGGAGCACAGTTTCCTACCTCCCATTCTGCATAATAAGAGGGTCTGTTAAAAATGCTGCTTGTGCTGCAGATGACAGCTTTACCGCTCCTCTCCAAGGGCAGTTCCCCAAAAGCCCCAGCCCTTCTCTGTCAAAGGCACGCTACCAACTATGTTACAAAATGAGAGAGGGTGGGCCTGGGGAACAAATGGAAGAACCCTCAGCTGTGACATCATAAACAGATCACTGGGAGGTAGGGGTACTGTGCCAAAGGTTTTAAGAAAAATATAAAAATCAATTAATCTATAAATATATTAATATAAAAATATATGAATCTATATATCTAGTTCTAGATATCTAGGGTTGTGTAAACACCATAGTTCAAAAAATTGCATGGCTTTGCGGCGGGCTGAATCTGAAAATGGGTGATTAGACACATTGGAAAACCACCTCTATGGACCACATGCTTGGACACGGCAAACTATCTGCTATGGCTACTTGCCACGACTGACAGCTCTCTCTGACTGCTCACTAGTGGCAAACGGTTGGTCGGTCGGGACGCAGGATCCCATAGTGTGTACCCAGCTTATGGTGACTTGAACTGATTCAGTTATACCATGTGACACGTTATAACTAGCATTATAAGAAAGAGTGCAGCGCTTAATACATCATTTTATAATATTACAAGACGCTCTTCATAATAATGGTTGTTTTGGCTTTACTTATTTTTTTAAGTATTCAAATGTGTATATGCAATATAACTGCAGTAGAGGATTTTGTAGGTTATATCCCCAAGAGATCCTCAGGATCAGAAATACTGGAACTGTATGTTTCTAGCAAATGGACCTGGTTTAATTTGGCGAGATAATCTGAGATTATGGATTACCAGATTTGTCTGCTGATTTTGTTTTGTATACAAGATCACATCCTTAGTTGGAATTTAACCTTGCATCATTTTAAACTGGGTATAGAATTTGCTAACGTGCTTAAAGTTAGCATCCAAAAATTTGCCATAGGTCAGAATGGCCAGACATTGTTATGAAGAGACTCAAGGATAAACCTAATCCCATGGCTTTAAATTTGCTTATTAATTCTGTCAAACCTTGGATATTGATAGCAGTGTCACCGTTTTTTTGCTGATGACATATTATGTAAAACGGCAGAGAGCTGAGCAAAATTCTTTATCCCTGGTGCTGGATTTAAATATCTTGGGGGATGTGCGGATAAAAGGCTTGCGAGGAACTGAATAAATAAATGTAAGGCTGTGGATTCCAGCTACAGGAACATTTCTAGTGTAATGAGTCTTTAATTGTAATTTCCAAAGGATCGTTAATGTATCTATGAATGTGTAGTGTGCAGCACTTCATGTAAAGAGAACCGGGACAAATAGATATAAGGCTTAAAAAATAATTAGAAATTAATAGGTAAAATAAAAGTGCAAATAATTCATGTCACGGCTGGTTGGAAGCTCTCCATCCGTACAAGCTTTTCATTTATTTCATATTTAGAAATAATAAACTTTGCCCCTAGTTATAAATCCAGTAAGAATCCGCAGGAGCTAAGCTCTAAGGGTTTTAACTTTTAAATAGATTGAATGCGAGCGGAAATACAGCTTTTAACCAGAATGCACTTTTGGATCTTAGTTTACTATTGGCCTCTTTTTTTTTCTGCAGCAAAATCATTTTTTTCCCTGCAGATACCAGTTGAGTAGCTTATTGTATGTCATATACAACTGGTTTTAAGCACTCTGCAGGTAAAGACATGTTCAATGCACCCTTCACTGACCCAAAATGACTGTTTTATTTAAATACACTCGTTTTCAATAAGGTATGGGAAGTTTACAAATGCATTACTGCTGATCATTTTACTCCAAGGACCAGCCAAAGGGCTTGTTTTTTCCCCCATTACTTTGCCCATGTTGACAGTAGGGGTACACCAAACATCTCAACTTCTTATCATTGCCTCTAATCATTTTACCCTAATGAGGTATTGGACCTTTCATGTTCTCTTATGAACTCATTCCTCTTTTTAATATTAAATCCATTCTTAAAGCCCTGATGCCTACAGCTTCCCATGATATGTATTGCATGGGTCTTTCAAGTTCCTATTACCCAAACAGCCATCCTGTTTTTGATTGCATTAGTATTATTATGATTTCCATATAATCATCAGCATGACAATGTACTGCAAAAAAAGGACTAAATGCCACTCCTTCCGGTAAGACAAATCATTCAGTTAAGCCGGTCATCTTAACAGCCAATCTTTATTTCATCTCTGGCCTAACGCGTTTCAAAAGCCTCCATGTCATTAATCATTACACACCTATGATTAAGGACGCGGAAGCATCTGAAATGCGTTAGGCCATTACCGAGTGTATATAATTGTTCCTGACATTGCCTAATTCCTTAATTCAAAATCTGTCATAGTCTTTAAACCTTTTAATATTTCCAAAATATATCCAGAACATACTGTACACAACTTCAGATTCTGTAGTCATCTTATCCCAACTTTGCTGGTTGACAATCTCATCTCCATAGTTAAAGGGATACTAACACACTTCCACCACCCTGCCAAAAGGAGTACACATTCAATATTTTAGTTTTACATATTTCTCTGCAAAATGGATTTCTTTTAACTATCCAACCTAGGATCTTCCACCACACCTAAGGTCTCTTTGCATCTTTCTCGGTTCTTTGGACAACTTGGTTTCTACCTCTCTTGTATGTGACACAACTTGTTGGAATGCCAACTTGAATACTGTAATTGGTGCATTATCTTTCAGGAAATCAATTGAGTCATTTTTAATAGGAACATTTTTGCATATTTCAAAATATCTTAGAAACTAATATATTTAGTCTTAGACTTAGGTTAGGTTATTAGGTTTGTACAGTAAAAACAACCCAAAAGATACTACCTGACAGGACCCGATGCACTATGTATTCTATGTGCATTGCACTGTGCATAGAGTACTAACTCCATCAGGACCTGCCAGACTACGCAGCGAAGGGGCGAGCCATCTGGTAAGTAACTTTCGTTTTCTGGCTCCTGCAGGTTTTATTGAAGAATGGGAGGTAAGACACAGCTCACTTACCTCCTGTTCTTCAATAAAACTGAATCCCAATTTTATTTTTTTTACCAGTGAAGATACCCTTTAAAGTTCAAACACACGGGCAATGCACCCCCATGATCCCCAATGAACGAGCGTCTGACTGCTTATCAGATCAACAAATAATGACCGAACGCATACACACAGCGTTTATCGATTGAAGCAGACGTTCATTCATCGTGAATTGCGGTCAAAATCACCAGCGTGTACAGACCTTTAATTTCACAGTTGTAGTATTCAAATACCTATATAAATATTCATTACAACATCCTTCAACAGTGTGGTATGGTCAGAACCTACAGTAAAGTACCAAAACCCAGGTCACTGGGTTCCAAACACAGTAGCAGATGGAACGAGACAGAGTTATTTGGTTTATGCCCTGATAGTTGTCACTATGGGTGATAAGATTTGAGCTGTGACTGTTCTGGTGATATAAAGCTGTATTGTGTAGCTCCTTGAGTTCTGCCAATGTGCAATCCTTATAGCAGCTTTTCAGGCTGAACATTCTAAACCTGATTACCACTGCGGGAGTCTTGACCTTTGAACGGATATAAAATCCAGTACATTTCCTTCCTTGACTGTATCCCAAACTGGGTAAATAATGGCTTTTCATTTATAGGGGTTTTGTTTTTTTAAAGGAACAAGGAAGCGGCACCTCACCTCCTTCAAAATTCAGCAAACTTTATTTTGGAACAATGGTGAAAACATCAACCGGCATACACACAGCCTATTGACCACCTGACGTGTTTCGGGCTCCGCCCTTAGTCATAGGTAGCTAAAGGAGCTTGTGAGGGTCATGTTTAAAAAGGGCTGATAATTAGCATATAATGCATATGTTAATGATATATATGAAATACAATTATGCCCAATTAAGTAACATCAGCCTATTCTATAAGAGAAGAAAGATAGAGCAGAATAAAGAAAATCTAATACATAAAATAAATGAAATAAGTATATACATAAAACATTATACAAGGTGTGAAACGTCCCATCTTCCATTTAAACCTTAAGGGTACCGTGTTTGCAGAGTCAGGGCTAGTTCACACTGCTGCGATTTTTCTGCGTTTGCGTTTTTTTTCTAATCATTGTGATCGCAGCAACGCACCGGAAACGTGCGTTTTCAGATGCGATTGTGCTTTCGATTGCGATTTGCGTTCCGCATTTTAAATCGCAATCGCATGCATTTTCTAATACTTAATAAAAAAACGCATGCGCAAACGCAACAATGCAAACCGTGTGCAATTGCATTTGCGTTGCAGTGCCCTCAAAATCCAAAATACCTCCCTTTTATTAAGTTGGTATAGGATATCACCACCTCTAAGAGGGAGAGATACCCTTTCTATTGCTTATTGGGACCATCACCCTCACATTCATTAAAATGTCTTCCAATAGGAGAGGACATATCTTTATTGTTCATAGCAAGGACATGTTAGTAATAAATGAAGAACCAAAACCTGTAAACATGCATGTGCACAATTGGATAGTCGCCTGCACGTAGAGACACCTGCATGTATCGAGCAAGATCCCATAGCCATCAAAGGTAGTTTGATAAGGGATCTTTACTTACTTGCAGATGTATTCATATGAGCGGTGCTTGCCATACTATTAATCGCTGCAATCATTGGTTAATGTTATTTTCCATAGACAGCACAAAAACATTAGCCCCAATGGACAAATTGAAAAATGTGCTTACTGAGTGTTTACATTTGAATATGATGCATCTAAGATTTTGTAGACGTTTTATAAAGAATAAATTCATAATTAATGAGTGTAGGGTTGGGTACACACCATCAGATATTTCCTGCCAACTGACCGATAGTGGCGTGTATCGGACGGTCGGCTGGCAACATCTGATGGTCTGCTGCTCGCAACCGAGCTGTTAGGAAATCATGCGCTGTTCTCTGTGGGGCTTGCAGCGAACGCTCGGTCAGGAAAAAAATGCTACCATGTGTACCCAGCCTAATGGCCCTTTAAAGGGCGGGATTTCTCCACCCTAATGAAATCCCCCTTATTGTTACCTGCTGCGAGTTCTTAATAAATAGGCTAAGGGGCTTTGGGCACCAAACAGGTGTTGGTGTGTCTTCATTCCTATTTGGACTAGGACCATCAGGAAACAGTGTCACCAAGGAGCGCTGGGAGTGCAGGTATATTTTTCGATTTACGTAAACTTTCTGCCAAGCCTTTATGCCAGGGGAGTCCAACCCTGCTTAAAGCTCCCAATCTTCTATGCGACTGACATGCGATCGCAAAATGAATTGGATTTTGCGGTCAAAAGTCAGTCACACAGAAGATCGGGAAAAGCAGTTCCCGCAGGATCGAATGAATGTCGTGTGAGCGCACGGTCAGGTAAGTAATATCGGGTATATGTATGGCCACCTTTAGGCTCTCATACTGTAAATCATTTTAGTTAAGTAAAGAATAGGACTTCAATAGAATGGGGTATTTTATTAGCAAAACTTTAACTTGACACTTTAGTTGCCCTTTAAGTAGATTCTGCAGCATAAAGGACAAGAGATTTTGTGAGATAAGCAGGTTTAGTTGAATGTAAATGGCACTTTAAAATTAATGGCAATTAAACAAGTTTCTCTGTTTCAAGGATGAGTGAACAAGTCTCTTTTATCCATTTATATGGAGATGGTGGGGACACTAATGAGCTGGTTCTGATGGCCAGATATTTCAAAGCTTTTATGGTTTAATACAAAGAGAAAGTCTTAAATAACTGCTGCAGGTGTCAATCTGTTTTCCCAGAGGTAAGGACACAGAAGAAGAACATGTAAATTGCTTGGCTTGCTTTACTTTAAAACAGACGACTGTTTTGCTTTTATTACTGTATCAATATCCCTTTCAACACAGCACTAAAATAATCCAGGGTTTTGAGATCCCGGAGAAAAAATTGCTAAAATAAATCAATGTATATGTGACTTTACATTATGCGTAAAAAATGTAATGTTATTTATATATGCGGGATGGATAACTAATGAAACTTATTCTAGGGGCTTACAGAAGTTGATTTTTGTTGGCCTTTGATAATTGGCCTTTAAAGTGCATGTCTACCTTTAGACATGCTCGCATATAGGCTTTAATGGACACTTTACTCGTAGATTCGATGTTCGCGCCTAGATACCATGGACATTTTACTCACGGATTCGATGCTCGCGTATAGGTTTTAATGGACACTTTACTTGCAGATTTGATGCTCACGTTCGCGCCTAGATACCATGGACATTTTACTCGTGGATTTGATGCTCGCGTATGGGTATAATAGGCATTTTACTCGCACATTCGAATGGTCGAACATTTGATATTTAGCGAAAGTCCGAAAATATTGAAAATCTGGGTCCAGGATAATTCGAGTTCTAGTCCATCTCTAATAACTAGTCGGTCTGTGATGGGTCAGTAAGAGGGGTAGAAGTGTCCAGGTCCAGATTGTAACCTTACAGTCTAGAGGAGATGGGGATGAGACATAAGGTGAAGCAGATCAGTATCTGTAACTAAGTTGTCAGTGGATTATAACTAGTGGGTCATTAAGAGGGGTAGAAGTGTCCAGGTCCAGATTGTAACCTTGCCTGAAGAGGTGAGTTTTGAGGTTGCGTTTGAGTGTGAGAAGTGTGATGAGAGGTGGATGAGCCTGGCAGCAGAGTTAAGGATTGATTGAAGGGGTGCCAGTCTGTTGCTTGGTAGACCGCACAAGAGGGTGTTACAGTATTCCAGCCGAGAGATGATAAGGGCATGAATTAGAATTTTAGTAGCATTTGTACAGAAATCTGTCCTGTTGTATCACTAAACAATGTTGTGGCTTGATGGCCTTTGTTTTCCCTTTCCCTGGGTGTTGTACAGTCAATTTTCCTCTCCCCATAGAAAAGAGCAGGCTTCTCAGAAAGAATGATCAAAACTGGTAATTTTCGTTCAGCGATTGTTTTTGCGGAACATGCTGAAATTCCATAAATCTGATTTTAACCAGACTGAAACGTCATTTTTCAAATTTACTACTACAATTTTCACCTTTTGACTGAGATTTTTGAATTTGCAAGCACAATTTTAATATTTCTACCGTGATTTTCAATTAGTTCCAAAAACTTCTGCCAGATGCATAGATTTTTCAAACCGCCAGTTTCAAATCAAAGCTAGGCTTGTTTTGAAACTGGGACTTATTTCTGGAGCTCGGCTTTTTCCAAGCAGCCTGTCTGTATCCATTTTCACCTGACATGTATGTAGCTTTTAAACAGAATCTAAATTTATCAAGTAAAATGATGTTGAAAACAGCTGTTACAATGTGTATTGTCCATGTTAAGGGTTTGTTTTCACGAGCCCCGTTTCTGAACTTTGTGGTACAATTTTTTAACGGATTGGATTGACCTGACTGTCCATTCTGGTCCATTTTGAATAAAATAATGTATCCCCTGCATTTTTATGCCATATTGTTACAATAGTGTAACAAATACGTTGATCCATCTATCACAGTAAAAAAAAAATCAAAACAAAAGCTATTTGCTATTTTCGGTTATCCTATTAGGGTAAAGTCATTTAGTTGCTTTGTTCAGAATGCAAGTTATTCTTAAACTCTGTGGTTAAGTGCGATAGAACGTTTAGAACATTTGTTTTCAGAATTAACAGTGGGAAAACCCACAGATAAACTTTCCACTAGTCTAAGAACACTATAGATCATGTGTGAATAGTGTAGAAAGCGGTGACACAATGCAACGCTCTCTAACAGGTTTCCTGTTGACTTAATATAATAGCGATGCCATTTACCATAACTTGTTTATCTTACAATTAATCGGTTATTAAATAAACAACCCATTTACCGCACCTCTTGTGACTAAAGTTTTCTGCAAAATTTCATTTTATTGCTTCGCATTGGCAGCTAGGATGCGCTCTACACAATAGGCATGGTATTGGTGTGTGATAATTTGCACACACTTCCCAGTATTGTTTCGCACCAAGGTGGAAATAGGATTTCCCAAGAGTCCCAAAAACCAGACACCCTTGGATAAATTAAACCTATGTGTATTATGCTGTCCATAATCTAGAAAAGTGGGATAGCCAAAAAGTGCAATACCCCTTATATCTGGGTTTTCCAGACCTGGACAGGGGCCCTGACTGCAGGAGTTGTGAGCAGTTGGGACAGTCCTGGAGAAAGCTTCCTAATTTGGCCAGGACTGTCCCAACTGCAGGGGCAAACTCCCCAGTCATGCAGTGAGGGCTCTTGTCCAGGTCTGGAAAACACAGATATAAGGGGTTATTGAAGTTTTTGGCCCTCACACTTTCCTAGAGCAGAAAGTTAAGCTGGGTACACACATCACAGATGTTTGAAAGATGACAGACAGAATCTGCAAGATCCTGTCTGTCATTTCTCAAATGACAGTCCCAAGCATTTTCCCTATACACAGCATATACAATCCTAAGGAGAATGTTGGGTACTGCATGTTTCCCATGACCGTGGGTGACTCCCCTATACTTAAGTACAGGGAGATGCCTGTAGCTAAGGGAAATTTTTGGTCTTTTCCGAACTACCGCAAAGCCGACGGGAACGTTTGTCGGTCTTGCAATCAATCGGAAAAATGCCCTACACACAGTGACAATAAAGAGCCGAATCCGATGGTATCAGCGCTTTATCGTGACTGTGTATACCCAGCTTTAGATTTGTCTGTCCTTGCATGCCCCTCTCTGCCCTTTCCAACACCCTCCTTTTTGCCCTCCTTCCTATTTCTCCCTAGTCTACAAATACGTGGGCAAGCCCACTAATGAATTAAAATACATGTAATCACAGAAATGCACATGGGCGCTCCAAAGTTCTTTGAAAAAATTCTTGTTTATTCACCCGTATGTGAGATCTCTCCAGCAACTTTTCGGGTGGACCTCCACCCTTTATCAAGCTTGATAAAGGGTGGAGAACTTGTTAAAGGGTGGAGAACTTTCCAAAAGAACTTTGGAGCGTCCAGGTGCATATTTGTGATTACATGAGCTCTAAATCGTTGTCAAATCAAACTTTTTAATGGCTAATATCACTGCCTACCGTAATACTGTAAGTGTTAAATAATTTAGTTATGGCCTTTTTCATATGCAAACATTAGCACACCCAGTAAGTGGAAAACCACATGGAATATTATCTGGGTGGTTGGTAAGAATAACCAACACCGTGTAAGGCAACAGATACATGTATTATAATGTTTAATGAAGCAGTAAGGTTGCTTATTTTTTTATTCAAATTGTTATCACATATATAACAGAAAATATACTTTTCTGTAAAAGGAATAAAAAGTATTGTAGAAATTATGCTTAAAAGATTGTAAAACTGGCACCTTCATCAGGTGTGAGTAAGAGCAAGTAAGGGCATTCACAAAGATAGATTCCAATGGCATTTTACGCGAGTTGTGTTTGTTTTAAACAGATTCCTTGTGTTTTCTTTTCTACCGCAGAAAATGCAACCACTAGAGTAATTAGAGGCCAAACACGGCTACTGAACAAAAGAGATACAAACAGCCTGGATGCCAATTGCAAATAACTTTTGCAATCCTTTTTATCTGATAAGATTTGTGTAAAAGAAAATTCTGCCTAATTTAGTCAAACACACTCATGATTTAATTTCCAGTCACTGATACCTAATGTAAAATATAACAATCGTAGCGGTTTAGAAACAATAAACATTAGACAGAATGAATTTATAAAATAATTGGTAACTGCCCTCATGTGACACGTCCCTATTTTCCTGTGGGCTTGTGGAGTGGAACAAGGTATGCTCAATACATCCTTTTGCAAAATGCAGTATGTTTTACTGTACAGTGAATAGGGTAAGACTGTTTAAGGTAAATAGCAAGTATATGTTCTATCTGAGCTTATCCACATACTGTATATAGATGTTTTGACTGTCCAAATTTCATAGTTTCACTGGTGAACTTTGTTTTCGATGGCCAAAAGTCTAAATTTAGTTCCTTACAGGGCTGTGTACCGAGAACCGTTATTGGGTATTTGTGTATTAAAGTCACGTTAACTGATATACTAAGGTTTAAAGTGTCTTTAAGGCACAACTAAGGCTGTTGTGGCAGTACACAAAAACTGTGTTGTGCAACCGGTGCAACCAATGTACCGAGCCAATAATGGTTCTTTAAGATGGAATCTTTAACGCCAGCAGATAGCAAACGATAAGCATTCAGAATAGGTAAACCCAATTCGCAATGCACTGAGAGTTGCTGTAGGATTTGTGCATTTCCTAAAGGGGTCAATAGAATTTCAAAGCTGCATAGAAAATAAACTCCTTACTTTTTCTTAGGTTGTACCGCTGTGTGTAAATCTCTCAAAGTCCGCTAAAGTGTCACTTTTTAAAAATGGAATATGGACAAAAATAAATAGAGATGTACCTTCATTTTTTTAAAGGGCAACTGTGGTCTCAAAACAAGTGAGAGGTTAAATAAAACCCTGCAGTATTTCGTTTACATTGAGCCAACAATCACATCTCTGGCTGGAACCTCTGAGAAATTACATTGGGGTGAATGTTCAAACTTCCTAATTATAGTAGGTTGAGTGACATCACCTGACCTCTGCCGGCCCTTTTCCCCCGTGGGAGAAGCATGCTCAGTTAAGCCTTATTGCTGGGGAAATCGGGAAGTACCTGAGGAAACAATTGAAAGTTAAGAAGGGAAGCCTATTAATGCAGGCAAAGGCTGGTCACATGACTACAAGCTGGTCACATGGCTAAAAACAGGAAGAGTTCAACCAGGAAGTTACATTGCTGAACCTTTCCAGCAATAACTTCTCACAAATTTTATCAAGAGATATAAAGAAGGCTTTTTATATAATTCTTACTAGTTTGGAAGAATTTGAGACCACAGTTACCCTTTAAGCACATGAACTGGTGTACCAAAACTAAAAATTTAAAAAGCTTGAAAAATGTAAGTTAGATATGGTTTTAAAATGTTTTGTTTATTGTTATTTTTAGGAGGGTGCATAACTGCTACAAATGTCGGCAGTGCAACTTTACAGCCACGGAGACACAGTCTTTATTGGATCACTTTAATTCTGCTCATTGTCAGGAGTCTGAAATCACTACATCTAATGGCGGGGAGCACCATGGAATAACTTCTATCAAGGAAGAACCAAAAACTGATGTAAAAGTTTATAATCTTGTCACTCCTGATTCCAAAATGGGAGAAGCCATATTTGACAGCACTGTGAAAAGGGAGAAGCTTGAGGATAAGGAAGTTCTCAGGGAGAAAGCTTGGTCTGATGATGAGCTCAGGGGTGCTACCTGGAGAGGATCAGACATTTTGAGAACAAGCCCCTATACACAGATTGGCTTGGGCCTTTTAACCACAGTGTCTGTCAACCAAGAACAGCAAAAATCATCAAGAGATAGTCCAAACGTTGAAGCTGCACATCTAGCAAGGCCACTTTATGGCTTGTCTATAGAATCCAAGGGATTTCAAGGAGTGACAGCAGGTGCTAGTGGAGAAAAATCTGGGCCACATACACCACAATACCCAACGACAGGAGATAGCAAGTCAAAGGATGAATCACAGTCTTTGTTGAGGGTAAGTTTTTTTTAAGCTTACAGTCGTTTTGCTCTTATTATGCTGGATCTGTTTTTTCATGCAAAATCAAATGCATTATTCAACAGTTTTCTAACTTTCCCTTAGAGTCCTGAATCTAGTCGGAGTTTTATAAATAGCTTGTATTAGTGGATACAGTGAGCGGATAAATTAAATGGTTGACTCAGAAACCTACTTTTTTTTTCAAGGGGTTTCTGAATCATTGCCTAAATCCTTTAGTCTAGATACTAAATTAAAATGGGACATTTAAAAGAATAAATCTGTTATGCACAAACATAAGAATAAACAAAATACTATCACCAAATTAAATAACGCCAGTAGTATATAATGCAGTGAATTTGTTACCAGCACAAACCTACTTGCTCTATTAAGATGGGTAAACACAGTACAGATTTATGGCATTCCTATACTATGTATAGGGAGATTGTTCAGGTATCCAGCAGCTGTTATCAGATTCATATTCTAAAATATAGGGACTGATGGAAAAAAAATTTGGTCCCATTTTTGGGCATAGTTGCTCAGGTCTCTATTAGGTCAGAAATCTTCTCAATAAAAGATGGATTAGTTTTCCTATAGATAAACAATTAAATTGATGTCCGCTGAAATTAGATGTAATACAGTATTTGTGCAATATTTAGTGATTGAGTGATTGCTCTTTCAGTAATGAAGCCCTAACTTTTTGAGCAAATAAAATTGCTAAATATTTTCCATTCATAAGATCAGCCATGGATTAATTGCTGGTATGAAAGCTTTTTGACCTTATGTGATCCCGTAATTCGTGAAATGTTACATTTTTTGTTAAATTGGGTTATTTTACTGTACAGAATTTGAATTATTCCTAAAAATAAATTTAATAAATATCGAGGAAAGAAAAGAAAAGATATATGAGTAAAAGAATAGTAATGAAAAGAAATTTCTCAAATGATTATTTAAGCCAAACAGAGATGTGGTTGGATTTTTATATTGTGGTGTGTTAGCGTGGACCAAGGTTTGTCATATGGAAAATATTATGTTGGGAAATCTAACAGGGTTTTCTTTGTATAGCCAGTAAATCAGAATGTCCTATGATGGTTTATTGTGTTATAGAGACACGTAGAATTATACAAAGGAATTTGTCTTATTATGATGCATGTATTCCTGTCAAAATCACTTTTACTGATATGGCTGCAATTTAATGGACGGATATTTGATTTACTTTTTTTTTACGTTAGCACTAGAGAAGGGATCTGGGCCCGACTCCCAGAACCCCTCAGTTCCAAAATTCAAATGTTCCTTCCGAAACTGGGACTTCGGATCCTATATTTGAGGGTTACTGAATGTACGAGGTATTTTTTGGTAACCATCAAAAATAAAGTTCGATAAACCTCGAAAATACAATTGGAAACTATAAAATATATTTTCGCATTGATCTTGGCATTGACATTTTTTTTTAATCTCTTGAAATTTCTAAACATAGGGGCGTATTTATAAAGGATCGCTACTTTCGCCATTTCGCTATCGCAGGACATCGCAATGACAAATAGCGATATTTTCGTCTTATTTATTAAACCGCTCATTTTTGCAGAAAAGTATCGCTGAGGCGATGTGTGGTGATAGTTTTCACCTTATTCATTGCGTTGTGTGGTGTCACTGCAAAGAGAGAGATTGCTCTCTAGTGTAATTTCAGAGCTATTTTTCACTTTTTTTATTTAAAGCTATTTATAAATAGGGGGATTTTCGCCTTTTTGGCACTTTTCTCCCTTTTGTTGCATTTTTTGCAGTTTCGCCAAACATCATTACTTACTGGAATGTTCCATTAACATGACTACCGGGTATTTCTTACACAGCACTATGGTATGTTCCCATATTAAAGGAACTGGTTTGATAATTAGCTGTAGTTTGCTGAAAATAAGCAATACAAAAAAATGTCCTATTAATAAAATAGAGAAAATTCACCTTTTGAGTTTTACGCTATTTATATCTTTGGCTGAAAAAAACACCAAATTTTAAATAACAAAGATAGGTGTTCTATGTGTATTAACCAATTTAATACTACTTTGAAAACCCACCAGGGAGTATTACCTATTTACCATCATATGCGCTGGACTTTTTCAGCATTATTAGTGATACTTTTTGCTAGATAATTTTCGCTTTTGATGAAAATTCACCTTTTTAATAACTTTGATGAAAGGAAAAGTTGAAAGTTTGAAAAATTTGGTAAAGGCTGGTGGGAAAAATAGCAATAATAATGCTTTATAAATATGTCCCTCAGACCCCCATTTGATTTTATTGGTAAATAAAGAAAATTGGAACCTTAAAAAAAAAACTTTAAAAAGCGAAATCTCAGATCGTATTAAAGTAAATGCTGGAAAATAGTCTAACACCCCCCTGAGTACTTATTAGTATATTATTATATTATATTATATTATATTATTGAGAAACACTCCACAATGTACTGACACCTCCATGGACCCATTGGCAGGCTAAATAAATGGGCACTTATGCGTTTTCGCCACCTCAGACTTGGCGAATTGGAATGGCTGAACTCAACGCGAAAATACACTTTTCGCCATTTTATAAATATGCTTGAGCGGTTACCGCAGTGATGTAGGGCGAAAAGTGAAATGTAGCGGTAATGACCTTTCGCCACTGGTTATCACTGCTTTATAAATAGCGAAAAGGCCAAATAAGGCGAAAAGGCTGCGTATGCTGCGTTAAAGAAGGCGAAACGTTTAACGAACCTTTATAAATATGCCCCATAGTTTAAGTCCCCTGTTTAAAGGACAACTAAAATTAAAAATAAATATCATTAGCTGTACTGAACTTTTCTCCATTTACTTCCCATTCCATTGGCTGCAGGATGGGGAAATTCTACTGGTCAGGGTGGTAAAAGCAGCTTTATCTGTATTCAGATTGCTGTTTAGGTAAATATGTTTGGTGTAAAGGGCAACTATGCCCCCCAAAAAACACAAAAAATCCTTTAAAATCGGTAAGATTTTTTTCTCAATGAAATCCTATTCTGATCTCCTTGGGTAGCCATTAGCTTAAGCTGTGAGCTGTAAAAGTTCAGCCGCTACGTCACTGCTGACTGCATTAAGCAATTTTAAACTTTTGTGGGCATAGTTGCCCTTGATAGCTCAGGTATCAATTAGGTCATCAAGTTTCCCTATTAAATATGTATTAGCTTTTAGTTTTCCTATAGATAATCATTTACTTTAACAGTTACCAAAATTCCTGTTCCAGTAGGGTCTACTGTGATCTCCACACAGCTATAATATTTGTGCATGCCCTTGTCACCTTTATAAAAGCTGAGAGTTATTGACAGCCGCACATGCCAATATGATTGGTCAGGGTGGGTGTAACCAATTGACCAATTAAACCATGTGTAAGGGGGGCAAAAGTCAATATGGAAGTTCATCAAGTGGAAATGGATCTTTGATCAAATAGCTGTAATATTTGTTTGTGCCATTGTCACCTTTATAAAAGTTGAGAGTTATTGCCAACCACACATGCTAATATGATTGGTCAGTATCAGGGTTATGATTGGTCAGTATCAGGGTGGGCGTAACCAATTGACTGATTATATTAAACCATGTGTAAGGGGTCCAAAAGACAATATGGAAGTTCATCAGGTGGAAATGGATCTTTGATCAAATTGCAACAGTATTTCAGCAATTATATTATGGGATGGTCAGGCAAAAATAACCCTTGTATGTTCATTCCAAGTTATAATTATGCATCGATCCCTATCGTCCATAGACCCTCTATAAACACATGCACAAGGACATGCATGCACGTTCATACATAAAAATGCAGCGCAAGACAAAAGTCAAATTATTTCCAGTTGCATGCAGATAATAGGAACTCCACCCTATGGAATGTGCTGCACTAATTATATTCATTACCAGGCAAAATATAAAGGGCGTATAAAGCTTTGGCAGCTAAAATCATTATTTGGGTGTGTGACGGCAAGCGCTGGTTAATTGGGTCAGGGTTACATAATCAAGGTGAATCATAATTTAAGTAAAAGAGAATAGCGAGGGAAACCTTTTAGCCTCGGGCCTATTAGGTAAACACACATTAATAGTTTGGTTGCTAGGAACAACAGTGTGAGAAGATATAAATAACACTTCACTATATGGTTACTAGGCTATGTACTGTATGTAAGAATGTATGTATGAACGCAGTGTAATTAGCTAAACTAAAATGGGGCCCCCTCCCAGCCTTCCCTTCAGCTTCATCAACAGTGTTTGCCTGAGGGGGCTGTATCAGTGGGAGGAGGAGTAAAGGTTCGTACACAAGTGTGATCGTGGGTGCCGACCGGCCAAACAGGAAAGGTCGTTGCGGGCGATAATCGTGCCTTGTATGGGCACTTTCTCGCCCGAAACGGGCAACGATCCCTGACCAAACGTCTGCTTTGGCCGAGAAAATGCCCACACAATTATCGCCCGCAACGGCCTTTCATGCACAGCGTGTGTCGCAGGTCGGCACCCACAATCTCACATTTGTACGAGCCTTAAGTTGGGGCTCCCATAATTATTACGTGTCTGTTGGTATTTTTTTATATAACACAATAAAAAATATTATCACTTACATACACAACCACTCACTCAGTACAGTGAAGATACAAACCCCTTGCAGATGGGAGTGAGGAGCATGGGTGTCACGTCCATATGGCTTGGTGAAAATCTTGACCTGGGCACTGGCACGCCTGCCTTTTAAAGTCCATGGCCACGCACCACTCCCACACTGTCAAGGGGGGTGCTGGCCAAAGCCATTTTGCTCTAGGCATCTTTCCTTTAGTGTGTCACTGCTAAGGAACTCAGAACTCAGTGCAGTAAGGCATCAGTGCTAACCAGCAAGCCACTGTGATGCACCATTCCAGACAAAGGTTTTCCTACTAATAGTCAAGTAGACACTAAAAAAAAATTCCCTCTGTTAATGGGAACAGGAACCTGCTATATGTGTGTATAGTTTATATATATAGCGCCACTCGGGGACGCAGCGCTGTACAAAAAAATACAAAAAAAGTCATACAAGGGGGGCAAATAAATAAATAGTTCAGTACATAAATATAGAAATATAATTATAACTCTATAAGTGCTAGAGCTTTGCCACAAAAGGAAAAGGAGGTCCCGTAGAGCTTGCAATCTACTTAGGCGTGTAAACACAAGATACAAAGGGAATGGGTAGAAGTGCAGGACTGAGACGTATGCAGTGCAAATAAAACAATCATATACTGTGCTGGTTACCAGATAGGTAGGATGTAAGGGTAGATTTATCATATATAGATATATAGATACCATATACTGTGCTGGTTACCGGATAGGTAGGATGTAAGGCTAGATTTATCATATATAGATATATAGATAACATATACTTTGCTGGTTACCAGATAGGTAGGATGTAAGGTGATTTATCATATATAGATATATAGATATCCATATACGTGCTGGTTACCAGATAGGTAGGATGTAAGGGTAGATTTATCATATATAGATATATAGATACCATATACTGTGCTGGTTACCAGATAGGTAGGATGTAAGGGTAGATTATTCATATATAGATATATAGATACCATATACTGTGCTGGTTAACGGATAGGTAGGATGTAAGGGTAGATTTATCATATATAGTATATAGATACCATTACTGTGCTGGTTACCGGATAGGTAGGAGTAGGGTAGATTTATCATATAGATATATAGAACCATATACTGTGCTGGTTACCGATAGGTAGGATGTAAGGGTAGATTTATCATATATAGATATATAGATACCATATACTGTGCTGGTTACCGGATAGGTAGGATGTAAGGGTAGATTTATCATATATAGATATATAGATATCATATACTGTGCTGGTTACCGGATAGGTAGGATGTAAGGGTAGATTTATCATATAGATATATAGATATCATATACTGTGCTGGTTACCGGATGGTAGGGTAAGGGTAGATTTATCAATATAGATATATAATACCATATACTGTGCTGGTTACCAGATAGGTAGGATGTAGGGGTAGATTTATCATATATAGATATATAGATACCATATACTTCTGTTACCGAAGAGTAGGATGTAAGGGTAGATTTTATCAATAAGATATATAGATATCATATACTGCTGGTTACCAGATAGGTAGGATGTAAGGGTAGATTTATCATATATAGATATATAGATACCATATAGTGCTGGTACCAGATAGGTAGGCTGTAAGGTAGATTTATATATATAGATATATAGATACCATATACTGTGCTGGTTACCAGATAGGTAGGATGTAAGGGTAGATTTATCATATATAGATATATAGATATCATATACTGTGCTGGTTACCAGATAGGTGGCTATAAGGGTAGATATTCAAATATAGATAATAGATACCATATACTGTGCTGGTTACGGATAGGTAGGATGTAATGGTAGATATATAATATAGAATAATAGATATCATATACTGTGCTGGTTACCAGATAGGTAGGATGTAATGTAATGTAGATTTATCATATATAGATATATAGATACCATATACTGGTGGTACAGATAGGTAGGTATGTAGATAGGGTAGATTATCATATATAGATATATGATATCATATACTGTGCTGGTTACCAGATAGGTAGGATGTAAGGTAGATTTATCATATATAGATATATAGATACCATATACTGTGCTGGTTAAGTAGGTAGATGTAAGGGTAGATTTATCATATATAGATATATAGAACCATACTGTGCGGTTACCAGATAGGTAGGCGTAAGGGTAGATTTATCATATATAGATATATAGATATCATATACTGTGCTGGTTACCAGATTGGTAGGATGTAAGGGTAGATTTATCATATATGATATATAGATATCATATACTGTGTGGTTACCAGATAGGTAGGATGTAAGGCTAGATTTATCATATATAGATATATAAGACCATATACTGTGCTGGTTACCAGATAGGTAGGATGTAAGGGTAGATTATCATATATAGATATATAGATATCATATACTGTGCTGGTTACAGATAGGTAGGTGTAATGGTAGAATTATCATATATAGATAATAGATACCATATACTGGGCTGGTTACCAGTAGGTAGGATGTAAGGTAGATTTATCATATATAGATATCATATACTGTGCTGGTTACCAGATAGGTAGGATGTAAGGGTAGATTTATCATATATAGATATAAAGATATCATATACTGTGCTAGTTACCAGATAGGTAGGGTGTAAGGGATTGAGGTTTACCTACCTACACCAAGATATGACTTTCTTTGGATCAGGGCCACCCTCATATGGCTGAAAATCCCACAGAGCAGATTTGTAGGTTTCATGCAGATACGGTACTTTGGCTTATAGAATACTCTAAATTGTTGCTGTGAGTAAAATTTCCCTCGCTTTCGGTCGTCTCCATGTACTGTAGGATAGGGGGTCGGGCGTAATCTTTAGGGTGTGTGGCACTTCCAAACAGACTTTCATATACTTTATATAGGGAGACCATTCTGGATTGTGTGTAGCCACGTCTTGGCAGATGGCCAACAGAATTATACAGATCGATACTGTGTGTACCCAGCTGGAGAGCTAACAATCTAAATTAGGGATGTTCTACCTGCGCCCTGTTTGAAAACTACAACTCCCAGCATGCCTTGGTTGCATTCAGCAATTATTTCCTTACAGAACATTTGAAAACATGTGCAGTCATACTTATTATTATTATTCCAAGCCATTTGCTTGTTGATTTCTACATACCCATTCTGCTTTAGCATATTGAACCCTACAAAAAACAGCCAAGAAAAAGTTTCATCTGTTGTTACTAATGCTTATTTTTGGGCTGATGCCATTTTTAAAGGGCAAATAAAAGGTAGGGAAAAAAACAGAGTTTCTAAGCTCTCTCCAAAGTAATAACATGCAGGGAAATAGCAGAGAATGGCAGGTTCCAAACCAAGCAAACATGCACGCATACGAATGATCATATATCAATTAAAATGGAGATGTATGCAGGGCATGGGTTTGGCACCACTTGCAGCAGATCTAGACATGGTTAAGAATTCCGCTTTGCAAAATAGTAACGTTGTTCAGTCAGAATTAGCATCTGTCACCTTAGCCCCTCATTTCTAAATCTGCTGGAGAGTAACTGTGTCTCCTTTACTGCCGACCGTAAGTGCAGTGTGAGATAAGGCTTACTAACCACAGAGTCAAACAAAGGGATTCTGTATCCAGCAGAACATTGGTACCAAACTGCTGGGTTAAGTATAGGGATTTGCCCCCTATCATTATGTGTATGGTGGTCACGAGCGGTCTCCCTATACTTTATATATACTTAAGGCTGGGTACACACCAGCCAATATTTTCGGCCGACCGACCGATTCCCGGCACTTTCGGTCGATCGGACGAAAATATTGGCTGGTGTGGGGCGGGCGGGCGGCCACGACCAATCGGACGTGTTGGTAAATTCCAATCGATCGTGCGGTTGCCTATGGGACCGCATGATCGATCGCTCGCAAATTCCACTGCTAAAATCACTTTTTTCAATTTAGTTTTATTGAAGAGCGGGAGGTAAAAGGAGCTGTGTCTTACCTCCCGTTCTTAAAATAAAATGTTCAGGAGCCTGGAACTAAGTTACAGAACTTACCCGTTCTCTTGCTCTTCTGCCTCCTCTGCCACCTCTGCCACATCCTCTTACAGGTCCTGATGGGCTCTGTATCCTATGCGCATGTGAATTGCACTTGCACATGTGCACAGTATTCTTAGTCTATCTGGACCTGTCAGAGGATGCGGTACAGAAGCAAGAGACTGGGTAAATTCTGTAACTTTGTTCCAGGCTCCCGGACCTTTTTTTTTGAAGAACGGGAGGTAAGACACAGCTCCTTTACCTCCCGTTCTTCAATAAAACTGAATTGAAAAGGTGGCTTTAGCAGTGGAGATACCCTCTAGCAAATATCCATAGAAATGTATACCTGGCAACTAATATTCTAAATGGATTCCAATATTGTAACAATGCATAAACTTTTAAGACATTAGATAGATTCAACGTTCGTTTGGGGCCATATCACATATCTATAAAGCGGCTTTACCTCCCAATGTTTTCTGTCCGATTCAGTCTATTTTACAATTGAATATCAACCACAAAATGATCCAGCAAGGTGGTTGTCCTAATGCCCTAATCAACAGGAGGTAAATTGCATAGTGTATGGCAGGATAACTGTCTTCTAATGTCAAAAAGAAATATTGTCTTCCCCTGTTTTTTTTTCCTGTTGGCCCTTTAAAGTCAACACTATTTTTCACAGCACCAGGTGTTTAAAAGACTGCACAAGCTATAAACATCCCTGGTATTGCTGAAGTTAATCTCTGACCTCCCGGGCCTCTTTATCCGTATTAATACCACAGCCTGTACCTGCTGCTTTCCAACTGGCTCATAGCATCTCTAAATGGTTATTTAATGTACTCCTGGAAATCATTTTTGACCAGCAACTGACAGGCCTAATGTTAAACATATAAACCGAAATGTGTTGCTGTCCTAAACTTCCCTTTAGCGTTGTTTAGGAATGAAAATTGTGTTCAGATGAGCGAACGCTGAGCCAGGACTTCCATAAAGGCGGCTCGAGCACATTTACTGTTCACCAGTGGAGGGAAAGTATCCCGGTCAGCATTTCGTGGGGAAGCCTCCTGTGGGGTCTTTTTAACAAATGGTAAACGGTAATCAGCAAAATCCAAATCCTGATTTCATTCTTTATATACTAAAAAGGGTCTTCGTCTTTCCTTCTTGGCTTTTAGTCTTTTAAAGAAAATTATCTTTTCCTTGTTGATGCAAGACAGAGAGAAAGACGGTATCTAGGATCAGATCTTGGAAATTCAAGTTGCCACCTCTGTGCTAATGAACTTCATTATCTCATGTTAGGAGGTTTCCTTTTATTTAAAGGGCATGAAAGAACTTCCTGTGATCACATCCTATTGTTCATCTCCTGCAGATCAAGGCCAAAGCTGCTTTTATGGCAAATGTAAACAGATGTTTTCCAGACATGCAAGTGATAGTGATTCACGGGTGAGATAAAGCCAAGCAATTCCCTTATCTTTAATGAGAAGCAATTTTAGACAATAGCTGCATTTTTGTCCCAGGCAACATAAGTCTGTAAACTGTTGCATATGAAATAACAACACAAATGTAAATTTACAACCACAATCATTAATTTACGACCGCTACGTAGATTTCTGACTGCGGCAAAGCTTGTTAAAGCAAAATAGCGATGCTGTGCCTTTATAAACATCACCCAAAGTCACATGTGTATGGGCACCTTAACCCAGTTAAAACCAAGATCTGATAGGTTGCTTCAGACTAACAGCAGGTTTAAACCTTATTGCATCACCAATATCGCCCTTTGGCAGACACAAAGATAAAATAAAAACTTGACTGCACCAATAATGATCAGTCCTTTGTCACGTCATTGGCAGCCAACATAAAAACGACAAATCAGTGTTTTCACGCATGTTTATAAAAACGCCCCCAATTATTTAAACAGGCTTGTCTACAATAATAAACAGGTTTTCTCTATTGAACACTGTATAGGACATAGAAATGAAATGATCATTTCGATCGGTTTTGCTGAAAGGGTTTTTACTGAAAATTTTACAAAGTAAAATAACAAACAACATTAATAATAATGACACATTGGGCTGGGAGCACGGCGAGTCATTTGAAATTCCGTAAATAAAATCCACTTGAATTTAACAAACGTTCAGGATAATTATTGCTTACATTTTCTTAAATGAGATAGTACTTGTCAGGCATTCCCTTTGCCCATAAATTAGCCTGCCAAGAGTGATACGAATATAGAGTATGACTGTGCCGATTCTGCCAAGTGACAAATGAAGGGTTTTCAGATCCCTATCAGGCTACAAACAACGATGAAATATATGTTTACGGGCAATTTGGGGGTTTAAGTGTTTTTTAAGTAAAACAGGTAAAGGCTTTATTGGAACGTGTCGTCATGAGTGGCATCCTGGTTTCTATCTCTCTGACAGAACTTACTCTGTATCTTATGCTAGCAATACATCTTATCCAGTTCCTCTTGGTGTGGGGGTCCCATAGGGGTCTGTTCTTGGACCCTTATTGTCCACCCTCTACACTGTTTCCTTGGGAGATGTTATTACCTCTTTTGGCTTCAAATATCATTTATATGCAGACGATACACAAACCTACTTGTCCACCCCTACGCTAACTCCTGACATCCAATCACATTTCTCTGACTGCCTCCTTGCCATCTCCTCCTGGATGTCTAAATGCTACCTCATATTAAATCTTTCTAAAACTGAACTGATCGTTTTTCCACCTAAACCTAGTCCTGTCCCTTCTTTCTCCATCTCTGTTGAGAATACCCCCATTTCCCCTATCCAATCTGCATGCTGCCTAGGGGTGATTATTGACTCCTGTCTCTCCTTTTCTAGCCACATTAACTATGTTGAGAAAACCTGCTGCTTCTTCCTTCTCAATATAGCCCCAGGGGGTGGAAAGTTGGGGTGGGGGTGTAAAGAGCATCATCATGGGTGCTATCATGGAGGGAGAGCATCATCATGATAGTATTGCACCCATTCATGGAGGGAGAGCATCATCATGGGTGCTATACTATCATGGTGGGGTTAAGAGCATCATCATGGGTGCTATACTATCATGGGGTGAAGCGTATCATCATGGGTGCTATCTTGGTGGGGGGGGGGAGAGCAACAACATGGGTGCTATCACTATTATCGTCTCACTCCAGCACTTATACCCATTCCATTGTATCTCTGTGTTACCCACCTAACTAGATTGTCAGCTCTATGGGGCAGGGACCTCATTACCTCTTGTGGCAAAGTCCTAGCACTTCTATTTATATAAGTTATATATTTATGTATTGAACTATCTATGTATTTATCCCCCTTGTATGACTATTGTATTTTAATACTGTACAGCGCTGCATCCCCAAGTTGCCCTTTATAGATAAACATATACACACATACATTCATGAGATCAAAGCTAAATTCATCCTTTTATTAGAATGAAAGGATTAGAACAGGCGCTCGACTGCTGTTTATTAAACAGAAAGTTAATTTTTTTAAAAATGCACAGATTAGATGTCTAGAATTTTCCTTTCCTTGGTAAATGCTTTTATTGAAAGCAGTGGGAATGGCCATGGTACACCTTACAGGTACCAGAAAACAATAATATGATAACTTTTAACTAGTCTATTGCATAAAAACGTTTGATAACATCTGATTGGTTGTTGGGGATTAATAGGTGAACATTTTTCACCTCTTATTAAATAAGCCCCACAGTGACCACTGTATTTAGAGGTAATATATTAAAGGATAACTAAAACAAAAAGTATCTGGGCCAGGGAGGTAGGATTGATTATTCCTACCTGCCAAAATAGTTTTATTGAGGAGCTACAGCACATACAGTTTTCATCAGCCAGGTTAGTGCCCTGGATCTTCCTGCAGTAAAGATTGTGCTGAAGCACTCAGGAAGCCTCACAGAAGCAGTTTTCTATGTGCTGCGGCTCCTTATAGAAATTATATTGGGAAGTTGAAAATACCAATCCTACCTCCCTGCATAAAAGGTTTAAACTATGTGCACAACCGTATACCTTGCCTTGTTGGGTCTCTCTTTCACTGGACCGTCTACCAGTTTAAGAAATGGAAGAGGAAGCACTAGCAGTTAGATCTGCATTTGTTTATTGCTACCTCCCTGCCCCATGTACTAAGCATTTACTAAGCATTTTAAAGGGCATGTCCACCCTTTTAATAAACTTTTAGCCTATAATAGAATACCTTCCACCAGCCCCAACCGCTATAAATAAAATTTAAGAAAGTGCCCCGATGTTTACTTACCTTCCCTCTCTCCTCCGACGCCCGACCCGGCCTTCTGCTTGCAAGACACTGCAAGCAGGGGGCAGGACCGGCAGCCGCGTCTGTGATTGGCTGAGAGGCAATGGACATGCCATTTAACTGTTTTTGAAAAAACATTATATGCACTTCAGATCTCCTTTAAGGGCTATTTGAGCTTGTGTGTAATTAAGGATGATATTGACAAATCATGGCAATACCCAGTTATCAAGTGGTTGTTATTAATGCAGTGAACCCCTGACTAAAACACTACAATGGGCATTTCTGGTGGCATGGGGTATTTTCACTTGTTCCTGCCAATATTATGTTGCTTATTGATTTAAATTAATTTTTGTTACCAGCTTGGTGTTTTTGGTGTTTGATGGTCAATTAAAGTTTCTACTAATCAGGATTTTTTACCACTACAATACCCCCCATGTGTCTCTTCCCTTAGCAAGCGATTCACATTGACAATTCATTTGTGGTACGTTATAGGTCACTTTGCCTGTCCCCTAGATTGCTTTCACTTTTCCCTGAATTCTAGAGAAGCTTTTAGCCAAGCCCTAAAAAAAATGTGAAAAGTGCCAGAATAATATTGCTGCAAAGCTTAAGGCAATTGCGTGAAGATCTTTTGAGGAACCACCGTAATTCCCACTTTCATTTTGCTGACCATTGTTCGATCGCCGCAAATGGGTTGGGTGGCTTTTTAGCAGTTTTACATCTTGATACCGGAGCCATGCCCATATGTAATCATTTATAGGCACCGGGTAATATCATTTATGAAACTTTTAATCCTGGACTGTAAGGCATTTATTCAATACAATAATCCATCGTTTTACAACCAAAGTGGGTCATGGAATAAAGAATTGCAGATGCACTTGTTATTATTCGACACTGTTACTGTTAAATTAACAACCCTTTAGTCCTGGGAAGAACCCAAGTAATTGTACTTGCCACTGGGAAAATGGCTAGTTTTAGCTGATTCCTGTTATGTATGCCTGTCACAAACCAATAATTACTGTAAATCTGAAGATGGATGCTCATTAGTCTGTAGGGGTGATACAAAGATTCAGAGGAGACATCTTTAAAGGGCATGTCCACCCCCAAAACTATAATCCCCCAACTACTGGCCCCACCATGTAGTGTAGTTTAATCCTTACCTCACATCCCAGCTCATCTGGTTCTCCTGTAGTCCCCCCCCCCAAAGTCCCAAAAACTGCCCACCAGGAGGCTAGCAGGTCCATATAAGACACTGCCTGCTACCTGGCCTCCCGGAGATCACTGCCATGCGTACTGCAGCCCTTCCCCCCCCCTCCCCCTCCCTCTCTCCCTCCGTTTGCTATCCTCCCCCTAGCGTTAATCCCCTTTAATATCTCTTCCCCCATGTCCCCCAGCCCAACCGCATAATTTTTATTTTATAAAGCTCCCCAAATTTTACTTACCTCTCCGCCTTTCCTAAGCGGACAAGTGAGCAGCCGGCAGCCGCGTCCGTGATTGGCTGCCGCTCAGCCAATCACAGACACGGCTGCCGGTCCCGCCCCTCTGCTTGCATTTCCTCGCAAGCAGAGGGACGGGAGCGCGTCGGAGGAAAGAGGGGAGGTAAGTAGAGTTTGGGGGGCTTTATAAAAAAATAAATAATGCGGTTGGGGCTGGGAGCCTATGGGGAATGATACTGTGGACATAGCCTTTAAAACACACCTGCACGGAACATTGGAACCAAGATGAACTTTCACACATGTGCATCTGTTTAACGTGCTAATATGATCCATTCCTCAGTCATTTGCTTTCGTTTGGTAGAACACAATATGGATTTTGTAGAGCATTTTTACATTCTCTGATGAAACTATCCCAAAGATGTAACGTAGACACAAAAAAACAGGGTTGGGGCTCGTGTAAACAGAATTTTGAAGAAAAGTGGAGATGGTCAAGAGTTGGGTTTTTTTTCTTTTAATTTAAAACATTTATTGTTTCATTTTTTTTCTTTTAATTTATTGACCATCTTTAATATACAGTATTTGTTGTTCTTTTATACTGCACATATCAATACTGATCGTACAATTGTGGAATCATATGATTGGTTTAAAACAGTGGCCCATTTCAAACCACTCAATCGGGTTGACCTTACCACCAAGTCCAATCCATGTTTCATTTGAATCGGCTGAAAAATCTTAGCTGTGGTGGAAATTCTCAAAAGATTTTGGCCCAAGTGACTGAAATTTTTGGTGTGGAGCCAAAATATTGGACAGTGTGTACACAGCCTATACTTTATCAGGCTCATTTACCCAGCCTTACTGGGCAAATAAATGGATCTAAAGTCGCGGTAACTGGTTTGCTAGCAGTTAGCGTGACTTTAACTCCATATTAGCGTTGGATGGGCGGGTTATGCAAAAAACGTTTGCGCTAGTTTTAGCGCAGGATTTTCTTTCAATAAAATATTTTTAGTTGAGTCACATGAACATACAAAAACAACAAAAATAGACATTTTACATGTTCATTTTCGGAGCATCGTGATATAAAATAGTTTTCGGGTATAGAGGTTTGGTGTGGTTTAAGCTTAATCATAGGTTTTTTTTTCCCCATTTATTATCACTGTATACTGTGTGGTGATGTTGCTATTCTATGTTTATTAAGCTTCTAGTCCCTGTCTGGGGCTCCAATGCTTTTCAACAATCATTTTTTTCTATTTATACATGTCAGTTCTGTTTAAAACTGTCTTTTCAATATAATAATAAAACAATATTTGTACCTTTTTAGGGCAGAATTTTAACGCCAGCAAATGGCTGGAGTTACAATCCCACAGTGAGTAAATTTACCCACATTCGCAAACGTGATATTGAATCGTGGAAGGAGCATTTACCCAGAGCGATAGCGGCGGACAAAACGCACTCAAAACAGACAATGCAGCGCATGTTGTGGGACCTAACTCTAAGGGGCTACAGGTGTATTGCAGTTAAAAACATTTGATTGGTTGTTGAATAGCACAGACACACTTTTGCGCCTCTTATTGCCCATAAGCCTAAACCTATACCATCCCTATTATATTTATTGGATACAACAAAAAAACTTTTTGCTAGTGATTTTTTTAGCTCATTCACATCTGAAATCCTTAGATGTCTGTAACAAGGCCCCACTTTACTGAGAGGTTGCTTAGTAAGTTTCATTATCCCAGTATGTACAGTTCTGTGTCCATGTGCGTGCCTTACGTTAATCTAGTTTAAGGACGCTCCTTGAATGGGTTCCTTGTTGTGGAGGTATAATGAAGGTCTATTCTGACCTTAAGCCACAGCTGTAGAGAGGAAGAATCAATATATATAGTTTTTATTCTTCTCATAAGGACTCTGTGTGTTTGTTGGGATTCTTACCATTCCGCAACCTTAGCAAACCCTACTGGGAAATAAAATATAATGAGGAAATATGGGCTGTTGTCTGGATATTTGGATGGTTTACCAAAGCCAATGTCCTAGGCAGCCAACTGGCTACACATATGGAAAAAGTGTTAGATTAACCTCTTCCTGCCCAATAATGAGAGTGCTGTTTATGGGGAATGGAAAATAAATGAAGCATTTGGTACAAGCCGTAATTGCAGCTTCCTGTTAAGGCTTGTACAAACGTACGATCTTTGCACCGACCCCGACACACACCAGCGACGAATGGCCATTTCAGATGATAATCGCACACGTGCATGCGTTTGGCTGGGGGTCATTTGTTGATCTGTGAGCACTTAACACAAGCCCAGCCAGGGTTGCAATCTGATTCCATATCAAGGTTGCATATCCTACCTTCAGCCTGTTACACTACATAGGTGGATGCAAATCTAGAATTTGTTGAGTTTAGATGAGTAGATCTGATTTAAGAGGCAAACAATGAATATACACTAAAGATGGGTACACACAGTCATGATAAAGAGACAATACCGTCATATCCAAAGGTATCGTCCCTTTATCGTTAGTGTATGTAGTGTAATTCCAAGCGCTCCCGAACCCGGCGAACTTTCAATGTCGGCCTCCCGATTGCTTGGAAATGCCTCAAATTTCCCTTGGCCAAGGTCATCTCCCCAGGGGCGTAGCTACCATGGGTGCAGGGGATGCGACTGCACCAGGGCCCTTGGCCAAGAAGGAGCCCCATTTTGTACTAAGGTTCCAAAACTACCAGTCTGTGTGCCAACTTTTTTACCAGTGTCTGTGTACAAAGGATTTTACCATGTCTGTGTGCCAAGGCATTTAACCAGTGTCTGGCTGTGTGCAGTGCCAGTTTCCCAATCAGTTTATCAGTGTCTGCATGCCAAGCATTTAACCAGTCTTTGTGCCAACTATTTTACCAGTTGTTATATACAAAGCATTTTACAAATGCCAGTGCCAGTTTCCCAACCAGTTTATCAGAATCTGCATGCCAAGCATTTAATCAGTCTTTGTGCCAACTATTTTACCAGTGGTTATATACAAAGCATTTTACCAATGCCAGTGCCAGTTTCCCAACCAGTTTATCAGAATCTGCATGCCAAGCATTTAACCAGTCTTTGTGCCAACTATTTTACCCGTGGTTATATACAAAGCATTTTACCAATGATTATTTGGTTTGCAGTGTTGATTTGTGTTGGGGGGCCCATGCTCAAATTTTGCATCAGGGCCCATAAGTCTGTAGCTACGCCACTGCATCTCCCTGTAATTTAAGTAAAGGGAGTGAGCCGCAGCTGAGGGAAATTTCCAGTACCGAGCCTTCTCCCTACATAGGGACAATGCTTGAGTGTGTGTACAGGGATCTTTAGAAAATGACAGACAGAATCTGCAAGATCATCTTTTGAAGATCTTTCATGTGTGTACTAGAGATGGTCGAACTTTATAAAGTTCGGTCCATTTTCGAACTTCCGAACTTCAGTAAAAGTTCGAGAGTTTAAATTATGACCCATTAAAGTCAACGGGGAGTGAAAAAAAATCCAGATGATTTACAGCTAAACTATCAATGGTAACTTACTGTAAATGGCTGTGGCACCTGGGAAATGGTCTGGGGAACATGTCACTATCACCAAAACTTTTTTAACCACTTCTTAAACACGAGCGGCAATTGTGGAGTTTTGTGCAAGCTACATTTGAGGGTTACGGACAATTCGAGGGTTACCGAACGATACTTTTGAAGGTTAGCGAAAATAAAACCATAAATTCGAGGGCTACCGAAAATACACCGAACAATACATTCTATGGTTAGCGAAAACGATCCATACATTCGAGGGTTACCGAAAATAGAACCATAAATTCGAGGGTTACCAAAAATGAGCAATACTTTAGAGGGTTACCGAAAATCGAAGGTTACATTCGAGGGTTAGGAAACGATACATTCTAGGGTTATCGAACAGCCCGTTAATTTGATAATTATCGCATTTTTAATAATTAGTGAAAATGCTAGTCTCTAGATGAAGATTGTTGCACTGTTTGTCTATTGGTCAGTCCAGCAATCTGTTCATAACATGTTTAAATAGTGTAATGCCCTTCCCTGTTTCTTTTCTGGGAATTAAAGTCACGATTGCCCTGTGGATAGTTGGACATGTAGGTAGTAGGCTATGTGGGGGTAAAGTTTCTGTTACATGCAGACTGTACTCAATGGCTGTGCTGATCCCCTGAAAGCCCAAATTAATTTTTCATGATTCTGGGGAAAATAGGACAATTTAAGGCTAGATGTGTCCTGCATGAAAACTGATTTAAATAAAATATCACAAAATTTCTCATTTTCTATGACCCATACTGAGTCTGAACCATCAGAAAATTCCATCAATAATAAAATGATGAAGGTATTTTAAGAGATTTTTTTTTTCAACCAATCAAAATTCACTTCTTTTAATGTCAGGAACTTGCAGGAAATGTCCAACCATTGTGGGCCTTTTTTTTTTTTTTTCTTTTCAATTATTATTCTAATAATCACAGCGTTCTTCCTGCACCGCAAAGAAAAGGATTACTCTATTGTAATTTTTTCACATCTCCGAGATGAATAATTTGTTTTATGCTGCTGAATATTGATACAGACATTCTAGTATCAGGATTGTGCATTCATTTGGGAGAGTTATTAGTTTTATGCAGTGTAATGTTGGTTGGAAGAATATTAGCCTAGCGATATAGAGGCATCAGTTTTATTCTAGATGGAAATTGGAGTAGATCAATAAAAGATAAAAGGTCATAGAATGAAATGGATTTTGTAGAGAACTCTTAAATGTACTGTATATTGATGGCAAAGCCTGACAGCTAAATACCCAGCCTGGAACCTAATTACCCTATATAAAAGATGGTGAATTTTGTGTTTCCTGAAAAAGCATTAATTTCATAAGCAAAAATGTACCCTAAATGAATCATATGCTAACCATTGTTGAGGAGCTTTTGATTGCATTGACATACACAATATAACTGTAAGTTTAGGTGTTCATTGTTTGAGTACAGTGTTATCAGGTGCACTGTGTCATTTATGACAGTAGATTTGTCCATTTCGTTAGCTTTTTGAATTTTCAAAATTAAAAAAAACCTCAAAAAATTGTAAAAGTTACCCATAAAAGGCAACAGGAAAAAAATCTGAAAGTTCTGATGGAATTTAAAGATCAACTGTGGTCTCCAAACAAGTATAGGGTGAAATGAAAGCCTACAGTATTTCCTTTAAAATGAGCCGACAATCACATCTCTGGCTTCAGGCTGTGAGAAATGATATTGGGGTGAATGTTCAAACTTCCTGCTTCCAGTAGGTTGAGTGACACCACACACGGGCCGGTTATTGGCTGAAACGAACGGTCGTACACATCGTGTGTATCAACCTTTAATGCTGGGGAAATCAGGAAGTACCTGGGGGAAAAAATTGACAATTGAGAAGAGGAGCCTATTAATACAGGCAGAGGCTGGTCACATGACTACACGTTGGTCACATGGCTGAAAACAGGAAGTGTTCAAGCAGGAAGTAACATTGCTGAACTTCTCCAGCAATAACTTCTCACAAATTTTATCTAGAATGTTAGCATAAATGGCTCAAGGATCTGGAAATGATGTGAGGAACATGTACATATAAGCAAAACGCCGCTTTCGCTCCGGGCAAATCTCCCTTCCGTGATTCAATATCGCATTAGCCCACGTGGGTAAATCCCAAAAGGATTTCTGGATTCGAGGTTTACTGATATTATGAATTCCAGGGTTACCAAAATCGGAATCTCTAATTTCAAGGGCTACCGAAATTGATTGCCGTTTACGAAAGTTACCGAAATTCATACTTGAACTTACACTACATCTCTACTAGTGATAGGCTAAAATTGTATCCCCAAACTGGTATTAACTACAGAATGTCACCATGAAGACTACCACTGATAAGAATGTTTCCGCTATGAAATTTCTGGTTTCGGCAACAAACGTAAATGCTGATGTTATATGTTGGTTGAGCACCCATTCCATAATGCAAGTGTGCCATGTTGCATTCCAGTCTTTGTAGTTGGAGTCTGCTATCTTGACAGATCTATATGGCATCACAATTTATGTGAATATGGCATCAAATGTAATGTATTTTATATTAGGAAAAGCTGTTCTGCTGAGTGCCAGCTAATGCAAACTCCCACATACATATATATTCATACACACCCATTCATAAACACTAGCAGTAAGATTTATTTATTCATTTTCCTTTCAATAATATTTTTGCACTGGCAGATAATCTGATTACAGCATGCATGCAATCCATTTTAGATGCTTGGAAAAAGTTATGATCCTTCTCTGATTATGAATTTCCTGCCAGGGAGTTCAGTAGGAGCTTGCCAGCCACCAGAAATGTACAAGTTGGAAGGGTATTTTATTTGGAAATTCAATGTTTAAAACGAAATGGTCTTTATTCTCACAGAATGGGACTTTTTTTCTTTTCTCCAACTAGTTTTGTGGGTCAGTAAACTGCCCCATAATAAAAACATAGAATCAGTGATATCACAATTGTGCAGAGGCTGTAAACTTTTATAAGGCAATGGTGAACTTGCCTGGGAGGGGGGGGGATCCCTTATCATGAATATGCATGTGTAATTGTTAGCGTATAGATTACACTTCCTTCTTTTACACACGATTGTATTACAGTGTATTAGCTGTGTCTATGGCAATGGACTATCACACCAACTCTGGAGCTGTAAATGAAATATGTCAGGGGTTAAATCATACTTAGTATGAATGGTATTCTTTTACATTATTGTCATCTTGAACGTCTGGTTTTAATCTCTCAAACAATTGTGGGAGGGGAAGAGACCTGTTTTTGTTCTTCAATGGACAGTTGTAGCGCTGGGTATAGCACTGGGTTAACAGCAGTCTTTGTATTTGAAATCTGATCTAATGTAAGAAAAGTATCTATAGTCATAAGGACGTGGATAAACTCTGATGTACAGTAGCCTAGCAATATGAAATATATCACACCCAACCGAAAACCTCTGTCCATGTCGCTAAGAATTCTCCCTATATCTGACTGGGCATTCTAGGGAGGTGGGTGGTCAGGGGTGGCAGCCCATGTGGGAGTGGGTAGAGTTTTAACATTACGTAGCATCCAATTACATGTATACATGCACATCAGGCCCTGCCCTGGAGAGCTTACAATCTAAGCACATTTATTTGACACATACAACCTATCAGTATGTCTTTATGATTGTGGGGGAAACCGAAGTGCATGGAGGAAACTCACGCAAGCACGAGGAGAACATACAAACATCCTTGCAGATGTGTCCAAGGGTGGAATCGAACTCACAACTTCATCGCTGCAAGGCATCAGTGCTAACCACTGAGCCACCATGCTGCCCACTTCTATACACTTCTATAGTTCACGAGTAAAACTGGGGACTATTACCATTACCACATGTGCTATTTGAGCTTCTTAAAAAGCCACACCCTATTGTGTTGTCCAACCATGTTTGCAAAATGATATGATAACATGCAGAGGGTCACGTTCACAAGCCTTTGCAGTTTGCTAGTTCTATCACACCTGGCAGCTTGACAGATGAGATTTAATAAGATAAAAATAAAAGATTAAGGGAAGAAAGAAGCCAATGCTTATGTGAGATCTGTAATCAGGGTAAATTGTTTTTTTTAGAAGCAAGGTAGGAAACTAAGTAACAAAATAAACAATTATAGACAGAAAATATATTGATATTGTAGGTATATAATAGATTAGATGTATAGGTGATAGATAGAGAGAGAGAGATCTGATAGAGATATAATAGATTAGATAGGTAGATAGATAGATAGATAGATAGGTAGATAGATAGATAGATAGATAGATAGATAGATAGATAGATAGGTAGATAGATAGGTAGATATGAGAGAGAATAATAAAAAGAGAGATGATAGATAGACAGATAGACAGACAGATAGATAGATAGATAGATAGATGATAGACAGATAGATAGATGGACAGACAGACAGACAGATTGATAGATAGACAGAGAGATAGATAGATAAATAGATAGATAGATAGATAGAGAGAGATGATAGATAAATAGATAGAAAATTAAACAGCTTTAATCTGGTAATTTATGCTTAAAGTGCTAAATTAGCCTTAATTTGACCAAAGATCTACAGTAGTTGTTTGTTTGCCATTAAAGATTGGTTGAATGTTGGTGATTATTGAATATTGAATACCGATTGTCGATTATTCAAAATCAAATATTGAAAATCCGACTCCCAGTTATGGTTTTGAACATGTCTATTTACTATGAAATTCTTTGTAGTTGTTGGAAAGATATCAGTACTGGAAATGAATGAAACTGGAGAGTTTTGTTACAAAAATTTCCTCAAAACCGGTTCAAACCCAATTCCAATCGGAACTTTCATGATTTTGAGTATTCTAAAGCATTTTTCACATATTCTTATGGAAACTTTCATTTTCAAATAGAAGTTTCAATTTTCTAAGTTTCTTTCTTTCGAAGAAAAGTTTCGATAATATGTAAAAAAAAATCTGAGAATTTGTGAAACGGTTAGTTCCTATCTGGAACCAGGTTCGTTTAGGGATTTAATGACTGATCAGTACTTTCTGCTTGTAAATCTGTACAATCTATACAATCTGTATCTTTCCATCTATAACGATACACAATCTGGTAGCTAATCATGCCACAATGTGCGCATATTTTCCCATCATATAGGGAGGGGTCGGTACCAATCACTTTGTCAGTCACTAGGCAAAGCAGATATGTTGTTATTGCACAGCTGTGGACTGGGCTATGCTCCATCTACCACTAGACAGATTTATTAAGTGAGAGCTGCCATATTATTTAGACATTCTCCACAGGCTACAAGAACAATAGCATCAATATTGGTCCATAATCTATGATGTTTCGGTACTGTAATTAATTGAGTGTGAAGCATTATGGGACCGTTAGAGCCATTTAGAATGTCTATTGGCAGAACCTAATCTTGTAGGCAGATCCATGAAAAGATGTGAGGTGAGGGGATGCGGTCAGTGAGGGGGTCTTTCTCGCTGGCAGCAGTTAAACGACATTTAAAAAATTGAGCCAGCACCTCATTAGCATGTAGTGTCTGATGGGAATTTTCAAACTTGCCGATAGCCAATGAGAACTTGCCCAGTCCATCAAATATAACACCCCCTACTCATAGATTTAAAATGGAAACAGCAAAAAAATGTTCTGTTATTTGTTATAGTATCTGTCTTTTCTGTTATCTCAGATTATATTGCCTATTTAAAGTGATCAGCCATCAGCACTTTCTACTCCCCTACTTCTGTATGTTTTTCCACCAACTTAGATTGTAAGCTCCATAGGGCAGAGACCCGATCTTAATGTGTTAAGGTACACCACACTTCAAACATCTAATCAGCCATCTACCTATCTATCATCTATCTATCATCTGTCTGTCTGTTTATCTATCTACTCTATCTATAATCTATCTACCTATCTATCGTCTGTCTGTCTGTCTGTCCGTCCGTCTGTTTATCTATCTAATCTCTCTATCTATCTATCTATCTATCTATCTATCTATTTATCTATCTATCTATCTATCTATCATCTGTCCGTCATCTATCTATCTGTCTGTCTGTCTGTTTATCTATCTACTCTATCTATAATCTATCTACCTATCTATCGTCTGTCTGTCTGTCTGTCCGTCCGTCTGTTTATCTATCTAATCTCTCTATCTATCTATCTATCTATTTATCTATCTATCTATCTATTATATCTATCTACCTACCTACCTTCTTACCTACCTGTCTGTCTATTTATCGATCTATCTGATTCATTATTCTCTATAAATGCTCTACATATGTAAACTAACTATCTGTCTGTCTGTCTGTCTGTTGTCTGATTGTCTGTCTATCGATCTACTATCTGCCTGTCTGTCTATCTAGCTATCTATCTTTCTGTCTGTCTATCTGTCTGTCAATCGATCTACTATCTATCTCTCTGTCTGTCTGTTTCTCTATCTATCTGTCTGTCTGTCTGTCTGTATATCAATCTACTATCTATCTGTCTGTCTGTCTGTTTCTCTATCTATCTGCCTGTCTGTCTGTCTGTCTGTATATCAATCTACTATCTATCTGTCTGTCTGTCTATCTATATTTCTATTTATCTACTGTATTTATCTTATTTTTGACATTCTGTATAATTGCTCTTCCTTGTGCCATTTTCTGTATACTCTTTCTAATGTCCTGCACTGTGTACCCAAGTAGTGCTATTTTAATAAACATACACACTGCACATACATGCACACATACATGCATAAACACAATTTAAATATGAGTGATCTTTCCCTTTAAAACAATCTACGCAGTTGGAGGAGGCGACATTTAAAACATTGGTATTGAAAATCCGGGTTTCAATTGGTTGAACATGGATGCTAGTTATTCTCCGTCAGTAGTATAATACGGATGCATTTTTCCCTTTTAGATGAACCGGTTTTTCTGGTTGTGGGAATTGATTTATACAAATAAGGATGTTCAGCAACAGTTTTGGTTTTCACGGATAGTTCTAGTAACTTTTTATGTTTACAGAAGTTTACGTTCCCTGGATCTTTGTCAAGAAGAAGCAAATCAGTTATTATTCGGCAGATTCTGTTTACTACAAATCCCAACATCCTCTTTCAGTCAATAAGAATTTAATATATTATCTACATAGGCCCTTTATCTATAAATACAAGTTATTCTAAACTTTTGTGTTAATTTAACATAGAATCGATTTGCTTAAATGAAAAGCCCATTTGAGATCCCACTCATAAACACTTATGAAATAATGCCCTCTAGGGGCCAAAGTAGAACAAAACAAGCATTGCTGGAATGAGCAGTAACTTTGTAGATTTAGTTATTTTGTTACAGTTTATTGAAATGTCTATCCCATGAAAAATATTTTTATACTTGGCTCTCTGCTACAAATATTGTTGGGATCTATTGGACATAAGAGTAAACAGGCTCATTTACCCAGACTCGCTGGGCAAATATATGGTGTTAAAGTTGCGCTAATGGGTTACGCAAAAATCACCCACACATCCGACGCTCACATTTCAATATCGTGCCAGCAAATAGCTGGCGTTAAAATCCTGCAGTGGGTAAATCCCTTACCAGGATATACCCAGATTCGCAAATGCGATATTGAACTGCGAAAGGAGCATTTACCCAAAGCGATAGTAGCTGTTAGCGTGACTTTTTCTATCCAGGGTTAGTACCTAAACCGCTGAGATTGCTGAGCATGCTCAGTTTAAAAAATGTCAGGTCTGAGAGAAGGAGGAGTCGGTTAAAACAAGGGGGGAAGATTCTGAACCTAAGCAAAATAAGTTCTGTATTGAAGGTATGCAGCAAAACACACAACTAGATTCGAGTAATTGCTACATACATGTATTTAATTATAGATTAAGATAAGGCAATATTTTTTCAGTATACATACCCTTTAAGTGACATTATGGACATATCTTACCATTCCCCTTCCATTCTGCCCATTTAGCATTTGACCCAATATAATAAATTGTCACCAGGCAGTCAGAGAACATGGGCATTATCTCCTGCACTCATTGCTTAACCGACATTTCCCATCATAGATTACGTTCCTCTCTATCTGCTTTGACCCTTTTATTGGCCCATCAGCCAGATACACACATGTGGCCTCTAGCAATTAAGGTGGAAACAATTAGGTAATCTAAGTATGATGTCAAAAAATATAACTTCTTTTGCCCCTTCAGCTGGTAAAGTTTAAGGGCCTTATTATGAAAAATATAAAAGCCATTTAAGAGTTTTTGCATTATACTGATTATTTATAATGTGTTCAATGCATTTCCAAGGTATTTAAATTCAAAAATATATGTGGAAAACAGATATATCCAGTAGCACATATTTACATACAAAATAATTTATCTACTTTTACACATGCACTATCAGATTTTTGAATAATTTATTTACAATCTAAAATTTTAATTGGAAGATCTACAGCAAATCAATTTTCAGCCTCCCGTTGGTTGCAAAAGACCAGATCTATTGGTAATTATAGATCATTTGCGCACTTTAATGTGTGAAATTGTGTGTGTGTACTGCAGACCGAAAGCATTAAAAAAATGTTGTCATCCTCTATATTATTAAACTCTGAACAGCCTTTTAAATAGAATTTGTTCATTTTAGTCTGAGACAGAAGAAAAATGCTCCTTTAAAGCCTTTTAGGTTAATTAAATTAAAGTGCTGTTGCACTGCCCCCTTTTGGCTCAGAGCCTAACCAATGGAAAGAAGCACTCTGCAAGAACCACTTCTTCCTATTGGAAAGATCCCAGATTGTTCTAGGATGGAGCTCAGACACTGTAATTGCCCTTTAAGCTGTCCATACATTATAAAGACATTTGATGGATTTGTTGTTCGAATCTATCAAATGTCTAATGTCAGACTTACCTTCCCTGACTTTCCTGATGTGCTCCATTCATTTTCAGTTGAATTTTTTTGCTTTACTTTCCCCAACCTTGTTATCGTCCTAGCATTTCCAGGGATTCATTAACTTTTGCAAATGAATATTAGTGCTTGCGAGTTTTGGGTGGGATTTCCTTACACAGCGACTATTGCGCAGCCTGATCCATGAAGAAAAACACATCATGGAAAGTTTAACTTGTCAAAGGATGGAATTAGAGGCATGATGGGAGCAACCAAATGGCATATGGTAATTGCTACCACCTGCATCTCATTCACATTATTTTGTAGACTAGTTGGTAACCTCTTGACCACAACATCATTTTCCTTGAGTTTTATTGAGGGAAAGTTCAAGGTTCAATTCTGTTGGGGAATTCAAACTGAAAGGAAAATAGAATTAACATATGTAAAACATGAATCTGTCAGACATGTATTCGATCAGATGTGTTTTTATTCAACTTTTCTACATATGAAGTCACTCTGGGGCTGAAACATTCCCAATATTTATATTTTAGGTTTATCTTCTTAATTACATTTCCTTAAATACAGAACATTCCCCTTGTGTGTTTCATGTACATGTATTCATATTTGCACATATACTTTATTGTATGATTTGGACCAAACCATATGAAAAACAACATTTTAGGCAAAAGTCAGGTGAACATGGCTGATTTTTATATTATTAGTATCCACCCCTTTCAGGAGAACATGTAAAATCCATGACCAACCATTTAAGCTAGAAGATGCTGTAACAGGAAAACGACATTACTATATATACCATCACTTCCTACAATATTCCATATGAATCTACCTGTCATTTAAGCAAGAGAAATGGCATCTGGTAACATGCAACCTACCTCTTTTTGCAAGCTCCACTCCAATGACATTGTGTCGTGACATCACCAGTTTGTGTCATATATCTGCATGCCTGTCATGTGTGCATTCCATTCTTGAATATATGCAGAAAGGTGTGACCTAAAATGGATTTCTCCTGCCTCTTCTTATCATATATAATCATATATATTGTTAACATTCCTCTATTGTATATGCTGTATACATTTTCTGGCCTAATTTTCTTTTTTACAGCTACAATCCACATTGTCAGGCTATCAACTTGCCTGGATTCCAGAACCTAAACTTGCATCACAAAAATCTTCACACAAAGGGTCATTCTTGAGACTTCTCAAGTGTATCAAGACTCATTATCTCTCATCATTAAGTTTTAATACATCTACATGTGGTCAAGTTTAGGGAGGTCAAAAACGGTAATGGATTGGCACACTCACACACCGGCTAGTTATCTCCGGTGGTACACTGTTCAAAGCCCATTCCAAAGGGCCATTCGTCACTGCAGAACAGAAAAAGGAACCAGAACGCTACTTGGGTGCTCCGAGTAGCATTCTGGTTCCTCTTTTTGTCAAGTTAAGGGATGCCCATCTTGCAGTTCTCCAGATATTTATGAATCAAAACTTCCACAGTTTTTGCAATCTTTAACTCCACAGCAGGAGAATTGCATGTCACTGTTAATCTATAAAAGTTTTGTTAACCGATCAGTTAGTGGCGAAACAGTTAATGTCACTTTGCAATGCACAAAGAGCCGCTATTGACATTTAATATCTCTGGTACCATTGCAACGGGGCACCACCTAAGAGTTGAAGTTCATAAATTGTTGTAGTTTCAGATTTCTTTTACATGTTTTTGTTGCCAAAATGGCTAAAGCTGATGACAGTCCAATTAAAACACAGTTTAGGTATTATTAAGGTTAAGCCCTTGACTTGAAAATCATTTCAGCCTCTATCCTTTTGGACCATAATTCCTTCTTCTGGCTTTAAATAGCTTCTGCAGTTACTGTATATCTTTTTGTGGTACACCTAAGCATGCATATGTGTGTCATCATGCAGAATGTCAAATGATTAGAAATAAAAAATATATTAACAAAATGCAGTGAATGATTGCTATTGACTTAATACAAGTGTCCGCTAATACCAGGACTGTTTTGCTAACTGAAACATCTATTAGTGAAGCTAAAGAACTCATAAGCTTTAGTCGGGTGCATTATCTGAAAACATGACAATGAAGATCCTGCGAAATAAAATTGAAAGGCAAAAGAAAATGAATTTGACAGAAGTTCAGCTGGTTGAAAACTATCACTGAAAATCATGATTATGAACTTGCAGGAGCTCAAAAGGGCGCTCGTTGACAGATAGGTCTAGAGAGCCAATGTCCAGAAGGTCACATTGACTGAGCAACTGAGTGACAAGTAATGCTGAAAAACAGAGAGACTTTTAAACTTATTTATCTGATGTTGAAATATAAATATTTGTTTAGAAATTTATTAAAAAAAAAAAAAAGACAAGCATTAGATTAAATTTCCAATATGATGAAAATGTTTCTTTTTAGAAAAAAAATGAGAAATTATAACCATTTTAATTTAATTTAAAATAATAATAATCAGTCCACTTATATGCAAATATGATTTCCTCAAAGTTTAACTTAAAAGAGAAGCAGCCCAGAGCAAGACAAGAAAGTTTGGGCACTGAGTTTTAAGAAAAGGAAATGTAAATAGGGTGTTCCTTCTGCTGCTTTTGTGTTGTATTGAAATAATATTGCAGTGGTGTCATATATTAACATTTTTTACACTTTGTGGAAAATAAAACAAAGGTTTTTTCTTTTTATTATTTATGTAGAAATTTTTCGTGTAAAGTTACACAAATGGAAAGTAGGGTTGGGACCCTGTTCCTAACCCGGTTTCCAAGCGGATTTCACAGATCCGCCGGAACTCAGACTTTGCAGATTTCTGACTTTTTTCTGATTTTTTTCCCAAACCACGCTATGTTTTCGATAATTATTGGATGATTGTGAATTTTTGAATTTAAGTAATCTAAAATTTTGATATTTCTAGAAAATCTAAATTTTTTAAATTTTGAAAAATCCCTAAAATATAATGCCGAATGCCAAACAGGAAGCGCTTCAAGTTTCCGCTACTTGATGGTGTTTTTAAACATTTTGTGAATTGATATGTGTTCCCCACACCATTTACCAATTCCCTAAGCCTTTTACAGTAAGTTATGATTTTCTAACTACATTGACTTCAATGGGTCCACTTGTGGGATTTCTAATTTTCGGATTCTTTTGAAAATCCGCGAATCTGCAGGCAGAATGGATTTCAGTGAGTTCAGGCATTTTTAATGGGAAGTAGATTAATTTTAATATTGATGCTACTAATACTACAGGAAATTAACTGACCTGCTCTGTATATATTTTTATCACCCATTACAATCCCAAACCACAATCCCATCTTAGATGCCAAGGTTATTCTTCTTCCCTTGGTTATGGTTTGAATTTTGAAGCATTTTCCAGAGAGGAGGTAAAATAATCCTGAGAACCATGACTAGGTATAACATTACCAGCTAAAGAGTTTTATAGAGGAAGTTTCATTACTTTTTTTTTCACAAAATATTAGTGAATTTCACAAAATATTAGTGATCTTTGAACAATTTCATAGAATTTCCATGTCTGAAAATTCCTGCCACATGAAATAAAAATTAGACCCTGAAAACTAAAGGCTAAAATGTTTCACTTTGGGAAACTCGCAGGCATGATTTATCTAATAAAGCCTCACCAGAAGCTACACTTGCCATTAATTAAACGTGCATAAATTCAGATTTGTGCATATTTTCTGGAATCCAGAACTGAGATGGACATATAAATCAACCAAATGATTTAAAGTAATGTCACTACTGGTGACATTTAGCATAGATTAAATGCCAAGTAAAGCCACTCGATATGTGACAAATGGCCTAATATTAGTGAGACTTGGATGACTGGGAATTGTTAGAGCCTCAATCCTTTGAATCTCACAACATGAATCCTTTTAGTTAAATACACAGAGTCAAAGAAAGACTCACCCTCTGTTTCACCACAAGACTCTAAATTTGCAACCATATATAGACATCACTGTCCTAATTCTTGTACAGTTTTTTTTTATTAGTCAATGACTGGGTACTAGGATGGGGAACCCCCTCATGACTAGAGCTCCTAGGTGCTTTCGTAGGGGGTCAAAGTCTTCAGACAACATTGTCTCAATAAACAGAGCACATTCACAGATACAACAATCTGTGTCTCACCTCTCCTCTGGGGCTGCTGGATGATTTATGAAATGAACCTGTAATACCCAGCTGAGTGTACGCAGTACACGTCACATACTCTGTAGTGTTCAACAGAACAAAACAAGGAAGCTGCAGCTTTTCTTCCTAATAGTTGGCAGCCATTCATATAACAGCACATAGGCCCGTTTCTGCTAGTTACAGATCATGCTACAGCAGATTCTGCCTCTCAGACACAGAACAGTGATATAACAGTTTTAATCTGTTTCCCTTTGCATTTCATACAAAAATTAAAATGAATCTTTACAGTTTATTTCCTATCAAGCACTGAGGGGCAGACATTATAAGTACGTCTGGGGATTTGAACCTGTGCCCTTATGGCTGTGTGTTTCTAAAATTAGTGTTTTAGACTGTTAAGCCACCACAGCATATGCAAAGTATACAGGTACATTCAGAAACTTTTGCTAGAAATAGGTGTTTTTAAAAATGGCAGTAAAATCAGCTGTCTATATTGTATTGTTGGAAGGCTGGAAAGCTATGAGCAATGTATTATAACTGAAAAATAAACTGCTGGGTTACAAGCAGTTTTCTATCTATTTAAACTCACAGTACCTGCACCACCTGAAAGGAACAAATTATTGCTAGATCAGTGGTTTGGGAAAACATATCTTTTCTGCATTTAATGACTGTAAGGAAGTCAACCAATATGGAAGTCATCTAGGATTCTATGCAGTAATAAAATGTGATGTAATTTATGGTGGTCTCATTGCAGTAGAGTTCCATTGCAGTGCAGAATTTCAATTCTTGTTGAATACAAATTCCTTTGGGAAATAATCCAGTAGCAATAACATTTATCAAGTCCTGTTGTAAGTAGTAAGCCTTCAGTAGTTCGTGGCTACTTTCATTTACTTGTTTTCAGGAGCAGTTTGTCGATGTGCCACCAAATTTCATTTGCTACCGAATTGGTGCATATTTTAAGTATTGAGTAGGTGCATAAATTATTTCAGTGAATCATTGAACATAAATCATCTCTTGAGTCCTGTTCTCAGTATTCAAGCCATTATTGTTGAGAATCAACAAAGGTAATTCATTGCCTTGTTTTTTAAGACATACAACATAGCTTTGCCTTGTCCTGCTGTACAATCCTATGTTTTGCTCACACAGAAATGAGTCTGTAGATATACAGCTTTAAGCTGGCAATACACAAACATACCTTCAGACATTCCTGCAATGTTACGCAAACATGATCCAACTAGGAAATGTTGTGGGAATTTCGGCAGGTAAAATTGCTGCTTTAATCGATATTACAATCGATTCAACATTTTATCTCGGATAAAAAATGTGGTAGTGTATGGCCAGCTTAAGGCCAATCCACACTAATTGCCTGTTTCTGCTATTTACAGGAATAAGCCAAGTATCAGCAGAAATAAATTCACTGTAAGCTATTTATACATCTAATTATACATTTGCTTTGTGTATAAAGTCATGCTCATTGAAATTATACAGTGAGGCTGGTGGACTTGCAAGAATTATGGGAAGAAGTCTATCAAGAAGTCTGGAAGTTATCTTAATATGTGACAGAGCTTAGGTTTTGCTAAATTTAAGAGCTAGCTAACAGATTGTATAGTTGTAAATATAAAAGGGGAGGGAGTGTTGGTATGTGTGGATGTCTTATATATGATGACAGCATTTTGTTGATCCTTCAAGCCCTAGTTACCTACATCCAATTAAAAGTTACCACAGTAAAAATGGATCAGTCTGGGATCCAAGATTTAAAAAATAATCTTCGTCTGGGTACACACCATATAACTATTCATCCTGGCTGAGCGGTTTCCACTAGCGAGTGATCGGATGGAACAAATCACTGTTGGATGCGTCAAAAGTAGCCGTGGCAGATAGTTTGCCACAACCAATCATGCACTATGTAGGGAACTGTGCAATACAGTGCATCATCCTGATGTACAGGTAACCGACATCATAAACGGTGCCAATTTTTCGGGGCAACCAACCAATACGTGGAAACAAGGTTGGTCCAAAAATCCTGTATCATGCGTATCTTTAAAGGACAACTATACTGTAAAAATGTACTTTTTAAAAATGAAAAGTAGCTGGGACAGGGAGTTAGAATTGATTATTTCCACCTTCCAATGGTGTTTCATTTAGGAACTGCAGCAGATACAGTTTCTGCCAAGTTAGTGCCCTGGGCCTCCCTGTATTAATGATAGCTCTGAAGCACTCAGGAAGCCTGGCATAAGCAGTTTTCTTCATGCTGTGGTTCCCCATAGGAATGATATTGGAAAGTAGAAAGTAACAATCCTACCTCCATGCCCCAGATACTTTTCATTTAATACACACTATAGTTCTATAGATTACTGCTCCAAATCACCACAACAATTTACGTTAACATCCAGTTCTAAAGTTTCTTATTCTTTATCAACTTTGCCTGGATATTATTTTCATACAAGACCCTTAGCATGAGAAGAACACCTGTACAGAATTCCCAGCTTTCAATGTTCATAGATGCCTTAATATATCTGTGTGTTTCGTTTACATTGGTATTTGCATGTGTTTGTCAATGCTTGTGTGTGTGTGTTTGCCTTAAGATGAATGCAACAGCCTTCTTTCCTTCTCTCGTTTTCACACAATGCTTTGTTTAGATGCTTTGTGGGAGAGAAGACAAGATAAATTAATAGTAAGAAACCTCTGGAGTGCTTACACTGACACATTTTCTAATGAGCAGAAGGCTTTACTGTGACTCCAGGGATTCTGTGTAATCAGATAGCAATTTAAGATTAGCCAGTGGATGGCACTACATTACTACTACTGACTTACTGATTTAGTTTGTTGGCTTTTTTGCAAACAACAACAAAAAAGACATAAAAGTTTCTTAAAATTGTATTATTATTTGTTTACGGCATAAATTCAGCAGATAAATGGACACCAACAACAGGAAACAAATGAGTCCTACAGTTTTATACTCAAGGGGAAGTGTGTTAAATTGCCCCCTTTCCTAGAAAACAAGTCATCCGGCTCTTATCTTCCACTCCAACAAGGTTCCCGCAGTGCGATGAATAGATGCTATCCCCAAATACAGATAAGAAATATTTGTCTAAATAAAAAACAATGTTCTAGTTAATGATCTAATGAAAATAACTAATGGTACACATATAAAGATGAGCAGCCTACAAAGTCAACAAGTTTAATGGGGTCTACACCTAATTAATGGTTCTTGCGCACAGTAGGTATTTTCAAATCCTTCTCCCAACCCCCCCTCCCCCTTTTGTGGCTATTTTTAATGGAGTCTTGTAATAGAAGAAAGTTAATTTCTTCTGCCGGTTCTAAACAATTTTGTACAAAGCATAACCTGTTCATTTTAAACCAATAAGTACCACACTGGAAGAATACTGAGCAGCAATACCAGGAAAAAGAGTAAATATGCAGGTATCTAGATGATTAGTAGAGATGGGCGAAAAATTGAAGGCTACATTGGAGGGTTACCAAAATTGGATATATTCTAGGGTTAGCGAAATCGAAGGATATATTCTAGAGTTACCGAATTGGAATGTTACATTCGAAGGTTACTAATTTGAGAATTCAATAATTATCTAATTTTTTGATAATTATTGAAATTAAGTCTGCGAGTTTAGAAAACCCAAACTAGTTCGGATAGAGTTGAGATAGTTCGTCTGAACTCATAAAGTTCGGCTCGAACTCGGATTCGCGTTCATCATTAATGATTTGGTATCCACTGGTGGCAGCAAGTCCACTGTTGGGCCACACATTTTTAAAATTGTTTATTTTAGTATATTGCTTTGTTTTTAATACAACTTTAGGATTCTCTTACTTAACAATGGCATTTGGCTGGATTCTGCTGTATTTTATGCGTAGCTGTATTTTAATAAGATGCCAGACAGCAGTGAATACACTTTGCTAAATAATACAAGGAGCAAGAGAATTATTGTTCCCCTGAGTATAATTTTGCCATCTCCTATCACTTCACGGCAGTGAGGGCTGAGCCTGTAATTCTGATAACCTTGACATTCATCACTGAGACAATGGGATAGATGTAGTCCTTTGGCGCAGTAGGTAGAATTATCTAATATTGATAACTGGAACAAAGTGACAACCACCAAGAAAAGGTGATTGATTGAATGAACAACAGACGAAGCCCCAAGCAGAAACCTATGTTTACTGCAGTGAACTAAACAGAAAATACCAAGGTCATATACATAGTTTTTAACACAGTTGGCCCTTGATTAACTTGGGAACTTGTCGTTGATACACTGTGATGAAAATGCAATGTCATTCTTTATGGATTCTAACAAAATGCAAATTTGCGGTAACAAAATCTGAAAGGGACTTTAATAGTTTTACTGTTTTCTCATTTAGAAATAGTCTGCTCTCTACCTTCAGCATTTTTGTTAAATGCACCATTCTATAAATCACCTTCTAAGTTTTTTTAAGCACACAGCTTCTAAAACAATAATGTTTACCCAGTATACCCATAGGCCAAGTGCTCCATCTTCTGTTCCCTTCATCAAATCAGTTGAGGAGGTTATGGATTTTGTTTAAAATGACTTCTATCTTTTAAACTGGTTTGCCACCCCCAAATGCCAACATATACTGTAGAAAAATGCCAGTATTTCTACAACCAATAGCTTTCTATACTGTTTCACAGCTTAAGCACTGAAAGCTCTATACAAGTCTTGTCAAATTGTTTTTTACACTGTTTTTTTTGTTTTGTGGAAAAGAGGAATAACCCTCAAGCCTCCCATTTTCACTCTTCAGAGTGGATCTGTCCCGGTTCCCCCGGCACACCTGCATTTGTCCCATGTGAGGGTAGAGGTGGTCAGGGCATTCTGAGGAATGGTCAGGGCATTCCAGAGCATATTTACCATTCTGAGGAGGAGGGGGGCTTGAAATGGCTTCAATAGGTTCCATCCCTGCACCGGACATGGTCCCCTTTGGGTTGGGAAGTATGCTGAGAGGCCCAATCACTACTTACCTTCCCTGTTTCTACAATAACATTAGTAATTATCACTTTCTATTACAATGTGATATTTTTCTCTTCTTTTGAATGTGTTTAATACCTGTAATCTGTTCTTTGCCCTACAGTGACTCTTATAAAATGATGGTCACAGTTGCACTAAAACCTGGAACCTTGACACAAAACGGTGCATCACCCTGGACCTATCAGATTTTATTGCTAATAAATGGATGTATTACTGCAACTTTCCAAATCGCAGTTGCTTTTGTCATATCGGGAAAGACTAGTTGATATATATCCAGCTTCCTGGGCAGGTGATAACAAAGCATATGACTTGGAGGTGTTGGTATTTGCAGACACTGATTACACAGGCATAGTGTGTTTCTTTGTAATAAATACACTGGTTTACTGCGTTACTTACAGAAACAGCAAATGTCAGAGAGGAGCCAAAATGTTTACAAACTGACAGAAAAGTGACAGACAGAGAGAAGTTCTTTGCTTCATAAATGAGTCACCAGCTTAGCACAAGCCTCTCTTTGTGTCTGTAGTGTACTGAGCTATTCCCATTCGTGTCCGACTACAGTAAACTAGAAGGGGCACACAGCATTTTTTCAATCTGTGGTATTAAAAGGTATATTTATAACTGCTGCTACTGAAACAGACATTAAGACTATGTACTAGTTTGTCTTTTCCCACGTTATAACCTTACTGCCAACAGTACATTCTGTAATAGAATGAATCCAATTGGATTTATATTAATAATTAAATAAACATAGGCACAAAGTAGTATAATGAATAAAAAAGTGTGGTAATGGTCTGTAAAGTGCTTTAACTTGACAAAAATATAATAAGGTTGTTAAACACTTTGTTGCTTGTGACATGCGGCATCTATAGCGGGAAAAAAGGTTATTTTACATTGACCATTACTGTAAACTATCATTTTTCCCAACCACCGCTGTGTCATATATTTTTAGTGATCTGCCCCCTATTTCTTTAGATATCCAAGGTAAAACATATTTTATAGATTATGACAGTTGGAATGCGGTGTGCAGTTTTGACAGTTGTTTTTTGGGGGGAAAAGTCAGGTCAGATGTAAGTGGGAGTGGTTAAAAGAGGGAAGGGGATACTGCTCCTGAGCAAAACATGTGCTGGGTTGAAGGCATGCAGCAACACACACACCTCAGGGTAAGTGCTACTTACACGTATTTATTTATAGAGTAAGATGACAAAAAGTAATTTTTTCAGTATAGTGTTAAATTTCAAGATTGCAAGATTTCTACTCGTCCTGATTTTTAATTTTAGATTAATTGAAATGGTATCATTACACTTTGGCATTTACAGCAAATAGCGGTGGGCTGTAATTTTTCCGGGAAAATGGTTTTGCCAACATTATCAGGACTCTACAACATTATCAAGAAACTACAACATTATCAAGACTCTACGACATTATTAAGACTCTACAACAATATTTATATATGTACGGTGGCAAAATACCACAATCAAAATGTTGATCTTTAGCAGCAAATCTTGAATGCTCGGAGAAAGATAATGCCAAATTTCATCTTAAAACTACAATTAATGGTATTAATCACTAGATTTTTTTATAATTATTCACAATCCTGTTTCCTTTAATCCAAGCAATTACTAATTATTTTATGCCTTGTAGCACTGATCCAGAGACCGGATTCTAGATTTGATACTTGGCATTTGTTTGGACTTTGGAGTTTTGTGGTGAGCAGAATGTTGGAAAACATACCATGATTGTAGGTCTGTTAATTCCTAATGCACAGATACAGTGCAAGACTAACCGTTCTCACAGTGAAAAATCCTTTCCAAACTTGAAGACTAAAGTTCTTTTCTTCAAGTTTTAAGGAATGTCCACGTGTCCTCTGACATGCTCTATTGGTGAACAATGCCTCAGATATTATTATTGTATGGCCCGTTAATGTATTTATACACAGTAATCACATACCCACGCAAGCTCCTTTTCTCTAGTGTCCTTAATGTACCGTATATACTCGAGTATAAGCCGACTCGAGTATAAGCCGAGGTACCCATTTTTGCCTCCAAAATGGGTAACCCATGATTGACTCGAGTATAAGCCGAGGGTAGATAGTTGCCTAATACCAATCCACTGTAGATGTTTGGAAACTACAACTCCCAGCATGCTTTCGTTGCTGGGAGTTGTAGTTTCCAAACACCTATAGAAGAAAGGTATTGGGTGCTACTGTATGGCCACCCTAGAGCCCCCCCAGTGTGCTACTGTATGGCCACCCCCCAGTGTGCTACTGTATGGCCACCCTAGAGCCCCCCCAGTTCACTTACCGTACCTGGCCAGTCTTCAGTCTTCATCTCTCCAGTCTTCAGTCTTCATCTCTTCAGTCTTCAGTCTTCATCTCTCCAGTCTTCATCTGTCCAGTCTTCAGTCTTCATCCTTCAGTCTTCAGTCTTCAGCTCTCCACCGGTCTTCAGTCTTCAGCTCTTCTCCGGCTGCCGCTCGCTCTGTGCAGTTCCCAGTAGTTCTTCGCGGCTGCTCGATGACGTCATCCCGCCGGCGTGCGCGATGACATCATCGCGCACCCGCGAAGAACTACTGGGAACTGCCGGCTTTCCTTCGTGAATCGCGGCTGCAACTGGAATCAAGGTAAGTTTTCTATTGACTCGAGTATAAGCCGAGTCAAGGTTTTTAGGTTGATTTTTAAACCTAAAAACCTCGGCTTATACTCGAGTATATACGGTAACTTATCCAGTCTGTCTTCTTATTCAAGCTCCCCCAATCACCTTATTATTTTAGTTGTTCTTCTCTGAACCCTTTCCATTTCAAAGATGTCCTTTTTGTACACAGGATTCCAAAATTGCACAGCATATTACAAATGAGGCCTTACCAATGCTTTGTAAAGAGGGAGAATAACATTTTCCTCCCTTGAATCCATACCTCTCTTTATACAAGACAATACCATGCTGGCTCTGGCTTTTGCCGCCTGGCACTGCTTGCTACCTTTAAGTTTGTTATCCACCAAAACTCCAATATCCCTTTCTAACAGGGATTCACTTAACACAGAGCCATTTATAGTATAAGTAGCACAAGGATTTTTAAGTCCAAAATGCATCACCTTACATTTATTAACATTGAATCTCATCTGCCACTTAGGAGCCCTATGTGACAATCTATCTAGATACCCCCGGCAACGATTACACATCCTCTGCAGTTTTTAATGGTCAACAAAGTTTTGTGTCATCAGCAAACCCTGAGACCTTGCTGACAATACCCACTTCCAAATTATTTATAAACACATTAAATAGAAGTAGCCTCACCACAGAATCCTGTGGCACCCCACTTAGAACTTTAGTCCATATTGATGAAGCCCCATTAACAACTACTCTCTGCATCTGATCCGTCAACCAACTCTATCCATGTACAATTTACATAATGGTATTGGTGGCACATGTAGGTTTGTGCATATGCCTATGGAGAGGCAGCGGAGAAGAAGCATAGTTACCATGCAAGTAAATAGAGTGGATTGTACTGCAGGGAGAATTCTTACAATGTATAAGGACACATTTAAAAAACTGAAATTCTGCTATAAAATCATTCTATCAACAACTGGAAATTTATATGCAGAATTCTGGGCCTAATTTGGTAGTTTTAACTGCAATGTGTTTACATTGTAACCTAACCAGTAGTTTTTTCCCTAAACCTTGTGGCAAATAAGTAATATTTCAATGAACAAACTGATGGTCTCTTCTTCCCATATACTTACATATATTAATTGATATGTGTTTACGTTTGTTAAAAGAAATATGTTTTCAAGCAAAAAACAAAAATAACGCAAAGCATGAAACAAGTTCATTAGCCTTGAGCATATCACCATACGCACCACTGATTTACTAGACAGTTAAAATGTGAATATTTTAGCTTCATTTGTTGCCTACAGACAGTAGTTCTGTTTCAGCTCTATCAATTTAATAATTAACCTTTAAAATATGGTTTTATTTGGGGATTTTTTTATTACCTTTATATAACGTTAGTTAGAAAGAAGACTTTCAATGTATTTTGGAAGACTTGAGTTTTACAATCCCTGCAGAACGATCTTATGCTAAACATTTTCTTTACGGTTGGCGAAAGGAACGGTGAGTTTTAAAGTAGATAAAATAAAGGGCAAGCGTGTTTAATTTCTATTAACAATATCCTGCTCAAATAAAAAAAATAATAATAAAGATACAATATTACCGTGTCGGATTGGAGATTTTAGTGGGTGTTTTTACTACAGGGTGTATATTTTTTCAGCCTGTTCTTATTTCTATTCTCTTTGCATGTTAAAGCTGGAACAGATGGAAGACTTAATGTCCACTTTTATCTTAGCGACGATTTTATGGCGCGTAAGGAATACCGGGCTCATTAGAATTGACTCTATAATTAAAGCTCCGTTACCATAAACAAAGGAATTCTATGCTTTTATTGAGGATTTGTTTATACTCAACATTTGCAAATAGAAATCTTATTTGTCATGGAATCTTTTTATTTTCATGGTTATGCTATACTGGGGGGGGGGCTGTGTCATGTTAGTGTGGGTTTAAGATGAAATTAACGGTTTCTAAGCCATTCACGACGTGGTCGATGCTAAAAAGCATAAGTTACGTTTTACACTCCCATGTAGATTGAAACTTAAGGCCCTTTGAATGAAGGCGCATGCCATGCTTCTTTACCAGACTATGATTGCACAGCGGGTTCTCGGTAATAAGCTTCATTTGTAAACATTACATCCCCCCGTGGTAATTTTTTCCCTTTTCTCCTTTTCAGTAGAAATGGTCGAAACTTCCTAAAGTTCGGTTCATTTCCAATCTTCAGTAAAAGCTTTGAAGTTTGGAAACCAACCCATTAAAGTCAATGGGAGAAAATACTTTGAAAAGTCCAGAAGTATTGCAGTTAAAATAGTAATGGTAACTTACTGTAAATGACTGTGACACCTGGGAAATGGCCTGGGGAACATGTACATATCACCAAAACTTGTTTAAACATTTCTTTCCCCCACAATTGGGCAATTGTCAGGTTTTCCACATGCTACATTCCAGGGTTACGGCCAATACGAGGATTACCGAACAATACTTTTGAGGGTTACAGAACATTACATTTGAGGGTTACTGAAATCGACCACTACATGCGAGGGTTGCCGAACACTAGATGCGAGGGTTACCGAAATCGACAGCTACATTCGAGGGTTACTGAACCATACATTTGAGAGTTATCAAAATCAACAGCTACATTCGAGGGTTACTGAATGATACATTTGAGGGTTACAAAAACCGAATGCTACATTTGAGATTGGAAAATTTGAGAATTATCAAATTTTTCGATAATTATTTAAAGTAAGTCTGCGAGTTTGGATAGTTCGAGTTTGTCCAAACTCATAAAGTTCAGGTTCGTGTTTGGGTCCATCACTACTTTTCAGTTGTCTGAATGAGAAAAACCCAGTTTAGTCCATCACAAATGATTCATAGACTTTAAGCAGTAGGTAACTATGCACATGTGACAATTAACAAATAAATTTGCCCAATTTACCTCCCTAGATACTGTAACGAGAGCAATAATTTGTGATAACCGATCCTGAGGCCAACAGCAATATTTCATGTCCATAGGAATGGTTATTTTCAACCCATACATACAGGAGTTAATTAGCAAATTGTTATCTGTCAGTAAGTTAAAGGGCATGTCCAGTCAAAAAATAATGCTAGCTATAAATGTTCTACACTTTCGCTTACACCCCCCAAACCCTACGTTCGCTTACACCCCCCAAACCCTACTTTTGCACTATCAATATTTTTCAAATATGCTCCTAAATTTCCTTACGCCACTGCTTCTCTGCGTTGCGACTGAAAGCTGCTCTACTTCCTGGTTGCGGCTATCAGCAAAGGAATGACACAACATCACGCCCAATCACCTGAGAGCCGAGAACAGGAAACAGAGCGGCCGTCAGCGCAGAATCCTTCTGCTCCCCTGTTTGCTTGAAAAGAGCACGAAACAGGAGCAGGGGGCAGCGCCTAGGTGGCAAGGGACCAAGTCAAGTAAGTCCCTTCAGGGGCATATTGGGAAATTATTGATAATGTGAAAGTGGGGTTTGGGATTTTTTGACTAGATATGCCCTTTAAACTCATGACTGGCACCTGGGGAGACTTCCCATTAATAATAATTTAAATCAGTGTATCATATCTTGTAACTGCAGTTTTAACCCATAAGGTCTACATATAAAACTTTTTTATGGGCAGCACAGTGGCTAATGGGTTATCAGTTTTCCTAGCAGTGATGTAGTCCTAGGTGTAAATCCTCCCTCAGGTGATTTGCAAGTAGTTTGTATGTTTACCATGTGCTTGTGCTAGGTTGTGTGTGTGAGATTAAGTGATTAAATTGTAAGCTCTTAGGCCAGAACTGGATATGAAAGTGCTGCATAATACTGTTCGTTCACTATTATCTAAGCAAGTACATACATGTAACACTGCCCTTGCGATGGCCATACATTTACACAACACGAGAAGAACCGCCTCACCCGATCTTAATTGTGGGCAACTTCCAATTGCAAAGGAATGGGCCAGGACGAAGAACATCACAGGAGGCAAAACTGCCCCCTTTAGACTTTTAATGGAAATGACAATTGAATGTCAAACCTACTGTATAAAATATCTCATGAATGGCCAGCATTAGGGAATCAGTGCACAGTCAATGATATATTTTGGTGTAAATGAATGAATTTGTGTAATGTTAGCAGAACAGGTATTAGAGATTGTATATTTAATAACATCATATCTTGGAACACGATAAACAAAATTGTTCCACTTGTTACATAGTAGACACCGTTCCCCAGAAATCTATTAGAAATATGTTTTGTATTAAAAATCCTGACATTACAAATTTCACCAGATCCCCTGTATTCAAAGGTTAAGACTCCCTTCTGAGATTTACTGTCATGGCACACACAAATATGTTTTCCCCTAGTCTTCCAGCTGTTTAAAAATACCAAGTATGGTAAAAGCATCTGCCTACATGCTCCATGATAATTCCTGCTGATAATCATTGAAGCATCTTTTTTTCCCTAAGGGGAGGGAAAAATATACTGCTCTATCATCTGAAACATTTATTTTAAACAGATAAAATTACATCTCCTGTCCTTGCAGATGAGAATTTATTTTAGATGATATGTATGCTGATGGGATTATTTGTACTGGAGAGAAACAATGTGACCCTGCTAGACTTATACTTGATATTTTTTGGGCTTTGTGGTGGGCAGAATGTTGGGAAATAACATGATGTGTTTGTAGGTCTGTTCATTCATAATGCAAAGATACAGCCCATGGTTTCTAAGCCTGATATTTAATTTACATAGTGGTACAGGGCGAATAAAGTATATATGTTTCTGTGTGTGCCTATAAGAGGAAACTAAATAGAAGCATAGTTACCATGCAATCGCCAAACAAGAGGAAACGGGGACGAGGATCCTCTCCAGAATTACTGCACATACATATCCAATGTTACATAGAAAATGAACTTTATTGAGCATCTAAGTCCTTGTTTCCTCTTGTTTGGTGATTATATGGTTTGACCTCATCGAGCGATGTTTCTGGAGCATTAGCACCCGGACTACCTATCTTACCTGGCGAGCTTTATATATCTTTCTCTTTATTGGGCTGTTTTTAACAAATCCTATGATATTAAATATTTGACTGATTCAGATTTATCTATTGGGAAAAGGGTCTGGGTCAAGAGACCGTATATGGGTCTAAATAAGTGTACATATGATCCACTGATTTCCAATTGATGTACCAAGTTTTGCTTATAGTTACCATGCAAGCAAATGAAGTGGATATGGCTTGGGAAGAATATGTTTCTGGAAAAGTATTATTTGCATTCGACTTTACCTTAATGCAACAGTAATAGGAATAGGTGCCCAGTCTCTGCCTAGATCACAAGCTGGGTTCATCATAGGTAGGATTTTATTTATTCTGTTTACAGGGATTATGATATTAAAAGCACCAAATTAACATTGTTGAAGTGGGACAGCAGAAGTTTTTGTCAGTCTTTTAATGAAATGAAAAAATGAAAATTGTATTCAACAAAGGCACAGCAATTGCCCTTTAATACATAACTTGCGCAACCAAGAATCGGTCCGGACCTGTCAGTGTGACAGTGGAGGATCGCGTGAAAGGTAAGTTTCTTCTATCTTTTTTCCTGGGTCCACATGCATTGATTGAAGAACGGAAGGTAAGGGATAGCTCCTTAACCTCCTGGTCTTCAATCAATGTATTAAACCAATAGTTGACTTTTTGCAGTGAACTATTCCTTTAATTCTTGCCCAACAGGAAATGGTTATACAGTATATTTCTACATGTATATCTAAATAAATGAAATTAACACGTGAGATACATTGATATCTGCATGAGAAACCTATAAGATAATTCCAGCTAAAGAAATATTAGTAAGGTAATTTGTATTGAATTAAAAACATACTTTGTCTGACAGCTTAATATCACCTCTGAAATTAGATGTTTAAGGGGGTTGAAAAGACCCTCTTGAGGACAGATGTTCCAGCTATCCAATTTACAGGGGCAATTAAATCCTTAAAGGCATGTCCTTAGTAACTACTAATGAAAACAGATTGGTAATTACTTCCATACTTTTTGTAGAAATTATAACTACAGTATATGGTAAGCAATAAATCCTTTATTTCTCAAATTGCTTAAATACAAATTGTCATCCATCTATCAAACTAATAGAAAAGTTGTAAGAATTTTTAGTGGGATCATTGGCAAATTAGATTTCTTTTTAATGCTGCATCAATGTCCCAAAGAAGTAATAAAAGGGTTTTCCTTTAGGGAAAATCTTTATTTATTTAAACCCTTTAAAAAAAAAAAGCCGTCCTCCATGTGCAAAACAACTGAGAGACTTCCCAATAATTCTCAAGGGATCATTTTCAAGATTGGAAACCCTCCAGCTACTTTTCTGTATTTAGTACATATTAAGAATTTACAGTACAATGCATTGGTGTTGCTCTTATAAGAAAGAGTTTCTTATCAGGATTATCTATTCAATTTGGACCCCTTACCCAAAACACTCCCAGGTATTTAGCTGAAACATAGCTGTTTCTCAGAATGCCTAGTTTTTGATATATATATTTTTGTGCTTCTTTAAACTATTTTTTTTTATATGGCATTGTATATTTCCAAAAATACTGAACTATATAGCCTATAAATACTATAAACATTAAAAGTCCACTGCACACCACTCTTAATAATCTAAAGGATGCAAATTTATGGGACTACATACAGTACCACAACAGTTCCGTACCTGATTAATTCCGCGGATATGACATATTTTTTGAAATTATCTAAACTCTGAACGTTTCTCCGAAAAATTGAAATTTGAAAGTCGAAGTCTTGAAAATTCGAAAAATTTCCAATTCAATTGGGTTCAAACCAAAATTCACCAGTTTTGTTCATCTTTATTATAGACACACAATGGAACGGAACATGGACAAACACCAGGAGAGATGTGATATTTATTGTGATAATGCTGCACGCAATGTTTAAAACCACAAAAGTTCAAAATGTTGTCTGTAGCACAATAAATATCACATCTCAACAACAGGTGTATGCCCATGTGTGTCCATATACACAATATTCAGTAGGAGGAGTTATGTCTGTCAATCAAATCAGGAGCAAGGTCCATACAAGACATCTAATTCTAATTTATCTGACGCTAGGGACATTTGAGATGTGTTTTTTCACAAATCATAGAAGCAGCAAAGGAAATCTTTTATCCTGTGATTCCCCCTGATTTCCAATAGAGGTCCATGCTTCAATTTGTTTATATTTAATATTTTCTCTAATATACAATAGCCTTGGTTGTGCTGAACAACCTGTCACTTGAAAGAAAGTATGTGAAAAGGCTTGTTCCCTTGGGAGCCATCAATAAATAAGATGAAAACATTACTTTTTCTTTTTAAAACTAAGCTGTATTAGGCAGTGGTCATTCACTTGATTCACATTGTCAAGGTGTCATGGGTAGAAAGTTCTAATTTTAAATGAATACTTTAAAAAACATCCTTGGTTTTTCTATTTTATGGAAATGTACGGCATATATGCTGTATACGTCGTAGATGGGCAGTTTATTTTTCCAGGGGGCCGCTTGAGAAACTGGGACTGTTATGGAGGGCTGGACTCAGTTCTGCTTGACATTAATTTGATCTCATTACAAAAAAAGTAGTAATGCTTATAATTTTTATATAGGGATTAAATTAATATCCTGGGTGAATTGTATGTATTAGCTGTTAATTAGTAGCAGATAATTATCAAATATAAAATATATATATACAATTTTAACAGAAGGCCCAGTAGGTGTTTCCTATTTTTAGATCCATTAGTCAATTGATAATTTCATTCCTTTTTTTTTTTAATGTAGAAAAAAAAATAAGTCAACAAGTCTAGAACAAATAATTAATGTTATTTTTCATCTCAGGAAGAAAAAAAATTAGGTAGAGCATTTACAAGCGAGTCACGGACAGCCTATTGGTTGGATGTGTCCCCTGGCTTTGACTGATGGAAAATAGAGCACATATATTTTAAATGTCTACTGTTAGATAGGCCGTTTATTATAAATGTTGTTAAGTGTGCTTCATTCATTATATTTGCTGTTACACCTCCATGCAAGCCAATCAGAAGGAGTCTTCTGTTCGGAAATTCCTAAGACTTAGCAATTAAAGGACATGTCCACACCCAAAACTAAAATCTACCCCACTACTGGCCCCACTGTGTAGTGTTAAAAAATCCTTACTGCTCCAAATGGTTCTCCTGCAATGTCTGTCCAAAGTCCCAGGAAGTGAAGAGCAGGAGCCTGGCTGTGAGTGAAAATGTTTCTACCTCTTACCTTTCCATTAAGAGGTTTCTGGCATGCTCAGGACAGCCTGTCCCCCCCCCCCCCCTCCCGATCCATGTTTGCTGCCCTGTGCCCTGGCGGTCTTACCCCCTACTTGTAATTTCCTGCATCAGCTGGCCGGGTCTTTTTTACAAACAATTATGGCAGTTGGAGTGGGATAAGGTCAACTACACTACAGCAAATCTTTCTATGTGAGGTGGACATGCCCTTTTAGTAATTTCATGTTTGTTTGTTTTTAATAACGTTTTGTTCTCCTTTAAATAAAATGATATTAGTCTTTATGAACTGGACTCAACATGGTTGTCAGTATTATAATAACGTATTTTGTAGGTATTACCACAATGATATATTACTTTTGTGCATGAGCATGCTATTTTATTACAATTAATATATTTTTTATTTTAATAGTCGTAACAAACCCGGTTACGGTAAATATTGATCTTGGCAGCTGTTTTAAATTTTCCCAGATTAGTGTAGGTTTTCCGCTACATTTTTAGTGTGACATCTGCCCTCTTTTTCAGCCCTTTTGGGGAACACAGGGTACACGCAACAATTTAACGTTGTCAACTGTTTGGACCTGGGCCAGAAATTTGAAAAGCTGCTCGGCAGAACTCCTAATGACAGAACACATGTTCTCCGTGGGTCTAACACTGGAGACTTCTTTAACTTTATTGCAACGACAATTTAAATTGTTAAGTGGCACTAATGCTCGAACATCGCTTTTGTAATTAATTGTAAATTGCTTTGGCTCGAACCCAGAGGCTGCCACTGAATTGGTGTGCAGAACTGTTCGAGTCTTGTCTTCTGTACTGCAAACTAATATGGTGTTGAAATTTAAGTTGTTCTTGTTTATACTGGAATATTCATTTCCAACAATTATGAAAAACGCTTCTGCCAAATGATTCCACTTCTGTTTATGCATTTAGCTGTGCTTCAGCGAGTAACATCATCCAACATGAAAAAAAATAATGTGGGATGAATTAAAAACCAAGTGCAAACACAAATTATGCAGCAAGACCTGATACAATAATGATTACTATTTACCTAAAATGGAAAACCGTGTGATTTCTTCAAGGCAATGCAAGGAATCTGTTTTTGCATTTTCTGTGGTGTTGAAATAATTGCTGTAGAATGTTAACAAGTAGACATCTTGGCATTAAATTCCATGCAATATTCTAATTCCAATTTCAATCAAATATTGGTTAAATGGCATGTCCATCCTTAAAACAAAAAACTGGTCTCTTGTCAGTTATCTGCCCCCAACCCAACTGATATATTCCTCACATTATCTGCATTAAATCAAGTTACCAGTCAATCAATTATTTGGCTGCTGACATCACAACCAATTATTGACTGTTTCCCCTGCTGTATCCTCTGCACATGCTCAAGCTTATAGAAAGCTCATTGAGCAGCAGGATGAGGCAGATACCTATGGCAGAACTTAAGAGAACCTATAATTAAAAATCTGGTTACAAATGCACATAAACTGTTAAAATTAGCAATTGGGGTTTAGGCAGATATCTGACAAGTCACTAGTCCACCTCCAAAATGATAAGATTAAGTCTTGTGTTATATGTAAAAACAAATTAATATAGTTAATATTTTAAAAGTGGTTTACCTAGGTGGTGCAGGTGACTCATGTTGAGGTGTGCAACATGTGGAGATAAAATTAATGTAATTGGTTAAAACAGGTTTAATATAAGCATAAATCAAATGTAAAAAAAACTTTGACTTGCAATATCTGTGTGTTAATATTCATTCCAATTAGTTGGCAAAGGAGCGTTCCCACTTCTCTGTGTTCCTATTATGGCAGGTTCACACTCTGAAGTTAAAAGGTATTTGTTGATATATTGATGTATAAAGCAGTACAAAATAAGAAAAGTTACAGGTAAAAATCAAAGGTATATGCTTATTTTCTGAAAGGGAGGCACACTGAAAAAGTGCTTTACAGCATAAGACCAGGTACACACAATGTTTGGATGATTTTAGGTCATGTGGCTGAATCGCTTGAACAAATTCAGAAATTCTTGAATGTTCGAGTTCAATAATTATCAAAAAAAGTTCAGCGAGTTCAAAAAACCCGAAATGCAAAAAAACCCCTAAAAGTCTAGCAGGCTCATTTACCCAGACTCGCTGGGCAAATATATGAAGTTAAAGTGCTAACCGGTTCACTAATGGTTAGCACGACTTTAAATCCATATTAGCGTCGGATGCGCGGGTTACACAAAAATCACCCATACACCCGACACTCGCGATTCAATATTGCGTTTGCGCTAGATTTAGCACTGGATTTTAACACCAGCTAATAGATGCCGTTAAAACCCTGCAGCATTTATCCATAGCGGCTCTGGGTCAATGAGCCTGTAAGTTTGTTCAGATCCCTAAAATCTGATTCGGAACTGGGTTCGAGTTCAAGTCCATCTTTAATAGAGATATGAGACAACACAAGAAGGTCTACCAGCATGTTAAAAATATGTCAGCTTTTATGATAAACACATTGAATGATGCTTTGTTTATTTGCCTTTATTAGAATTCACTATTCTTGTCCATTCTAAAAAAAAACATGTGGTTTTGGGATCATAAAGTTTAGAAACGGACATTGAAAATGTGCCACCGACCATTTTCTTTGTCTCCCTTACGAAAACAATAGATTTTAAAGCCATGCAAGTAGTAGCACGTATTTAGCATTAGTCGTGACCAGGTAGTATTATGCTATTTTCTTAATAAATGTCTGTTTTCTATTCTTTACTGTGCTTTCTTTGGAAAGGAGCCCATGAAACAACAGTATTGGAAAAGCATACTACTGCCCTGGAATGCGTGTATTAGCTGCAGATTATTTCCTATTAGCAGCTTAGCTACGAGGCTATTGGCTCTGAAAAAGTCTTTGAAACTTTTTTCTATCCTTTGCCAGTGATTCAAGGCATGGGAGAGAATTACCACCACCATTGGAGAGAATTAGTTACAGTTACCATAGACACAGGAGTTCAACGTTCATTCATTAACTCCTCAGTCTCACAACCGTGAATTTTATTGTTAAATTGCCCTTCATTTATTTTAATGGAGTTCTTTATGTTTCCATTATAAATGTTACATTAATAAGGTATCATTTACTATTTGAACTTTGTGAAAAGAAATCTCATTTAGATTTTAAATAAAAGGTGAACGTTGTCTAAGATTTTACTTGTTATAAAACACAGTAACACGATCAATGATTGTTTTTATTCAGAATTGTATGTGATTTTTAATGAGCTATGTTGAACCAAAATAATAGTAATGTATCCACCACATTGTTAGTGCATGCGTAGCTAATTATGATCATAATGTTTATTGAGGCTGAGGCATGCCATCCGCTTTTATCCGCTTTTTCAGATTGATTGTGTCCACTTCTGTCCAATTTTAGTTATTAAAGGAATATTACATTTATTAGTAAATTTAGTAAACGATTCCTTTAATGTATTGATTAAAGACCGGGAGGTTAAGGAGCTATGCCTTACCTCCCATTCTTCAAATTTACCTTACACACGATCCTCCGCTGCAGCAGTGACAGGTCCCGACCACTTCCTGGTTCAGAGTAACTATAGTGCACATGCACGATAAAACGGGCTATAGTTACTCTGAACAGGAAGCAGTCAGGAATTTTCACTGATGCAGTGGAGGATCTCATGTAAGTTAAATATCTTTCTTCATCCATCACTCCTGCTCAATTGATTGAAGAACGGAAGGTTAGACATAGCTCTTACCGGTCTTCAATCAATACATTAAAGGAATAGTTTACTTTTCGAGTGAACTATTCCTTTAAGTGCTTTTGACAGGAACTCATCAAAAATGGAGATTGCATGCGTTAGAAAACCGCAATGATCGCAGCACACACGGTGGGGGTTTTCTTTCCGTGGTTTACATCATAAATCAAATGGCATTGCGGATCGCAAAGTGCAAACAGATGGGAAAACGTGGCAAAAACGGGCTAGTGTGGATAAGCCCCCAGTGTTCTATTGGTTAAAAGTCTTTGGTGCGTTATCATTTTTTTGATGACTTTTAATTAAAATGGGTCTTACATTGATGACACTTCCGTTATCTGAGTCTCTGTACATGAAGCATTTACAGAGTTTATTTCATCTTAAAGGGCATGTCCACCCCCAAAACTATAATCCCCCCAACTACTGGCCCCACCATGTAGTGTAGTTTAATCCTTACCTCACATCCCAGCTCCATAGGGTTCTCCTGTAGTCCCCCCCCAAAGTCCCAAAAAATGACTACCAGGAGGCTAGCAGAGTCCATATAGGACACTGCCTGCTAGCTGGCCTCAGGTAGATTTTTGCCATGCGTACTGCAGCCCTTCTCCCCCCTCCCTCCCCCTCCCTCTCCCTCCCTCTCCCTCCCGTTCTACTATCCCTCCCCCTAGCATAAAACCCCTTCAGTAATGATTTCCCCCATGTCTCCCAGCCCCAACCGCATATTTTTTTTTTTTAGAAAGCTCCCCAAACTCTTACTTACCTCTCCTCTTTCCTCCGGCGAAGTGAGCTGCCGGCAGCCGCGTCTGTGATTGGCTGCCGCTCAGCCAATCACAGACGCGGCTGACGGTCCCGCCCCTCTGCTTGCATTTCCTTGCAAGCAGAGGGCCGGGAGCGCGGCGGAGGATCGAGGGGAGGTAAGTAGAGTTTGGGGGACTTTCTAAAAAAAAAAATATAGCGGTTGGGGCTGGGAGCCCAGGGGGGATCTTATATGAAAAAATAAATTTTAGGGTGGACATAGCCTTTAAATGTTTGACACTAATATTGTTTAATATATAACTTGTTCCACTCACTGGCTGATAGCTTTGCTTCTGAAATTTTCCTTTCCTAAACAGCCACAGTTCATATGTAGCCAGAACAGAATTTAACAGATGTACATTTACATGATTCATTTATTTTGCTACGTGTTACGTGTAAAACGTGGGGTTTAACCGTTTTATTATGTTTCAATAAGAAAAATGCAAATTGCATCATTTGAAACATATTGTTTGCTTGAAGTTATCAAAGTCGATTCTAACCTCACAAGTGCATGAATACAGGTGGAGAAAGGTCATTTATAGGCCTTGGGCATTGGGTGTTCAGAAAATCATGCTTGAGTTCACCCCTGCGATTAGGGAATGCATCATTAAACCTCCAGACTACAAATGGAACACTTTAGCTAGAGGCTGAACTAATTTCACTATTCATGTCTAGTCCAAGGCACAATGAACTCCCTCTTTCTATATTATCATCCCAAGTGATGTACTGCATGGATGTAAAATGCCATTACTTAACAGTAAAATACAGTGGATCATACCCATAAATCAAAAGACTTTTATACTTATGATTATTATTATTATCATCAACCTATCAAACAAGATGAATAGTATTCATATTAAAATATAGGAACTCACTATGCTAAAACCACAATTGTCACCTTAAAATATACCTTAGATTGGCCAATATATGTTTATACGATCTAAGTGATGCATCGCTACTTACTTACATACCTGTATGCTCTGGAAACTATTTTATGTTTTTAATGTGTATCCACTGGAGGATAGTCTTATGTAATAGGAGATTGTTTCTCCCATCTTGACTGTGCTCAATATGTACTGGTGTGTTGGTAGCCGAAACACTGGGGGGCTCTCCCCTTGTATAGGAGTCTACGTCAACTCTCTAGTTTGTGCTGTGTATATCGATTCTTTTTATATTTACTCCAACCCAGCACCCACTTATTATTAGAGATAGCTGAACCTCACCATTTTCGTTCCGTATTCAGATTCCCGGATCTCGAGAAGATCCAGAAATCCAAAAACGGAACAAATTTTCGATTGTTATCGAATTTTCAATGCTATTTTCGAGGATTATCGAAAACATCCTCAAAAATACAATCGGAGACTATTTCCGATCGTTTTTCCGAGGATTATCACGCATTCAATAATTATAGAATATAGGCTATGAAGTCCCGAAATCTGGACGATCCGTCCGAATTATTTGGATTTCGGAACAGATTCCATCTCCAATCATGTTTTTAGTTTACTAAGTAATCTTCCCAATTTATCGCCATATCTGACCCATTATCCCCCCATCCAATCACTTTAAAAGACCACCCCTCAATTCTACCTGCCCTCAGTCCAGTGCTAGATATATGATTTATCATCCCCTTTGGTAATTTAAAGGGGCAGAAGGGGTGGGTTAAAATGGGTTCAGTTGAGCGGTGATGAGTCCTGGTTTTGAAACGTACCTGTATTCGATTCAGAACTGCCAGTTTCAAAAAAATTAACGCATCCGATGGAATTTCTGAAACTGGTAACGTATCATTGAAAAAGTATAAATTTGGAAATCAGATTGAAAAATCCAAAAAATTGTGTTTGAAAATTAAAATGAACAAAAATTGGGTTCAAATCGGAATTTCGGAATGGGTGAAACATGCAAGTTTCACATTTTCTTTCATTTGTATGTAAAAAAAATGCATTTTTAACACAAAACCTAACATGACAGCCATTAAGATTATGTATATTGATTTAGCCTTTCAAAAAAAAAAATAGAACCAATCAGCATTATATTCTGTAGCTCTCAGGTATAACGGTAAGTTAACTAACTTGAAGATTTACTTTACACAAGCAAAGGAACGGCTCTGAATATTTTATCATGGGAATTATGAATGGGAGCATTTTATCTCTCCACGTTATAACAACAAAGAAGGAATTGTAGTAGTTTACAAAAGAGACCACAGCAATAGGATTCTCGAACGTATTAAGTAGTATTAATTTTTCCATAAACAGTTGATTTTTGTAGCTCTTAACGTAAAATATCAGGAGCATATTTGCTATTTTACTCTTGCACTTTGCATTGACTTAAATAATATCCTATGGGCGCAGAGAAAGAACAGACAGTTAATTCTACGCTGCTAGTCTAAAACCCATGAGCTTAAATATTAATGATACGCCCATGAATCACTTAGAACATATACTACCCCTTTGTGCCAGAAAATGCCAGGCTTTTTATAGCCCCTTCTCTATAGTCAGAATAATACCCACGGCCATAAACCAGTAATTAATACACTTCAGGTTTGAAGTATTTTATTGTGCAGATGCCAATTAAGCATAATGGATAGTGCTTCCTTCCTGAGACCTCTGTACAGTATTTGTGTGTGTATGATTTTCTTATATTATACAGTTGTTATGAGGCTAATGGTTTCACTATTTGAAAATATATCAGGGAGATTCAAGAAAAGTTCTTATGGTTAAAAATGGTGCTAATTTTGCCCCAACCAATCAGATATTATTTAACATGCTAGGGGGTTGGAGGAGATTTTAAACTAGGTATGGGGGGGGGGGGGTTGATACTGTGCCACATAGGCGACTAATGTATAAACTGAGGACTGTTGGCCTTGAAGAAAACATTTGTTCATGGATAGAGAACTGGTTATTGGACCGCAAACAGAGAGTGGTGGTTAATGGAGCTACATCTATGTGGGCTAAAGTTCTAAGCGGCCCCAGTACAGAACCCTGAGGAACTCCGCTTAGAACTTTAAGGGGAATAGATTCAAGAGAGAAAAATATTATTCTCCCTCTTTACAAGGCACTGGTAAGGCCTCATTTGGAATATGCGGTGCAGTTTTGGAATCCCATATACAAAAGGGACATCTTGGAAATTGAGGCAGTTCAGAGAAGGGCAACTAAATTAATAAGGGGAATGGAGGGGCTTGAATATGCAGGCAGATTAGACAAGTTAGGGCTGTTTACATTGGAGAAGCGGCTGTTGCGTGGGGACATGATAACCTTATACAAATATATTAATGGCCCATACAATGAACTCTCTGGTGCATTGTTCACTAATAGGTCATATCAGAGGACACGCGGACATCCTTTAAGGTTGGAAGAAAAGAAGTTTCATCTTCAGGTTAGGAAAGGTTTCTTTACAGTGAGAACGGTGAAACTGTGGAACTGTCTTCCAGCAGATGTGGTAATGGCAAGTTCATTGAATAAAAAAGGCCTGGATAAGTTTCTAAAACTAAAAAATATTGAGAATTGCTGGTATTAATGCATATAGATCTGGTTGATCCAGGGATACTTTCCGATTGCCGTCTGGAGTCAGGAAGGAATTTTTCCCCCCTTTTTAGCTGGGGTTTTTTGCCTTCCTCTGGATCAACTGTTAGGTAGGGTTAAAAAAAAAAAGTGAATAGGTTGGACTTGATGGACATCTGTCTTTATTCAACCTTAGTTACTATGTAACTATGTAACATTTGAAAGTTAACATCTGTTTGGTTGGGGCAAAATGAGCACCATTGTTAATGATAAGAACTTTTATTGAATCTTCCTGATTTCTAATCATAAAGAAAATCCTGATCAACATTCATTTCACCTTGACTAAATGATAAAAACCCATAATCTGGGTGGATCCAATCCCAATGTTAAAATATCAGGTGTGTAGGACTTAATTGGCAATCCGAACAAGTTAGGGTAAAATTAAAGTACTTCCATTGTACAGTTAAAATGAACAATATATCTCATCTCTATGTAAAACTTGTGATTAGTTATATTGCTGGAAAGGTTTAGCCATATTACTTCCTGCTTTCACCAGCATGTAGTCGTGTGATCAGCCTCTGTCTGCATTAATAGGCTCCCCTTCTCAACTGTCCAGGTACTTCCTGTGTTTCCCAGTATTGTCTTAAGTGAGCATGTTTCTCCCCTGAGGCAGGGGAGTCACTCAACCTACTGGAAGGACTAAATTTGAACATTCACAGCAATATTATTTCTCACAGACTGCAGAGATGTGATTCAGGGCTCATTTTAAAGGAAAGGCTGACGGCTTTTATTTAACTTGTTCAGAGACCACAGTTGTCTTTAAACTTGCATAGGCCTCCACATTTTGCTGTATGTCACAGACTCAGACAATCAGGTCAGTGTAACTTTACAAGCATATGACTTAAGAGACGAGACTGCAAAGAAGCTAGATACTGTACATCCTACTAGGCTTGTTTGGAAGCTATGAGAGAGCTCTTTTAAATAGAGGGCACTTGTATGGAGTCCACAGTTACCCTTTAATAGTGAATATGCCATTGATTTTAAAGCAAAATTCCTATCATTAACAAGATCGTTTTAGAGATCTAATTTGCCCTTAAAAATTCCATTAATATCATTGCACCATTTTATGGAGTATTTGAGGAGGTCTATTAATGAAAGAATAAAAATGTAACACTTTTGCTTGGCTTCAGAAACGAAAATGAAGCAAATTAAGCACAGGAATGATAAACTCTCCTCCCTCTGTGAAAGCCTTGTAGCGTTGGGCACGTGGTAAGGATCCATTAAGAAATACTGTACCCTACTAGATGTCAACTGGGAGTTGAAGTTTGCAAACATCCGGAGGGCCACAGGTTGGGCATCCCTGCTGTATATACTAACAAGGTGCAAGGTAACATGATATTTCTAGGCGTTTTACATGCATTTGAAATGGACAATGATCATATTTACTTTTAGAGTGAACGTCAATGCATAACAATGCATAACAATCAGAGGTTATTTTAAAGAATGTACAAATTCAATTTATTTCATGTTTACATTCTGCACACATAGATCTCGGAAAATGCTAAAAGCTGGTGTTTTCTAACAACAAAAAGGATAATTGTTTATGTTGTTTTTGTTTTGTTTCAATCAATATGTAATATTTAGCCTATTGTAATTCTTGTTTTTATCCTAGAAACTTAACCCTAAAAATGTAACAACTGAAGCAAACAAAGTAGAGGGTTGCACTCCAATAGATAATCAGTTTTATTTGAGACCACACTTCATATCTTCATATCACAATGTTTCGGGGGGGGGGGGGGGGTAGTACGATGTGTGGTCACAAATAAAACTTATTATCTATTGGAGTGCGACCCTCTACTTTGTTTGCTTCAGATGTACTTGATCCACTAAGGGTTGGATTTTAAGGCGTAAGTACCCACACTTGGACAGAGTGCAGAGGACTGTATACCTTCTAAAAATGTAACAACCTTAAATTAAAAACAATACTAATACAATAGGTTACATGTCTGTGAATAGGCTGAGAAAGACAAAATCTGCTGTGGCCTTAACCCAAGCAAGATGAAGAAGTAACACAGGCTCTGTATATAGTAAAAAAAAAATGGACATATTTTATTTAAAAGAATCTTAAATGTGTGGAGTCTATCACCACCTCTTTCTTGGATCTTTACAACCCCATAAGCCAATCAGGCACAATACTAAAACTGTATAGCCCTGCTTGCCTGTTATGAAGCCCTTAGCAAAGTACATGCCTCATGCCTTTTATTTTTAAAAACATTTTTGTATCATTCATGACCTAAAAAAAATATAGAACCTTGTGAGTGTATGTATGATTGATTGTGTGGAGCTCTAAATTGTGTTTTTATTTTAACACTTGGAATATTACTGTTTTCCATGATTATTTGAAAGGACCACGATACTCACTTATTGCAGTTATTGCAGGTATTATTGAAAAATATTGAGTTAGTAGTTAATATTCCTACCTACTGTTCTCCTTAAATAGGCGCTCACATGAGTTACTTGCAAGACATGGGAAGTTCTGCTGGTGGACTTTTGTTTGGTCATCTTAATAAGAAGAATGGGAGGGTAAAAAATCCAACTATTACCTCTCCATCAGCTATAGATTACATTTATACACCATGAATAAAAACATTATCAACTAGCATCTGCGAAACATGATCTCCTTAAATGAAAGTGCGTCCAAACATATTATCATATCTATATTATCACTCATTTACATATCTATCTTACTAACTCCTATTGTTTATATAAATGCATTTATTATTGTCCCATAGTCTCTGAATTTTAATTTTAGCAGTTTTCTCTATTTTATTGGGTGAATGAGCTGTGAGCCTGTGTTACCTTTTCAGATATTCCTGGCATTAAGGCAGGATTCGTGGCTTAAGGAGGGAGGTACATGCTTTTGCCATTGATTTCTTAATGCCAAGAGATGCTCCAATTGACTAGAATTTGACAGCAAAATTGAGTTTTTGTGAATTTTCCACATAGTTTTGTAAAACTGGTCATAAAGTTGTTCTTTCTCCTAGACATAGCTTAGCTCTTGTAGTTTTTATAGTAGAAAGAAATGCAGCCATTCATAAACTTATATGACAAGTAGCCAGTTGGTAATAAGGAAGTTCTACCATTTTTTTTCTTGCTTAGATATTGTGGCTGCAGGCTTTTTGAATGCGGCAGTTTCCTGAGACCTCTTGGCGCTTGGCCAAGGCTAAGCTGAGCAACTGTTTTCGTTAAACACACAGACACACACACGCACACACACATTTTAGGTTTTCATTACTTTTAAAGAGCATATTGTTCTAAATTGGTAGCATTCTAATGTATTTCAGAAATAATGCTTAATAACATTTTAACTGGTAAGATGTATGTTCTCCATCAACAAGGGCATGATTGCTTTTTTTAGAGTTTATTTCTTCTTTTGATGTGTGTGTTATTTTAATAAGTGGTTGTTTTTCTAATGTATTTCAGAAATGATGCTTAATAAAAGTTTAATGTCAGATGTATGTACCCGATCAGCCAGAGCGAGGATACTTTCCCCCCCTCAATAAGCTCGCTGACTTTGCTACCTTGGAGAACACCCCTTGTTTGTTCAGTGATCTTAAAATATAATGTGGGAAGCCTTTGGCGAGGATTATGTTAACAAGATGAAACAAAGAGACTTCAGAAGCAACTCAGACATATGTCTAAGTTCTATATTAATAAAAATGTACTTACTATTCCTGCTCATATGGTATAAATCATACTTACGAATAAGACACTGCAGTAGTACTGACAGAGTTATATGGATTTATATGAAAGAGTAAGATCGTAATATTCTTTGCTCCTCAGAAGTGGCATAAAATAAAACCCTTAAAGGTCTCTTGTAGGGAAAATAACATTTTATTGTTAAGCTGACATCACACTTTATGAAAAAGTCATGTTGATATAAAATAAAACGTTGTACTTTGAAGAGTGCGGCTGTTCATGCTGCATTCGAGAAGAACAAATTCAACATAAACAGGGTTTGACCGTAGCTCATTGAGCCACCTTACATATTCATACATTTTTAACTGTGACTTGTGTGTGGGTTCCTGTTATATGCCACGGACTCTGGACCCATCTGAGCAGTGGAATGCGTGCACAGGGGGTGTACGCGGGGAGGGATGTTTGCGTGCACTGCGGGGTTTGCTAGTTAAAAAGAATAAAGTGAAGCATAGTATAATTAAGGACATGGAGAACATTGTAATATCGGACATGACAATAAATTCCGACCCATTATGCGGTCTGATATTGATCGATCTGGCTAAATTATCCTCTGTGGCTATGATCCTGATGGAGGCTGAAACATGTAAATGTGATGACTATAATATAAATAAAAATTTTGTGCAAACATCCTGCAGAAGTGCATCTGCAATCTTCTGATTGATGGTTCCAATATCAATTAATTGTTGTATATGTAGGCACACTCACTTTTCTATGTTTCCTTGCCCCTAGAATATATGGCCCATATAATCTATCTGTCTGTCTATCTCTCTCTCTCTCTCTCTCTCTCTCTCTGTCTGTCTCTCAGTCTATCTATCTCTCTCTCTGTCTGTCTGTCTATCCTTCCATTATCTATCTATTCTTCCACCCATCCTTCCATTATCTATCTATCTATCTATCTATCTACTGTCTGTCTGTCTGTCTATCTATCTATCTATCTATCTATCTATCTATCTATCTATCTATCCATCCATCCATTCATCCATCCATCCCTATATTAATATTATGGGCCATTGGTGTTAATTGGAGTTATTTCTGTCAATTGTACTAGAGCTTAAGAGCAGATCATTTTATTGGTAATTTTTTGAACATGTTAAAAATAAAATGGAGAAATGCTACTAATTTAAAGACAATGAAAGCCCAAACAGTAGTTCAAATAAAGAATTTGTAGATGCGATCATGGGGCTAGGGTTCTAGTGTAATTAGAAGTTTGTCTGTGCCATTACTTTTCACAAGCCAATCAGACGTTAGCTGTTTACTAGGTTATTGCAGTTAGATAACATTTGATTGGTTGCTGCAGGCAACATTTTCACCTTTTATTGCATTAACCCCTAACTGTCTTAAGCTCTGTATACATGTCAAATTTCTGTGTGAGTGTTCTGGTTGAGAATCGCATGTGTCACTCGGGTGCCAGTTTTTCATTGATCTTCCAGCCTTACAATGCTTAAATGGGATCAGAAAATGTAATAGCATATTGTTACCTGGCAAACTTTTCCCATTATCACTTGCAATATTGCGCAATCGTAATACATGCGATTGTGCAAAAAATGCAGATCGCACATGCAGATCGCAGCCAGGGGTGCCCCTGAAACATTTGCTCAGGGTGCGCCCCTGCACCAGTGTTGACAGTGTTGGCATATAAAAGTTGTTTCAGGTGTCAAAAACCCTAGAAACACCCCTGAGCGCAGCAATGCACGTCAGCACACTAGTGTGGCCACATCAATTGGCCACACAAGTGTCCTCTTATAAAAACGTGATCATATTGTAATCGTGATCGATCGCACTTAATAGCGGACTAGTGTGGCCTAGCCCTAATCGCGTTATTGGGCCAGACCAAACATTTGCATTATTTAATATAAAATCTCAGCACATGTGGATATTTGAAGAAATGATTTGCATGCCCAAGTATTTCTTTTTTCTTTCCCTTTAATATGTAGGTGCATATTCATTAGGCAAATCTAAGGTATTTCTTATTTGATTAAGTGTATTTGATGTTAACATTTAATAAACTGCATAATGTTAAACTTTGCCTTTATGATCTGACAAGCTTCATTATATAATAAACTAGTTTAAATAAATCTTACAGGCATAAAAGTGTTCATGACACACAGAGTAAAAAACCCCTTTACATGAACAAATGATATATTGCTTAGATGTTCCAGGGAGAGTCACAGACTCCTTATTTTCATTCAGATCTTGGAACATGTGTTTTCAATCAAGCTGCAAGGCATTTTCTAGTAACTAGAGTTGCATTGAGAAAATGAATAAAAGAAATCAGAGGTGAAAGAGATTTAAAGGGCAAGTCCAATCAAAAATAAAGTTTAGCTATAAATGTTAATCACCCTCCCAAACCTAGCTTTCGCATTAATAATATGTTCCAAAGATCCTGTCCCATCTTTCTCCATCTCTGTTGAGAATACCCCCATTTCCCCTATCCAATCTGCTTGCTGCCTAGGGGTAATTATTGACTCCTCTCTCTCCTTTTCTAACCACATTAACTATGTTGCCAAAACCTGCCGCTTCTTCCTTCGCAATATAGCCAAAATCCGCAGGTTCCTTTCTCTCCCAACCACCGCTATGCTTATCCATGCTCTCATCCTATCGTGCCTGGACTATTGCAACCTACTACTTTCTGGTCTTCCTGCTTCTCACCTCTCTCCCCAGTCTATACTTAACTCCGCCGCACATATTGTTTTGCTCTCTAATAAACCGGTTCCCAAATCTCCTCTGTACCGGACAACAACCTGGCTCCCCGTTAAACAGTGCATTGTATACAAAATCCTTCTCCTAATATTTCCTCTCTAGTCTCCCCATATGTTCCTGGTCGGAACCTCCGCTCATCGCAGAACCAGCTCCTGTACAGACCCCCCAGTCGGACTGCTTCCTCTCACCTTAAACCTTTTTCTCTTGTAGCTCCCATCCTCTGGAATTCTATTCCCCTCTCTCTACGTCAAGAAACCTCAATAAGCAAGTTTAAATCTAGCCTTACATCCTACCTATCCGGTAACCAGAACAGTATATGGTATCTATATACCTATATATGATAAATCTACCCTTACATCCTACCTATCTGGTAACTAGCACAGTATATGGTATCTATATATCTATATATGATAAATCTACCCTTACATCCTACCTATCTGGTAACCAGCACAGTATATGGTATCTATATATCTATATATGATAAATCTACCCTTACATCCTACCTATCTGGTAATCAGCACAGTATATGGTATCTATATATCTATATATGATAAATCTACCCTTACATCTTACCTATCTGGTAACCAGCACAGTATATGGTATCTATATACCTATATATGATAAATCTACCCCTTACATCCTACATATCTGGTAAACTAGCTAGCCACAGTAATGTATCTATATACCTATATATGATAAATCTACCCTTACATCCTACCTATCCGGTAACCATAACAGTATATGGTATCTATATACCTATATATGATAAATCTACCCTTACATCCTAATATCTGGTAAACCAGCACAGTATATGGTATCTATATACCTATATATGATAAATCTACCCTTACATCCTACATATCTGGTAACTAGCACAGTAAATGGTATCTATATATCTATGTATGATAAATCTACCCTTACATCCTACCTATCTGGTAACCAGCACAGTATATGATATCTATATATCTATATATGATAAATCTACCCTTACATCCTACCTATCTGGTAACCAGCACAGTATATGATATCTATATATCTATATATGATAAATCTACCCTTACATCCTACCTATCTGGTAACCAGCACAGTATATGGTATCTTTATACCTATATATGATAAATCTACCCTTACATCCTACCTATCTGGTAACCAGCACAGTATATGGTATCTATATATCTATATATGATAAATCTACCCTTACATCCTACCTATCTGGTAACCAGCATAATATATGGTATCTATATATGATAAATCTAGCCTTACACCCTACCTATCTGGTAACCAGCACAGTATTTGATAGTTTTATTTGCACTGCATATGTCTCACTCCTTATACCGATTCCATTGTATCTCTGTGTTACCCACCTAACTAGATTGTAAGCTCTATGGGGCAGGGACCTCATTACCACTTGTGGCAAAGCTCTAGCACTTCTATTTATATAATTTATATATTTATATACTGAACTATCTATGTATTTATCTCCCTTGTGTGACTTTATTGTATTTTATACTGTACAGCGCTGCGTCTCAAAGTGCCTCTATATAAATAAAGATATACATACATACAAGATGCCCCTGAAATCTCTTACCTGACCCGGTTAGAAAAATACATAAAATGAAAGCTGCACAGAGGATGGATGTGGATGGGTGGAGGGGGGGGTGGGGGGAACATGCCTGAGAACCTCCCGGGGGACAAAGAAGAGACAGAAACCTTTTCAGAGGAAGACGGCTCCTACTCTTCAGTTTCCTGGACTTTGGGCAAGCACTGCAGGAGAACCATAAGGAGCAAAGGTGTATGGTAAGGAATTTTTAACACTACACGGTGGGGCCAGTATGGAGTTAAATTTTAGTTTGGGGGGTGTTGGAACAGGACACCGAGGTATACCCGAGATACAATACTGGCATTTCTGAATACCACATCGATTAACATATACAATGTAGGGAAACACATGATGGTGACGCGTTTCGAACGTAACACACGTTCTATGAATAAGAACGTGTTACGTTCGAAACGCGTCAGGCCGGTTAGCCTGTTTGTCTGTAATCAGTTTTAATGTCGAAATAAAGGATTGAAGTTTTTATTGAAAACCTGGGTCGCATGTGTCGTTTGGTGTAAGGTGTAACAGCCCAAACATAGCCGGAATCTGTGGAAAGCATTTCTGAATACCATCCTCTGTTGGACATGCTCTTTAAAGGCAAATTTAAAGGCAAATTTCTCACACACTAGCAATCTGTTAGCACATGAGAATGCACTGCACTGGATCCATTTTCAGAGCACATGCAATCTCTTTTTTGCGGATTGCATGCACTCCGGTTATTCACTATAGTGCGGATCTCAGCACAAATAGACTGCAGTGTGCGTTTTTGTCTGAATGGTATCACTATTTTGCCTTTATTATTTGCTATTTTTGATATTTACGGTATTTCTGAAACTGCGGGTCAATAAATATGGCTCTTAGAGACATGCATATTACCCGTCCAAACTCAAACCAAGTTACAAAGCTCTTACCTGTAACCCTAACCTGTTATGTTCCGCTCCTGATCTCTAAAAAAGTTGCTACACAAAATTTAGTGTGGGTGTATGACTAGCATTAAGGGTACACACTTCACAGATTTGTAGTAGATTGTATTCTCTCTATAATCAGCAACAAATCTGTACAGGGCAGATTGTTCGTGTGGCCACACAAGCATATATTAATGTGTATATATAATAAAGTAGAACAATTAAAATGTGGCCAAAATGACTGATCCCATGGCCAACAGCAATGGCAGCTGTAGAATCATGCAATTTTTTACAAATGGCCGATAATTGGTAAACCCCACAAGATCCGATGGGTTTGCCTATTATCTGCCGGTAGCCATTTAATGGTAATGTCCATATGAAAATGAAAGATGGTGGAATTTATTTCTATACAGTAGGCGGATGGGAGGAAGAGAGAATAGACGTAATTTACAATTACTTTACCAAGTGACATGAACCACAATCAAGCAGCTCACAGGCTCCTCCTGCCACCACCCCCTCTCTACTACATGTGCACATATAGTAAAGAATGGAAACCCGTCATGTCATCTAGGGGAACCTGCCACCTGCATGATAAAGGCACATTCAAGAGATGCACTGAATGAATGAATGGGAGGTAAGACTGTTCTCCCTTCTCTCCCACTCACCTGTAGAACAATTACCACCATCTTGTTTTTGAGTGGACTAACCCTTTAATGATTATCATATAATTTTTTTTTTTTAATTAAATTAGTTTCTGCAAAGAGACGCAATCCAATGAATTTATGAAAAACTAAAACAATTCAGGAATTCAACCCTTTAAAATCATCCCTTTAAAACTTTACACACAATTCATATATATTTATGACAAGAACCACCAAGTAGCAGGGGGTCAGTGACGTGTTTTAGCTCTTACAAATATTTAAAGAAGAAGAGTTGATTGGAAAAATACCTCCTTACTTTACTGTTCATATAAGGCAATCTGAACATTAAACTGAACTTAATAATATGGAATATACACATTAGGCGTTTCCTGATCTGTTGTTAAATGATTTATTGTTATTACTTTGTATACCGATGACAGATAAAGTGCATGCTGTTTTATTTTTATTTTTCTTCCAGAAATGTTTTGCTCAATTCCTCCTTTGTTGTTTTCCTTTATTCTGAGTCATCATTTGGAATCCTCAGAGCTTGGAAAATTTGGCTAATTTTATTTACATTTTTTTTTCTCTCGAAAACAATTTATCGTTCCTTGCTACTGCACTGCTATTATTCAAGGGAATGTCTACCCTTAAGCGAAAAACTGGTGAATTATCAATTACCTGCTCCAAACCCAAACTGATATATTTTGCACTTTATTACCTATGATAATACCTATATTACCTATAATAATAATAATAGGATAATTATTATTACCTGCATTACTAATAAGATATTTATGGATAATTATTGTCCCCATTCTGGCCGTGTAAGCTGACCCCTCCCACCATGCAGTCAATCAAGGCTGTGACTGCTGACATCACAACCAATGATTGGCTGCCAATTCTCCTGCTGCCTCTTCTGCACATGCTCAAACTTATTAAAAGCTCATTGAGCAGAGGGAAGAGGCAGATACCTATGCCAGAAAGGAATATAAATTATCATTTCATATCTGGTTACAAATGCATGTAATAAAGTGGTAAAAATAGCAGTTGGATTGGGGGCAGGTAAATGGCAATTCACCAGTTTTTTGTTTGAAGGGTGGACATGCCCTTTAAGGCTTCCTAGCACAAAAACTTCCACTTTTGTCTTGCTCACTTTGCATACACTACAGTCTCACTTGTGGCTGGGAAATTCACCTGGAACAGCCATAGGCTCACAATTTGTAGTTGATATCTCTTCGATAGATTTCAGTGAGATTAACCAGGATTCATGGAATTACTTTTGTTTATATTATCTTTGAAAAAAACAACACCTAACTGTTTACTCCTCAATTCACAAATGAATTCGCAAATGAATCCCTTACAATATTTCCCCATACACAGCATCAATATTTTGATCGATCCGTCGAATTCGATCAAATCGATCAGAATAAAAAAAAAATCAAAGACATTTTCTTGTGTTTTATCGCCATTAGACGATATTGGACTGTTTATCTGAGAAAAAAAAATCTATATTCAGATAAGGCAGAATATTTTAGTCTACCCTGTCTTCCAGAACCTACTATCCGTAGTTTTCAAGCTGAAAGATTGGCAGCACGATTGGCAGCACGAGGTTTGGAATTACAATAGATTCTTCCAATTGGATTTACTTTAATTTAGGCCAACCTGAAATCTGATTGGAAAACCATTGGCCCGTGTATGTCTAGCTTAAAAGGCATGTCCAGTCAAATGCATAGCACCCCCCACAAACCCCAGTTCCCTCGCCGCTGCTCCTCTGCTCTGCGTCTGACAACAGCTCTACTTCCGCGACTCTCAGTAAAGGTGCGGTGTGATGTCACGCCCAATTGCCTGACAGCCTGACCAGGAAGTAGAGCGGCTGTCAGCACAGAATCCCTCTGCTCCTGTTTTTGCTCAAAGCAGGAGCAAGGGGCGGCACCTAGGCAGCGAGGGACCGGGTCAGGTAAGTTTTTTAAAAAACCTTTAAACTTAGTGTGACCCAAGCAATGCATAAAACAATACCTATATGTAACCTATAAGGTAACAGTCCAAGATTCTTTGCTTCAGAAACTATGATAAACAAAAGATATTAGAGACCCCTGAAACAGATAAAAGTCCGAATGCAGTTAGAGGCGCTAAGATCTTACTGCAGGAAAGGTAAGTTTACAATCGCCCGCCTTTTTTTTTTTTGCTTACAGCATTCCCTTGATTTCTCCAATATTACCAAAGGTAAGTCATTTTTCCTATTTGGTTGCGCTCATTGTATTGATTGCATTATGCCACTTTGTAGGCGTAGAATGATTGGCGTACAGGCATGGCTGTACACTATTGAAAGTTGTATTGAAAGTAGGTCAGTCATTTATCTTTTTGGCACATTCAGGTTTTAACTGGCTGGGCTGGTAAAATTTCATCAACGTAGAAAACATGTCTGGAACTTAATTAAACTTATTCCTATTCCTTTTCATGATATCTTCAGCAATGTGCCTCAGAGAATGTAATAACGGGCTCAAATACATTATTGTCAAAGTTTAAGCCTTAACTGGTAACTTTTTACTTTTAATATGGCCAACAAACAATATACATATAGAAAGGATAGCAGTAAAACGTGTGTCTCCACCTGGTGGCTAAAATGTGGCTGTGTTAAGATATCAGTCATTTAGCATGTAAGTATTCTGCGTAACTTGTAATTAAATATTTGTTCCTTTTTTGACTTATTTTATATTAGACTTAGTGGTTGTGTTATGATTAATTGTGTTTAAAGGGCATGTTCACCCTTAAAAATGATTTTTGATATGTTGCTCCCCCATGTATGGTAGCCCCAACCGCATGATTAGTATTTTCCAAAAGCTCCCCAACCTTATACTCCCTCGTTCTCCGCTGCACTGCCGGCCCTCTGCTTGCGAGAATGCAAGAGAGGGCGGGCCGGCATCGTCGTGTCTGTGATTGGCTGAGCGGCAGCCAATCACGGACGTGGCTGACGGTCATTCAGTGCAGCGGAGGAAAGAGGGGAGGTAGTAAGAGTTTGGGGAGCTTTTTGAAAATACTAAACATGCGGTTGGGGCTACCATACATGGGGGAGCAGCATATTAAAATGGTTTTACGCTAGGGGGAGGGATAGTGGAACGGGAGGGAGAGGGAGGGGGAGGGAGGGGGGAGAAGGGCTGCAGTACGCATGACAAATATCTACATGAGCAAGGTAGCAGGCAGAGCCCTGCTAGCCTCCTGGTGGACAGTTTTTGGCACTTTAGGGGGGGTCTACAGGAGAACCCTATGGAGCTGGGATGTGAGGTAAGGATTACACTACACTACATGGTGGGGCCATTACTGGGGGGGATTATAGTTTTGGGGGTGGACATGCCCTTTAATATAATAGTGTTCCTTAGGTTTTGAGGGGAAAATATGAATTTCCTAAGACAGCACCAGATTTGTCATAGAGCTTTGGAAAATTCCCATTCATTAAAGCCTTTGAGCCTTTCTGTTTAAGGCCTGTGTCATTATTGTACTGTATATACTGTATATATCCAGTGGCTAAAATCTCCAAATATATATTTCTGCTAACAGATAATATCCGTAGGGTCAAATGGTAAAGCTCATATGCTTGAAGCAGTCAGATTACTTATCGATCTATTCATTTCATCTGTTCTGTTATTTGCACTCTGGGCATTGCGTCTAGGATACAGTATCCAATCTGGCGTCCATAGATTTTTATTATTATTCTTTATTTATAGGACACAAACCAATTATACAAGGCTGTACAACATAAGTTTAATGCACAAAAGCCATACAAAAACATTAAAAACACGGATCTTACAGTGACACAGGAAGACTCGATGGGCCATGACTGCAATAAATCTCAATCTAGAGCAAGAAATAGCTACTACAGTTGTACATAAAACTCCCTTGAAAACCCATGTAGAAATTGATGTAAAAATGGCATAAAAGAAAGGGAGTGCTGCCATTTATTTTATAAAAGGAGCTGAAACACCCTATCATGGAGACCCTATCATGGAGACCCTATCATGGAGACCCTATCAAGGAGACCCTATCAAGGAGACCCTATCAAAGAGACATGCTTTAGCCTTTGCTTTAACGTTTCTGTAGACCACCTTTTGTGGTTGGGGACTGACAAACTGGCCCACAGGGTTAGAGGGGAAACACCCCCCCCCCCGGTGGGCTCACATCTAATGAAATTTTAGGTGGTCCACTAAACACATCTTGGTGGACATCTGGTCTCAGATTTCCTGGTGGGCCCCAAAAGTCAAGTCTGACACTGTGTAAAGCAACTGATTACTAGGGATGCACTTGGATTTTATTGATTTACTGATGGAATTCCAATACGTAACTACCAAAATTTGATGAATTTTTAAAAATGGAGTTTAAGTGCTAGGCCACACTAGCTCATTTATAACTCACTTGCGACTGTGTTTTGCGATCTATTAGCATGTGAGAATCACGTGTCAGCCTATTACAATGTTGGTGGTTGCTATTCATTTTTGAAGTGCATGTGATCACCATGTTTTTGCAAATTTCATGTTCTTAGATTTTAGATTATTACAGAAATTGCAGAGCAAAAGCACAAATTTTAAATTGCTTTTGCGCATTTCATGCGTGTTACCGTGTGCTGTTATGTTTCTGCAGCCTTAGTGTTCCAGTTATTTTTAGGTAAAAAAAAAAAATCATGTAAACAAGTAAAAATATGTAAACTAGTAAAATATGTAGCACTATTTCACAGCTCGATATTTTATCTCAGGAGCAAGGAGAGATAGAGATGTGGTGAAGAAAGGAGGAGGAAACACAAATTGATCCAAATTCCTGGCCTAATTCTTACTTTTGAGACATCCCAAGGTTCCATTTTCCCACTGTGCACCACTCTACTTTTGCATAGTACTGACAGAGGTATAAACTAGCACAAGCTGCTAACAGAAAGAATATTGTTAAATTTCCCCATAATTAGTTTTGAAAATTGGTTCATAAATTATGTAAATAAATGATGCTTCTGTTTCTGGAAGATCAAACCATATACCATGCCAAGGATCCTTGTGCATGTGAATAAGTCAAGACAACGCTCAATCCACATTGTCAACATGGTGGTAATCTTCTATTGAACATGCACAAGTAAAAAAGTGTAGACAGATGATGTAGACGACTCATTATTGCTGGATGCAGATGAAAGAGCTGTCAAATCAATCCACATACTTCTAATCACTGACTAAGCAAAAATGTTTTACTTAATTTAATGGCGTGTTCTTGGAACACATGGGTCTTGCTGCAGGGAGTTGCAGTATAGCACTCATTACACACCCCAATTATCAAGTAAATTAAGATGCAAATCCAAACATATATTAGGCCTTTGACATCTCTTTCCAATTTTTGACTAGACAAAGCAGGGCCAATGCTTAAAGCCTCTAAACAAGACACATTACTGCACCATGCTGTTTGCAAGTTTTATAAATAACCTTATTGTGTTCTTAGGTTTTTGACTGTTGTAAACTTCCAGCTGTAACTTCCTTCCTTCCCAGTAAGTGGTTTGTAATGTGGGTGCATATGGGCTGTGGTCTAAAGGCTATGTACACTGGGAAATTTGTTTTTTTAATTGCCCATTACTGGAAACTGTTCTTCCCAACTATCACTGTACCATTTTTGTTGATCTGTCTCCTATTACTTTTGATATCTAGTCTGAAACACCTTACGTTTCAGCTGTCAATCAAATGCCTTATTATCATAAACTCTTCTGTTAGGTGTAGTTTTGCTGTAGCTGGAATGGTGGCAGTTCGTACATGAACTGCATGACGGGAAATTCCCTGTCCCTATGCTGCCCCATAGGGATTACTAATCATGCTTGCCCTTACAGAGTCAGATAGTCTGGCAGGGGGCTGGGGGGACTGAGATTGAGCAAAACAAGTACTGGATTGAAGTCGTGCAGCAACACAAACACATCAGAGTAAGTGCTGCTTACATATATTCATTTATAGATTGAAATGAGGCAAATTTACTTTTTTCAGTGAACAATTCCTTTAAAGAAGACAAGGCTTGTAATAGGTTTATTGGTCCTTCCTTCCTCTTTGGATTAATTCCAGCCAAGAGCCCTGTGACAAAGAGATCATATATTAATCCTAATATAACAAATAGCAATGTGTAACAAAGTGCCTAGCATGGTGTCAGGGCTCCTTAGCATAACATTTATTTTACCAAGTCTAGAATTCTAAATGGTTGTCATAGGTCAATAGACTTTATTAAGGCAAGCCTTTGATCTTTTAATGATCAGTGTAAATAGAGCTTAAGAGAGCAATTTTTTATAGTGTGAGTGATACGACAAAAAGGTAGAGCATCAGCTATGTCCATGTGTATAGCTGCCGATGGATTCGATACATTTACTTTTTAATAAATCTTTTGGTGTCTGGAATAAGACAGGTTTTTAGGTATTTAAGTCAACAAGCGAAATGATGTCCTCGCACAAAATGAAACGTTTGTGTCTGTGCCTCATTTCTTGCTGTCGAGGTGTTTTGTAAATTGAAAATGGAAAGTTTTATTTCTTATTTCTTCCTCCTTTCCACATGGTTTCCTTTTCCCATTTTCATTTGCCACCTAGTTCATGTTTCATTAATTTGATTTATAAAATGTATTACTTAAATACGTAAGACAACAAGAAGCTTAATTTGAGGACGGATAATAGTTTCACCAATGTTTGTCGTGTTCCATTCACAACTACACGCTGACTGTTGGGTGACAGTCTAATTTTACAGCCAGTTGAGATGCATCCAAGCATTCTTAGGCACGCATACAAGAAACTGCCATTATGCTTAAATTCCGTGCCTCGGTGTCCTCACGCACTAGATATAATTTAATGTTATCACAATGAAGATAAACAAGCTATGGAAACTTATTGTTCTAATTTTTACAACAACAAAAAATAGAGCACTAAACATAAACGATATATGTTTGTGTGTGTGTTTTTCATGGGACAATACTGAAGATATGACACTTTGGGCCTCATTTACCCAGAGCCACAAATTGCTCCAGACAAATATGGCTTTCAGTATTTAATACTGGATTTGCACCTTGTGGTAAATCCCAAAAGTTAAACTTGCGCTAATCTATTCAATATAGGTTAGCAAAATTTTAACCCCTATTTTTAGCACAACACAGGTGGGTAAATCAGGCCCTTTAATTCAAAGTAAAGTAGTCAGTGACCAGCTTGTATAACATTGTATATTTGCTCTCCCCTCAAAACAACCCAACACACAGTCATTAATGTATAAACCGCTGGCAACAAAATGAAGTACACTCCTTTGTGGAAAATGTTCAAATTGTGCCCAGTTATGGATGTGACTCAGTAGTGTTACAAGGACTCAGATGTGAATGGGCACAGTGTTCTCCCCAGAATTTTTTTCCTGCCGGGTGGCAGGAAAAAGTAGCCGGGTGGCAGGAAAAAGTAGCCGGGTGGGGTAGGATGGGGAAATTTGGTGGTAAGGGAAAATGTGCACTGCATCATGCTCATTATATAGGTCAGAGATGTCTAACTTTCATCCCACTAGATGTTTGAAAACTATAACTCCCAGCATTCCATGGCTGTAGAATGCAGGGAGTTGTAGTTCGTCAACATCTGCAGGTAACCCATGTAACATAGTAGCACAAGCACATGTGATACCCTTTTGTGGCCTTGGAGATCTTGGAAAAGCTAGCTAACGTGCTAAAATAATCTTGCAAGTGTAAAAAAGGGGTCTGGGCTGGGCAGTTTTGGCGGGAGTTTTTACTGACCTATTGGCACACCTATTAAACCTACTTCTAAATTCTTTTAAATCTTTTTAAGTGTTCTCTCAAGAATTTATTTCCAGCCGGGTGGCATGAAAAAGTAGCCAGGTGGGCCGCCCGGCTAAAAGACCCTAGGGAGAACACTGGGGCATCTGGTGTGTTAAATTTGGTATTATCGCTCTAATAAGTCTCTCATACTGATCCCTGAAGTTAAACATTGCACCTCATGGTAAAGAAAACACTGAAGATCTGAAAAAAAGTTTTTGTAAGTCTACAAAAATACTCTTGAGATTTTCTTTTGCAAATAGACGTGCAAATAGAGCGCTGTCACAATTGCTGCAGAGGTAAAAGGGGTGGGAGGTCAGCCTTTCAGTGCTCAGACCATACACCATACACGGCATCAAATTGGTCTGCATGGCTGTTTTCCCAGAAGGAAGCCTCTTATAAAGATGATGTACAAGAAAGCCGCAAAGACAAGCAGAATAAGGACATGGATTACTGGTATCATGTACCGTAGTCTGATGGGCATGGATTACTGGTATCATGTACCGTGGTCTGATGAGACCAAGATAAACTTATTTGGTTCAGATGGTCTCAAACGTGTGTGGCAGCAACTATGTGAGGAATTTAAAGATATCTGTGTCTTGCCTACAGTTAAGCATTGTGGTGAGAGTGTAATGGCTTAGGGCTGCATGAACTGCTGGCACCGAACAGCTAGAGTTAATTGAGGGAACCATGAATAACAACATGTACTGTGACATACTGAAGCAGAGCTTGATCACCTCTCTTCAGAAACGGGGCCACAGGGAAGCATTCCAACATGATGACTACATCAAAGACCCCTCCAAGACAATCGTTGGCTTGGTAAAGAAACTGAGGGTAAAGGTGCTGTACTGGCCAAGCATGTCTCCAGACCTAAACCCCATTGAGTTACATTTTTCACTTAGGGATCTACTCACTTCTGTTGCCAGCGGTTTAGACATTAATGGCTATGAGTTATTTTGAGTGGACAGAAAATTGACACTGCTATACAAGCTGTTCACTGATTACTTTACATTGTAGCGGTAGGGAGTATAGAAGAACACACAGGTCTTTTGCTGTGATACATGAAGGTTTATCGTACTAACGTGTTTCTGACTCACGTCAGTCTGAAACATGTCAGTAGAATAAACCTGTACACAGCATAAGACCTGTGTGTTCTAGTATACACCCTACTGCTACTATTTTGTTTCTAGTAGTAGGATTTGGTGGAACACCAGAGGGAAAATATACTCAGACTGGGGCAAGAAGGATTGGGAACCCCTATGTGTTTGCAGTTATTGTACTTTACATTGAACCAATGTATCATTATCTTAATGTCCTTTGAAAAGATATAATAAAATATTTTTTAAAATGTAATTGGTTTACTCACTTTTGTGTGATACTGTATATACTGTATATGTATGTGCGTATGTGCTTTTTTCTCTCTCTATCTGTTTGGTGAAAAGATATCAGTTAATGTGATAACATCTGGCTGAAACGTATTGCTGCCAAAGAAAGAATGGTTTCCTCTCGGTGGGCCTGACTAGAATGTGATGCTGTGCAGATGTGCAGCCAGCCCTGACTGTAAAACTTATAAACATTGTCATAACATTGTTCGACTTCTCTAGAATTTCCTGTCTTCTGCTTAGCACTTTATTACGAAGCCTGGCGCGCGGCCAAGTACAACTCACTGAGTCCGGGCCTCTTTGGCTTCCATTCTAAAAAACAAGTCCAGAATTCATTGGGTTTAATTTGATATGCAAGATTTGATAACATCCACTTGTTAAAATAAAGCAGATTACAGTCCGTGCTAGATTTACACGACTCCTAAAAGCACAACGAAAAATAAAACGATGGAGGGGGTGGTGGGAGGGGGTTAGGCATTTTTGCATTTCTGATATTTGGCAGCTGAATATTTTCCCCATTTTTTTCTTTCTTTTTCTTTTTTATTTGTAAAAAGAGACTTTGACTAGGGAACAGCTGATTCAGAAGCTGGACGGCTTACAGAAAACTTGTTCATTTCCTGTATTAGCTGAAGTTCCCTGGGCAGAGAATAGGCCTTTCTTTCAACACTTCTGAGCACGTTCTTACTCTTGGCGTATTTTCAGATTAGGAAGGCCACATGAGGCTTGTTGCCTGTACGCCATAACAAAATGTTAAGGTGAAAACAAATGAATTAGCTTCACTTTCGTGAAAGAATATCCTCCGCCAGAGTTGAACAGCACATTAATAAAGCAACATATGTAGACGTGTTAACCCAATTTTGCGTGATTGATTGGGAATTTTGGACCACAGGCTGTGATTAACAGAGCATTAATCAGGAAGCAGAAACTCTTCGGGGAATCCTTTACATGATGTAGTATTTTTTTTAATCTACTCATATTTTCAATGAATATATTAGGTAACCTTGTTTTGTTTTTACTTAATTTGTCATTTACATTGTTTGCATAAAAAATAATTCAAAGCACTTGTTTTTATTTATTTTATTTTTTTTGCATTTTTCCTCAAATAGCACATATGGCAGATTCAGTGATTTCAGAAATCTTTATTCTTCTCTCCTCTCTGCCTACTGAGAACAAAATCTACAAATCCTCCAACTCCCCACTCTTTAGACAGGCAGACTATCAGACTGTTTTTCCAAAAGCCAGATCAGCATTGCACGCTGTGCCGTTATAAAGGAAACTTGACCCCGAGGGAAGCACTGTACATTACTATGGCCAGAGCTGTAAATATTTTTTTTTTGTAGGGTGGCGTAATAAAATTGTAGGGTGGAGTCTATTAAATAATAAATCTGTTACCAAATCCCCAATTGCTCTTGAAAAGAGAGAAATAGAATAGAATAGTTATAGAATTTTAAGCCACCATTTAAATTTTCCTGAACTTGTTGACAGTTACCTTGGTTATTTAAACATTTCTTTGCCTTGGCGTACTTGAGTATCGTGTTTGATATAAATCTAATATTTTCTTTTTGTAACATAATGACTATTGCAAGAATTTTTCATAGTATAGAAGCCTATTGGGTTTAATTTAGACAGTTATAGTTTTGGAAACAGTTGGTTATGGCTGAAATAGTCGAATGTTAAGGTAATTTAGAACTTGGTTTATTCTTTCATACGATGAAAACAAAGTAATGCATTTTCAATAAAAATTGGGGGGGGGGGGAAATCATGCACATCAACAATTGTAACAAAATTGGCAGTAAAAAGATAATTTGAATAGAAACATTTTCCCCTTTTTGTGCACTTTGATGTCCATTTAGATCCAACCCATGGATCCACAGATGAAAAATAGACGATTATCGAAATAACCCTCGAAAGTAATGATCGATTTCGGTAACTCTCGAAAATAGAATGCGGAAGCTCGAAAACAGCCCGATCGTGAGGAAAGATAGTTTTAAAATAAGTTTTGGTTCTATTTACAGGTTCCCCAGACCATTCCCCAGGCCTCTGTGTCATTTACAGTAACCTACTATTACTATTTGTCCCTCAAAATGGACAGAAACCTTCCCATTCCCCAGGTCTCTGTGTCATTTACAGTAACCTACTATTACTATTTGTCCCTCAAAATGGACAGAAACTTTCAACATTTTTTCTCTCATAGACTTCAATGGGTTTGTTTTTCGAATTTCAAAATTTTCGAAAATGTAAAAAATTTGAAAATGGAATGAAACTCAGCAGTTCCGAACATCTCTATTGGATAGCTTTTTTAATAAAGTTAATTCTCGATTTGCGGCTGCTGCACGAGTACTGGAAGAGGCACTCATGCAGCCATCGCAAACCAATTTACCAGAGGCTACGTGGTTGTTTGCGCGTAAGTATTTAAAGCTGGGATTAAACACTTACGTACGCTTCAGATTCACCCAAAGTTGCACAGCCTCTAGAAAATCCAGAACGGGAGATTTACCCAGAGAGCTTGCGCCTCTGTGTTAATCTTTTATTGAATCTCCCTGTATATATGACCATTTAATCTTTGCAGCTGCATGGGATATCTGCTTTACGGTTGTGCAATATTGTGAAGTGCAATATTGTGAAGTTGAGTCATAAAGAGAGGGACCAGTGATTTTCTTTTAGGAATAATAGGGAGCAAGGTAAAGTAGGGTTTTGGGGGTCCTGACTGTGAGGTGTGGGGGTGAACATGCTCTTTAATAATTGTAAGGAATGAACGGTTCAGGTTATGTGAGATTATATATCTATAATATAGCAATTAAAAGTCCTCACAAAAAAAGGCTCAACTCTGATAAATCACTTGATAAATAACTGCAATTTTAAGGGGAAGAACTACAAGAGTTTTACCGAGAATGGATTTCATGATAAACATAAGAAACAGACAGGTTATAAAATGGAGACTTGGGTATTCTTTAACTAATCTATTCCATTTTCTACTTGAAACTAACTACTGGAAATAAGCCACACAGTTCATATTAAAATGTATGCGGCATTCTGTGTTAAGCTAGCTATTGACCAGGCAGCAATGTTATAGTTGTCTAGTTATGTTTTAGTTACCCTTATCATCCTACAGAATTAATTTTCATTTATTTTTCTAAATATATTCAAACATTTCTTAAAGCCTTTTCTTACTGTGCTGATATTATTTTTATGCTGTACATTCTCATTAATATTACTGTACAAGCTTCTCTGTATATCACCTTACGGACACAGAGACCTTCTGTAGACATGTGGATAAAAATTGTCTCATTAGCCCGCATTAGCATCATTATGCTGGACAAGAAAATATTTTATTAGATCTCTTAAAAACAATTTCCTTCTATTTGCACAGACTGATGTTGTCTTGTTGTATGTAAGTGTTGTATATAGAATTGAATCCTATGAAATCTGGATCAAGCGACAATATTTTTTAACTGGCCCAGGTAAACCTGTACTTTTCATTCATTTGCATTTTTTGAATATATTATTTAAGGGCATACATACACACATTATTTAATTCCTCTTTTTTGATTTGATAATCAAAATCATAAATATAAGCATGGTATCAGTTCCTGATACAGAGAGTACAGTGTGTGCTTTGTTGATATGCACTCCCCTTGGCTAAGTAATCCTTACACATGTCCGATGGCACAATCCCATGGCGAAGGTCCATTTGGAGCGATAGTCACGCGTATATGCGTTCGCTTGAACGGATTGACAAATGACACGTGGGCAAACACATACACACATACGATTATCTGCCGAAACGTGTGCACACTCTAATAGCAAGATTTATATGCATAAAGAATAAAATACTTATTAAGTTTAGAATCCAGGGAAAGGGTGTTTTTGGCTATCATGGACCTTTATAGAATTCAGTGATGTACAGTTGAATAAGAACCTTAATAAGACTATACTAGTGTTGGGTGTTTGAACAATTTATTTCTATTCTATTTCTACTACAACTTACAGAGTTTTCTTATTTCTCTCTGTGTATTTATATCTGGGTTTTTTTTAAGACAATTGCCTTGGATCTGTATGGTTTTAACACTGCCTGCAGATTATACTTTACCTGTAGAGGCCATTGATCTTCTTCACTTTTTAAAAATCCTTCTTATCACCTCCCACAGATTGGTTGTCAGTTGAAACGGTGTCTGATAATCCTAGCAGTGGCTTGGAGGGGTTTAAACTTCTGGATGGGGGTTTAGATTAAGCCAAAGAAATGTTTAAGCACAAAAAGAAGTCTTTTCAAAAGCACACAAAGTTTTTACGAAATATATATATGTGGCCTTTAGAAACACTGTTGTTTTTAAGACCTTCTATCCTAGTAATATTTTTCTTCAAACATTTTGGTACCTCCATTTGATTTCTTAATTTCTACCTTTTTCCTGTTGTGACTGGCCTCTTATTAACTAAGCAACATAATTGTGGATAATTTAGCCATGTGTGTAATGTGTGTAAAGGGTCCAGATGATCAACCTGTTAGCTGATTAGTCATATAATCCACCAAGTGGGAGGTAGGCATGACCCTCGTCAGTCAACAGATGACCTCATTCACAAGCAAGGACCATCAATCATCCTAACGTTACCTTTCAGCTGATCAACAGAGCCAAATAAGTCATTAAATAGGTTGACTGCATTTATGAACTATGCATTGTTTAATCATTCATTTATACAAAATAACTGCATGTGGGGCATATATATAAACATCAACAGACTCCACTTGCACTCCTCCTTGGGTAAATTGCCCGGGTGCCTAACAGGAAAAACCACATATACCTCCAGACCCAGGGCACTCACGGGACTTCAAACAGCCATTCAGTTAAAAAGTGAACAAGAGATCTACGTGTTTGAGCCATTGTTCGGCCGTCCTCAGGATCGAATTGTTTGCTTTACTTGCACCATCTTAAAGATGGGGCAGGATCCTCTCACCGCCACCTTAACCATATGCATGCTACCTCAGTGAATTAAAACAACATACCTTCATTAACACGACATACCGACTAAAACCCGGTTTTACACCTTTGTATAATAAAAACTTGAGGGCACTCAAAGTCCCATGAGTGCCCTGGGTCGGGAGTTACTATATTGAAATGTTTACAAAGATTTTTTCATGAAAATAATAAAAATGTGCACATAAAGTCTTATTTTTTGGGGGAGCTGAAAAGCCTTCCCCATTTGTAATATTTTTTACTCCACAGCCATTACATTGGTTTTAATTAAAACATTTTTTTAGTTTTTTTTCCTCACTGATAGGAATTAACTTGTGAAGTAATATTATTAAGTGGTTTCCATGTTATTTCATAACCAGAGCTATTGTCATTTCACCCATCATGTTAATACATTTTTATATAATAAAGTTTATATATATACTGGATACTGCAAAAAAATCAATTATAAATGCTCTAAATATACAGGTCCTGGGTGCTTCTGAGAGCCCTCACTGTTCCATCCTAAATAAAATGTGGCAACATATTGCTTCAACCATGAAATAGTCAGAGTGTTGCTGTTTAATTCACCTGTGCAATTTTCCCATTGTAAATATTATTTAGTCTTTCAGAATATAAATAATTAATTGTAACCATGCACTGGCACATTTGGGCTTATGTTTAGGGTCATTTCAGGAATGAGCTCCTGTAAATATCACCATCAGATGTCTGAATAATCAGATATTTCTTTAGGTTGATATGCTTGGGAAAGTTCTCATTGATCCAGGTCATGGTATATCTGTTGTATTCAGTTAGATCAAGAGGACTTGAAGTTTAGTCATTGAAGACATTTTGTAAGTCATCCGACTGGCTTTCTCAATTCAGAATGACTTGTACAAGAATCTCTTGGCAACAAGTACCTTGTAAGAGTGATTTGTATGTGGGGGAGACAAAACAGCAGCTACGCCAATGTATGGCCCAGAATAGAAGAGCCAATTCTGAGTTCAGGACTCAGCCGTGTACCTGCATCTTAAGGAAAAAGGACATACCTTTGAAAATTGTAATGTCAACACCTTGGCAAAGGAAAAGGATTGGTTCAAGAAAGGTGTCAAGGAGGCCATTTATCTGAAAATAAAGAAACCAAGCCTGAATAGAGGTGGGGGTTTTTAAACACAAACTGTCTGCCATGTACAATACTGTGTTAAAGGGCATGTCCACCCCCAAAACTATAATCCCCCCCCACTACTGGCCCCATTGTGTAGTGTAGTTTAATCCTTACCTTACATCCCAGCTCCATCTGGTTCTTCTGCTATCCCCCCCTAAAGTCCAAAAAACTCTGCCTCCTGTCACTCCTCCGGGAGAATTTTGCCATGTGCAGAAGAGCCCCCCCCCCCTCCCTCTCCCTCCCGATTAGGATTCCCTCCCCCCTGCCGATCAGCCAATCACAGACACGACCGCCCCTCTGCTTGCATTTTCTCGCAAGCAGAGGGCCTGGCAGCGCGGCGGAGGAAAGAGGGAAGGTAAGTAATGTTTGGGGCACTTTCTGATAATAAAAATATAGCGGTTGGGGCTGGGGGAATATTATATAAAAAATTTTTTAGAAGGGTGGACATGCCCTTTAATGCCTTACCCTGGGCAGTTTCTAAAACACCTCTTAGCCTCAATGCTATCACACCGTGCATTTAGAAGGTCCCTAACACATTGCTGTTATATGCTAATTGAGATTTCCTAGGATATTTATTGCAAAGATATTCTTGTACAAGTCATTCTAAATTGAGAAAGCCAGTCGGATGACTTTAGGTTTTGCTTGAGAATACCAATAAAACAAAACTTTGAGTTAATGATGTTTTGGCTTCTGTATGTTCTTATGCCAGTTACTCTAGCTTTAATATTCTCCACATGTTTAATATATTAACTGCTGATCCCTATTTATTTGATCTGATTCCGCTGTTCAGATTTAGTTGCATATATAGTGTGGTCTGTACAGGGTTCCCTTGTTTTAGTTGCTGTAACTGCATTCATTATTGATCACGAAAAAGGCAAACACAATTTTAGAAGTTATTAACCGAGGGTCTTCATCCCTGGGTCATAATGCTGCAAGCAAGCCCTGCAAAGACGACTTTGTGAAATTGCTTGCAGGACTTCCCTACTATAGACTGTGGTGGGGCTGGTCTGTGGTGGGGCTGGACTGTGGTGGGGCTGATCAATGGGAAGATGTGCTCCTTGCAGAGCCTGCCTTCCCAATGGTTCAATACAGGGAAGTAAAAGGGGCATGTTCAGAGATGGCTTTTGTAAGCTGGCTTTGGAGGCTTCATTCACAGCATTATGGTAAGACCCAGGGGTGAGGATCTAGCGGTTTAGGTCCTTATCCTGGGCACTATCAAAAGGAGAAGGGGAAGGGGGGGCAGACAGGAGGCCATAATTGCCATTTAAACAAATCAACTATGCACAAGAAATCTACTTCAACTAAATTTTATCAGAACAACTTCTATATTTATGACTTTCTATCAACATTTAACTTTTCATCACTGCAAGCTCACATTGGTTGAATTTTTGTATTGCCAAGAATGCCTGTCAACTATTTAAATGTTGCATTTTTTGCGTTTATTGTTAATCTAGACTATATCTTGTTATGCTGTTATCTATGATTTACTGAGCCACTGTCCAATTTTTAAATGTAAAATTCAGGTTCTTAATATTTCTGCTTCTTTATCCCCAACAATTAGAATGGATAGAAAATTGGTTAATGAATAGGATACAGAGAGTAGTTGTTAATGGGGCTTCATCATTATGGACTAAAGTGCTAAGTGGGGTGCCACAAGGTTCTGTGTTGGGGCCGCTTCTATTTAATCTATTCATTAATGATTTGGAAGTGGGTATTGTCAGCAAGGTTTCTGTGTTTGCTGACGACACAAAACTTTGTTGATCATTAAAAAACTTCAGAGGATGTGCAATCGTTGCAGGGGGATCTAGATAGATTGTCACATTGGGCTGCTAAGTGGCAGATGAGATTCAATGTTGATAAATGTAAGGTGATGCATTTTAGACTTAAAAATCCCTGTGCTACTATAAATGGCTCTGTGGTAAGTGAATCCCAGTTGGAAAGGGATCTTGGAGTTTTGGTGGATAACAAACTTAAAGGTAGCAAGCAGTGCCAGGCGGCAACAGCCAGAGCCAGTATGGTATTGTCTTGTATAAAGAGAGGTATGGATTCAAGGCAGGAAAATGTAATTCTCCCTCTTTACAAAGCATTGGTAAGGCCTCATTTGGAATATGCAGTGCAGTTTTGGAATCCTGTGTACAAAAAGGACATCTTTGAAGAAGGGCAACTAAATTAATAAGGGGATTGGGGGAGCTTGAATATGAAGAGAGACTGGAAAAGTTACAATTATATACGCTGGAGAAAAAGCGCTTGCGTGGGGATATGATTACTGTGTATAAATACATTAACGGGCCATACAATAAACTATCTGGGGCATTGTTCACCAATAGAACAACGGTAAAGTTCTGGAACTGTCTTCCAGTGGACTTTGTTATGGCAGGTTCATTGGTCATTTTAAAAAAAAGGCTGGATGAGTTTCTGCAAACAAGGAATGTTGCAAGTCACTGGTATTAATACATAAAGTTGATCCAGGGAAATTTCCGATTGCCACTTGGAGTCAAAAAGGAATTTTTTCCCCCTTGATAAATTTGGAGGGTTTTTTTTTTTGCCTTCCTCTGGATCAACAGTTAGGCATGAAATGAGGATATTGCTTCATGGGTTGGACTGAATGGACGTATGTCTTTATTCAACCTCAAATACTATACTAATTGCTCCTTCATTGTCGATGGTAACAGTCCATCTATAAACTTCACATTATCATACCCCATAGGCATAGCCAGCCAACAAAGCTACTTGGCCAACTTTTAAAGGTCAAGCATTCAAGTAATCAAGTATTCATCAGGGAAAGGTTTTCGTCTCAATTTATTTCTGAGTATGTCAAAGGATATATCAATAAAGTAGAAGCACACTTATACAGTATGTGATGGGTATGGGTATCACTTTCTTTAGTTGACTAAAATGAGGGCTGTCCAACCTACCTTCAGTTAGGGGGGTCACACTGAAAGCACTTCATATACTGACTGGGCAGCTCCATGTAACCGAGACCCACTCCCACACGTAACTCTACCCAATCCAAAGGTCGAATGAGGGCCTAATTTTATTCCCCATTTAGCCCATGCTACCTATGGACTGCATGTTAAACACCTATGACTAAGAATGTTATCTATTTAGTAGTCCATACAAATTGCTTATGTTTAGTTATGATGTGAGTTCTTGTTGCGGAAATAAAGATTTCCATTTCAATCATATGCATAATATAGTAGCAATGCGTTATGAGTTAAGTGTTTCACCCACAAGTTGTTATTTCACTGACAGCAAATGGCAACATATTATGTCCTACATCTGAGTAATGTGTACATACTGTTTATATCCTTTTCAGCGAGGGGGGGGGGGGGGAATCGAAATATGCGGCTTCGTAAAACAAGACACAGAACGTTTTACATATAAAAAATTGCAACCAGATGTGCAGCAATTGTAGCAGTCAGACAGATTACAGTGTTTTATTATGAAGTAAAAATATTTTAATTCAACTTGTCAGCAGGAGCGAGACTAATAGGCCTAGTAGGCTGTGTTTCATTAAAGGGTAGTTTATGTGCAGTATCAATCAGTGTGGCCGATCTCTAGCTGCAATTGGAACTATAGATTTCTTTCTGCTGTTGTTGTTTCCGTTGGATTGTTTGCGTGTGACTGCCATTCGGCTTTACAGTATTTAGTCTTCAATGGCAATCTCATGGATCATAACCTTTTGCGATCAATCCAAAGATCTCTTGACCTTTTGCCCTTTTGCCCAGTGTTTGACTTGGAAGAATTCGGGGGGGGTTTGATTATTGCCGGCATTACGTTAAATCTATTTTATATGGCAGTGTGTGCGTATTTCTATGAGTGGATAACTTGACGATAACTTTGTACTATTTTTGTAGGAAGGATATTCCTTTAAAGGGTAAGTTCAGTGCGTGCAAATACATGAGCTTTTCAGAATAAAGAGCAGTATTTTTCCATGCCAATGACCTTAACCTGCCTATTTTAGCATTTTGTCTGTGTATAAATAAATGCAACCGAAATACTGACTTCCTGTTTGCAGGACCCCTAGTAGAGACCGTTATGGTCTTGCCCTTGACCCAGCGCCAGGGTTGATTCAGTTGCTCAGATCTGAGCATGTTTGACCCATCCAACAGCCAATCAGTAGAAATTACTGTGAGGATCATTCCAAGGAAGTGGTGCATCCTGGGAAGAAGAATCAGCGTTAGAACCTGAAATGGCAGCTGACTAATGTCAATAGCATGGGGTAGAAATTAAACAGATTTTTCAAAATGGGATAGAATATCTAGAATAACTAGGTATGTATAATATAAACTAATACTTTTTAAAATTAATTATATTAACCTTATAAAGGGGGTAAGATTTTAATTCTCCTTTAGTGACTACATTGATAAAAGCAACTGCAGGTGGACAACCTATTGCTGCTGTGACCTAATTTACTGAGATCTACAAGAGTGATCTTAATGTATCACTGTCCCATTTACAAAGAGTTAAAACAACTTTTAGAAGTGGTTTAATAGTAGTGGGTCACTTTCCGCTTTCCTTATGATCAGCACGTTACTATGCCACAGGAGACCAGATGATTACAAATACTGTGCCACAGGAGACCAGATGATTACAAATACTGTGCCACAGGAGACCAGATGATTACAAATACTGTGCCCACAGGAGACCGATGATTACAAATACTGTGCCCCAGGAGACCAGATGATTCAAATACTGTGCCACAGGAGACCAGATTATTACAAATACTTTGCCACAGGAGACCAGATGATTACAATACTGTGCCACAGGAGACCAGATGATTACAAAACTGTGCACAGGAGACCAGATGATTACAAATACTGTGCCACAGGAGACCAGATGATTACAAATACTGTGCCACAGGAGACCAGATGATTACAAATACTGTGCCACAGGAGACCAGATGATTACAAATACTGTGCCACAGGAGACCAATGATTACAAATACTGTGCCACAGGAGACCAGATGATTACAAATACTGTGCCACAGGAGACCAGATGATTACAAATACTGTGCCACAGGAGACCATAGTTAGCATAACAGCAAGCTATTGACAAGATTGGAACTAAACAAAAATATACAATGTTGAAATAATTTGCACGCATTATTAAGATATCATTTTTGAGTTTAGTTACTAGGGATTAATAAAGGATATAGATTATAAAGTAAAACGAAAGTGTGAAATGAAATTTCACATTTGGATTAAGCACCCCCACAAACCCCAGATCCGTTTTGCTAATCTTCCAAAGACGCCCAGGAACATAGTTGCAAGGCCCGGTCCCTCAAGGCCTGGGTGCTAACAGCCGCTCTGCTTCCTGGTGACCTGGTCGCAGCTGTTGGCTATTGGCCATGACATCATTGGAAGCAGTGCGGCTGTTACCATCAGAGCACCAAAGGACTAGGGGCCATATTTATAAAAAATCGGTATCGTTGATAACGATCGGTATTCTACGATAACGATCTGTATTTTACGACAATGATCATTATTCTATGATAACGATTGTTATTCTACGATAACGGCACCGTCGATTTACGATAACTGTATCGTACGATTACGATCTATATCGTAAAATACTGGCCGATATCGTAAAACACAGATTGTTATTTTTACGATAACATTTTTTTATAAATAAAGCCCCAGGTCTTGTAAGTATATTCCTGGTCATTTTGGGGGAAGGCAAGTAAAACAGATCTGGAGTTTGGGGGTTGCTTAATCAGTGTTTGAAATTTAGTTTTATGGGTGGACATGCCCTTGAACTATATATTATCCTTACTATATACTATATTTCAGTTTATTTTACTCTTTGCAGAAATCCTTATAGCAATTCAGCATTCTGAAAACAAATCAGCATTACGTACAACATTTACTTTGCATATGTATATACATGGCAGTCAATAAGATAAGGTGCCATTGTAACGCTTCAAGAGTTAACTCTTTTCCCATTACAAAGTGTTTCTGACAAAAGTGCAAAGATCTCCATTTTTTTAACAGTCATGGCAGAGTGCCCATCTAAGCCTATTGTTTTCCTAAATATTCAGCCAAGGGCAGGAGCCCATGTGATTTGATTTGTGAGTTGGTGTGCCTGGCCTTACAAGGAGGTAGTTTCTCCAACCAAGTATAGTCGGTTCTATTGGAAAATCAAATGAGCGTGGATGATTAGGAACACAAATATTTCTTGACTCTGTCAGCTACAATAAGAGGAATCAGTCTAGTTCTGTAGAGGCTCCTTTTATTTAGCAGTTGAGAAAGCCCGTTGGTATAGGGCTAACTGTGTGTGTGTGTGTTTTTCTCACTGCCTCTGAATGTTATGTGAATGGGCCAGCAGGGTGTAAAAAGAACCTGTTTCACGGGCTGCCATCATCCAGGGCATGATCTGGTTTTATGCCAGGACATTGTTTTGTGAACAGACTTTGATTTAAGGCAGTGGGAAAATATAAGTACATTTCCACATCAAGGGAAAATGCTACAATTCTGCATAGAGATGTTCACTGCAATATGTGTTCTCCCTTAGGTTAACTATAACAACATCACTACTACAATGGGTGTTATAGACAATATACTTATTGTCTAAAGCAGGACTGTTTTGCATTACAGACACCATGAACTCACCGCATCTCATACACTATCTCCCTTATATTGTATATTACTGCAGAAAGGTTAGAAAGAAGCTGTAGATTTTTTAACTTAAGGGGTCGGGAAAGAAAATGTTTGAGGATTACACCAATAAAGTTGTGCAAAATTATAAGTGTGCAAATGATATTACCTTCTCTTTAATGATTTCTAACCATTACAGTCATAGCAAATATACTGCCAATCAGATGTTGATGCTTTTTACTGTTTTTGTGTGGTTATAAAAAATCACCCCATAGTGAATGATTTACTCCCTATTTTAAATATAATAGTAATAGAAGTTTCCATGATGTTGCTACCTGAATGGAGCTAGAGGGTGGCATTCTTAAAAGGTTTAAAGCATGTCAAGGTTACACTTCTTGCTATGTAACGTGATGGGAGATACGCATTAAAAGGTGAGCACCAATTATGGTATAAGAAATTGGCCAATTAATATTTAGAAATGGCTTTCCTGTGCAGTGACCCTTTCCTTTTGATTGACTTGAAGGTTTCTGTTTGATTAACTCCATGTCATATAGTTAGGATTAATGCATAAATACGGTATATGCATGCTATTTAAATGCTGCATCCTAAAAAGTATTCAGCACAATGTAATGTTCAAATTATTCAAACATGAGAAATGAATAGAATGCACAAGTCTAATGAAATGCGCTTGGTGGATCTTCAATGATAAAGTGCCTGACGTAGCACAATTGTTGGCCAAAACACACCGTGCGTCCCTCATCCCTCCTGCTTGTCTCTGCAGTCCTTGATGCAGTCTATGTGAAGACACGCTCTGCATTGACTACATCATGGACTTTCACTGTGGAAGCATGTGAAGCCCAGAGCTGCATGGGAAATTTCATGCAAGTATTCAGGCTGACCGATAAAGTACCTAGTGGTTTAGGTCCTCATCCTGAATACTATGCAGGTGTAGAATGGGGGAAATGTGATGTTGCAGCCAAGAATTTTTAAAAAACCACCAAGGGCCTGGGGCAGGATGAGGCCAGTTTAAGCTCACCCCATGTTTTGACCCACCCAACAAGCATGAAATGCCCAAGCCCTGCCCCCACGGGATAAAGCTGGATATTTCAGGACACCTGGACAAACTCTTCAGAATGGGTAATTGGTAGTAGGATTGTTCTATCATCACTGACCAGTAGTTGGACCAATTTTCAGGAAATATAGTGGAGATGTGAAAATATTCAGTATGCAAATGCAGAGATCCAGAGAGCAAATTAGCTGCCTCTACATCAAGTATAGTATTTGTTGAAAGGTTTGAGTTCTTCTAGAAGTCTACCAATGCCCTCAAACAAGTTGTGCTTTATTCAGTTCTAATTAATTTGATTTAACCCTCAAGCTAGAACGACATTAGCCAATTATAACCGGTTGCTTAGGAAGACCTCTGATAGCACTTGCATTTGGATCAGGAAAATATCATATAGGGATCTGGCTGCAAATCAATTTTTTTTTTTTTACTGGTGATAAACTGTAAAATGCTTGAATCAAATGCCCATTCAATGCCAAGTTTTAAGGCCAAAATGATGTCTGCAGAAAGCTTCTTTTCTCTATTTTTTCCTTTTCTCGTTTGAAACGTATCGGAGTACAATTAGAACCATTGTGTTACTTTGGCAGCAGCAGAATTTTCTGCAGCACGGACTCAAGTTAAATAAATTGGTTCAATTGGAATAGACCCTGAAATTTCCTTCTTTAGACAGTTGGCAATTTTCTGCACAATAAAGTGATTTAGCTTCGTTTTTACTCAATTTTTTTTCAGGATAGCTGTTTAACTTTTTTTTTTTTTACTTTTTAATTTGTTGAACTTCATGAAATATCAACAAAGCCATAAAAACATTTGAACAACCCATCTTATAATCTACAACACACTCATAATATTACTCCTTGGAAATTTTAATATGTATATTAGGTATAAAATCCTTTGAATTCTGTTCCTGTTTGTAGGCTTAGTTTTGTTGTTTTGTCATTAGTTGTGAGGGTCAAAAACACATTGTATTTGCTTCTGTGTTAGAATGTGATATGAGAGAAGGTTGCGCAATTAGTCACAATTACAACTGGTTACTATAAGAGTGATTTAGGCTACAGCACATGGATCATATAAGATTTGCAACTTGCAGTGTGTCTAACGTGGCTGTGTCTATTAATCCCCCTGTCTCCCCTGATTTGGTGCCCTGCGACTTGCACCATTTGAAAAAATACGATAAATACCTGTTTGCTAATGTTGACAGGATGTATACCACCCTGCAGGACAATTTTTTATATAATGTAGTAGGGGACTGCCCACCTCCAACCGTCAGATTGTTAAAAAAACATTTTGAACGTTACTTACAGCCCCTCGCTCCTGCGGCTCACTGATCCGGCTCCCTGCTTGCCAGAACTTGCAAGCAGGGGCCCGGCCGGCAGCCGTCTCTGTGATTTATTCGTTTATTTAAACTACACAGTGGGGTCAGTAGTGTGTTAAATTTTAGTTTGGGGGGGGTGGACATGCCCTTTTAAGTCTTTTTTTGCCTGGGCTGGAAAGAGATATTATCTAAATGATACATTTAAAAAAAAAAGAAGTTCTATCTATCTTAGACAGTGAATTTGTTATCACATTTTTATACGAAAGAGAATTTTTGTCAGCATTTTACCCAAAGCATATACCAAGGGCAACAATAGAACAGTGCCAACCTGCTGGTAAAAAATAAATGAATAAAGTACACTCTTGCTGTAGGGTGTGAGTGAGAGAAAACTCAATCAATAACGGGGACCTCGCGCACTCTTGGAAAGCAACATACACAGCAGCTTTGCATGTGCGTGGCTCCGCCCACTTACAAGCCATAACATCACCCGTCCCTGGAGTGTGTGAGAGAAGATAACTTTCTTGGGGTAGTATTTCTAAAGGTTCATTATCGGTAATGTTCGATATGGTCGATATAGTCATCTGAAAAATGACCGATGGGCAGGGCCGGATTATCCACAAGGCACCCGAGGCAAGTGCCTGGGGCCCGGATGTCAGGGGGGCCCGTCGGGAGCCGTCCAGGGGCCCCCTGCAGTGGCGGCGCTACACTGGGGCACGTGCCCCAGTTCAGAGATGCAGTGCCCCAGTTCAGAGATGCAGTGCCCCCCACAGTGCCCCCCTTCCAAACTACACCTGATTTTCCAATATCTTGTGGTGTTCGGCCGGGCAGTGTACATTTTAAATAAAGTTTGTTTTTAAAAAAAAACGGAAGTTCCCCTTTTTTAAAAAACCAAACTTTAATAAGACTTTACACACAGCAGGAAGTTGAGTTCCGTACAGGACAGGGGCCTTAGGCCCCTGTATGGCCACTTTGCTTCTCTTCTGTCTGGGATCTCTCTACTACCATCTCAAAGGGGGACCCCCACCACACACACATCCTGCTGCAGCTCTGCCAGTTCGCCAGTACCTGGGTAAGTGATACTGGCATTGTACTTTAAGTCTATAACCTACCTGTACCAATTGCTGACAGGCACTGTTCTGTAATACATTTACATACAGTAAATGTATCAAAATGTTGGCACGTGCACTGTTCTGAAACTCGATGTACATTACAATTACTGTCACTAGTTAGGTGTACCCTATTACTGGCACTGTACTGTAACTTACATGTTAAATATTATCTCACTGGCACTGTACTGTAAGCTACATGTACCCAAGTAATAGAATTGGTACTGTTTTACTTCTGAACAAGCTAGGATTTGAAAACCTCTATTACAGAACACTACACCAGCTCTGTTTCCAGTGAAATTTCATTGTAAATGTTGAATTCGCTGTCTGTATGTTGCTCTATATATAACCAATCTATTCCCTTATCTGCTATTTATCTATCTTTATCCCACCATCTCCTTCTATCTCTCTGTCTTTAGTGATGTCCAACAGGGGTCCCTCAAGCTATTTTTTTTAACAGCTCCCATAATTTTATGACAGCCAGGTTTGCTGGTGCAAGGGGTTATATTTTTTGTTGGACATTATAATTATATATAATTTGTTTTATGCCAGAAAATGTAAATCATTTAAATAAGCAGTTCTCTGCTACTTTTGCTTTTCTTTATAGTTTTAAATGTGCAGATCTAAATTATGGTTGCTGCTTCAGAGCAGAGCTGTATCTAAGCAAAGGCAACAGAGCTAGCATATTGTATGCTGAATGATGGAATATTGCCAGTATGCCGCATCTATCTATCTATTTCTCTATCTATCATCTATATATTTCTCTATCAATCTATCTATCTACTACTATCAATCTATTTCTCTATCTATCTATTCTCTATCTACATCTATCATCTATATATGTCCTATCTATTCTCTATCTATCTATCTTTCTACTATCTATCTATCTATTTCTCTATCTATCTAACTATCTATCTATCTATCTATCTATCTATCATCTTTATATTTATCTATGTATCTACTATCTATCTATTTCTCTATTTATCTATCTATCTATCTATTTCTCTATCTTTCTATCTATCTATCTATTTCTCTATCTATGTATCATCTATATATTTCTCTATCATCATCTATCTATCTACTATCCATCTATTTTCTCTATCTATCTATTTCTCTATCTATCTATCTATCATCTATATATGTCTCTTATCTATCATTTCTCTATCTATCTATCTTTCTACTATCTATCTATCTATTTCTCTATCTATCTAACTATCTATCTATCTATCTATCTATCTATCTATCATCTTTATATTTATCTATGTATCTACTATCTATCTATTTCTCTATTTATCTATCTATCTATCTATCTATCTATTTCTCTATTTTTCTATCTATCTATCTATTTCTCTATCTATGTATCATCTATCTTTCTCTTTCTATCTATCTATCTATCTATCTATTTCTCTATCATCTTTATATCTATCTATCTATCTATCTATGTATCTACTATCTATCTATTTCTCTATCTATCTATCATCTATATATTTCTCTATCTATGTATCTATTGCTCTATCTATCTATCTATCTATCTATCTATCTATCTATCATCTTTATATGTATCTATCTATCTATCTATTTTTCTATCTATCTATCTACTATCTATCTATCTATCTATCATCTTTATATTTCTCTATCTATCTATCTATCTATCTATCATCTTTATATTTCTCTATCTATCTATCTATCTATACTATCTATCTATCTCATCTATCTATCTATCTATCTATCTATCTATCTATCTATCATCATTATATTTCTCTATCTATCTATCTATTTATCTATCTATCTATCTATCATTATATTTCTCTATCTATCTATCATCTTTATATTTCTCTATCTATCTATCTATCTATCTATCTATCTATCGGTCTTTCTATCGGTCTTTCTATCGGTCTTTCTATCTATCTGTCTGTCTGTCTGTCTGTCTATCTATCTATCTATCTAAAGCTTTGGCCACTATAAAACTGTCCTTTACTTCTTAAGTTTTGTATATCTATCTATATATCTCTTTAGCTGTCTGTATATCTATCCATCTATTTATCTGTCTTTCTTTATGTCTGCCTTTATTTTCTGTCTATCATATTATCATTTGTCTACCAGTATACAGCTTCATGTAGGTTAATAGCATTGTGTTGGTGGTGGTGGAGGGGTGTTATGGGGACCCCAGTCTGAATTTCTGTGCTGGTGGTGCTAGTTGGGGCTGTGCTGGTGGTTCCATTTGGGGATGTGCTGGTGGTTCCTGGGTGTGTGTGTGGGGGGGGGTGTTGTATTATGCTGGCTGCAGACAGTGTGCATAAACAAAATGTGTGGTGCCAGGTCCCAGGGGCATCGGGGAGGGGGATATGCTGGTAGTGCCAGGGGGATGTACCGGTGTGGTGCCAGTGACCAGCAAAATATATTTTTTTTGCTAAGAGGCGGGGTGATATGCCAAATAAGTTGTAGTGATATTTGTGAAATGGAACGTTGGGGGGCCCCACAATTCTGACTTGTGCCTTGGGCCCCATTTGGTCTTAATCCGGCTCTGCCGATGGGGTGATAACAGGCGGTATTCAAAAAACACCTGGCATCGACTTTACAATCGCAGTGACAATTCTCACCACAGCTGAAAGGCAACATAAGAATCACAATTGTACCACTTTTGGTCAATCGCTATAAATGACTTTACCCATAACAAACCATAATAAATACAATCCCTGGCCCCTGTCATGCAAACCTTTATTGAAATATGTATGCTGAAAAAAGACCACTTCTAGTTAGTGCCATTCTCCTTAAAATGTAAATATTCATGTTAAAGTTAATAGAAAGCAATCTCTCAAAGGCCGCCAAAGGCTGTGTAAATAATGAATTAAAATGAATTACAATGCGTGGACTTTCGTTTAGGTTAATTTGCCCTGAAAACCAGTTGTATTGATAAACTGAAAGAACAGAACTTGTGCAGTCTTGGCCAGGTTCTAAACAGAAATTATTTGCATAAAAAAACACATATTCAACACATTTTTTTCTTTCTCTTTCTAGAGACGTAGAGGCTCTGGGGTTTTTTGTGCCAACTGTTTGACCACAAAGACATCACTTTGGAGAAAAAATGCCAACGGAGGATATGTTTGCAATGCGTGTGGCCTTTACCAGAAACTTCATTCGGTAAGAAAATTGTTCTTTTATCTCATCTTGTTGAGAACATAAGAAATTGTCAGACGTTGTTTCAAGTTATTTTTAATATTATTGTCTGGCAGTTGCATTATCTGATAAATATAAATCTCTAGTTGCATATTTAGGTCTACCCAGTTAGAGGAAACAGTGTCACTATACAATACCTATTTACTCCAGGATAATGCTTCTGCTGTAAACAAGAACAAAGGGAAGATGTTGTATTACAAGCCCTGTCCCTCAATTCTTAGGGTGTGTACACACAGGGACTATTTGTCCCATAGGGAACCGCACGATCAGCCGTGATTTGCCGACATGTGCATCCGACACAGATTTTTACATCCGTGTATTGGTCGATTGGGCTGAAAAAATCTGCCCATGTGTACCCAGCCATAATTGTTTTTAAAGATAATCACAAGCCTGAAAAGGAGAATTTGTCTCTTCCTAGATGTCCATAGGCAGGGAAAGCACAGTGCTTGATTTCAGGTCCGAAACTATCTATATAAAAGATCAATTGTTTAGGGGTAGTGGCTTAACTAGCAATTTCTGGGCCCCCCTGCAAAACTATGATGTGGCCCCTTACCGTGCTTCATCCACAGTGGTTTTCTGGGAGGAGGCTATATCTGTCATAGGAAAAACAAGAAGATGGGGCCCCCTGGACTACAGGGCCTCCCTACTCCCCTGGTAGTTATCCCCTGTTTAGGGGCTGGGGCTTATGATAAAAACTGTGATATGCTGTTCACATCAGAACAAAGAAGAAAAAGAAAACCTGTGGCACTCAAAATGATATACTCTAATAAAAACCCTTTTATAATACTTGTGCATGGGCCAAGAGATATGTAAAACACTTAAAAACACATATAAATGTAATCTAACATTCCCTCAGTCATATAATATATATGTGTGACAAAAGTGTAATAGTATATCTAATACTGTAGTGAATAGATACCCTGCAGTATACCAAGTCCTTGTAAAAGCAAAATACTGTTGCACATCTATATAGGCAGTAAACAAGTGGATAATATCCACAAGAAGTATGTACATATAGGTATAGCCTACATAATATAAGATATACTCATCTATCCAGTCAGATATTAGTAAGTAGACATCCTGCAGACTTAGAGGGCAAAACAGCAGTGGCAAGACCCATGGGCACCCGGGTATCAAAAAGGGGACTGAGGGACAGAGCCCGCCAGACGCGTTTCGCTCTAGTCAATAGAGCTTTCTCAATGGCGTGTTCACATCACACACAGAAACTAATAAGTGAAACTTTGAATGTCTATATCTTTGAATATACAACAGCTAGAGGCATCATCCCTGGCTTCATACTAGGCTTGTTTGAAAGGTATGAGAGAGCACTTTTCTTGTATTGAGGGCATTTGTATGGAGACCACAGTTACGGTTTAACCACTCCTCCTCCTCACGTCTCTGGCATGTATTCTCATTGTTTTTCACCCAGGTATTAAAAGGAGCATTCAAATCGGCTATTTTGGGATCTCCCTCTGCTAAAGAAAAGTAAAGCTGGGTACAAAGCATCCATAATTCACCAGACAGACATTTCACTGTCAGTGTCAGTCGGTCAGGCCAAAACATTGGATGGTTTCTTCGGCTGGACATAACCGATGTGATCGGAGAGGTCGGAAACTGTTGGATATGGCTACTTTTGCCATGACCGACGGTCCTTCGTCCTGGCTGACCGGTCGGAAGAGCCGAACAGTCAGTTGAGATGAAGCATTGGAAGTGGAAGTAACTGCATGGCTGGCTGTATAATAATTGTAATAATAATAAAAGTCTGGTAATGGGTAACAGAATTAGCATTCTGTTACTCGTGGCTATAGTAAAAGCTTAATATTTTCTAAAAAATGAATCTTGAAATAACAATGTTATTTCTCACTAAATAGTTCTAAAGCGAAAAAAAGAAAATTATGGTTTGTGTGGTTATAGCACGCAAACAGGTTTAATCATGTTGTACTTTCTCAATGACTCAATTGTGAACCTAGCTTTTCCACTTCCTTTGTTGTGCGAGTTGCAGTGTATATGTATATATATATATATTTACTTTTCTATTGCATTTCTTAACCCTTTCACTGCCAGGAGATTTTCATTTTTTTTTGCGTTAACTGCCAGAAGAATTTTCAGGATTTTGTCCTTAATCGCTTTAGACTAATTTTACAGTAGGAAACCTTGCAGTAAATCAGAATATTATACATTGTTTTTTTCAGCACAAAGTCTACTTTAATATGGTAACAAAATTTTGTAACTTTTCGGAAATTTTACTGGAATTATGGTAAAATATGTAAAAAAATGAAAAATTTGCAAATTTTCATGGATTTTTCCCATTTTTACTTTAGTTATCTTAGGTTACACCAAAAATCTTACGTTTCTAAAAGCTCAGATACTCCCGAGTACAACGATACCAGATATATGTAGGTACCCGACGTTTCCTGTACAGGAGACCCCCCCAAACTAAAACTGCACCTCCTAGAATATTACACCAAATTAAAATGTGTAACCACTACTGACAGTTAACATAGAATATCTACCAAATTATCTAAACTATCCCCCCAAGTGAGATATTTTTAGAAACTACACACTCGCAGGATTTTACGAGTGAGGTTAGTTTCGATCAAAATCAGATACCCGGACGCAGCTCCTTCGTCAATTGTAAGTTACTTTCTCACATTTTCCTTTTTTTCCTCAACTGTAAAATCAGAGACAAAATCAAATGCGAATTTCAGCTAAAAACTGTGGAGGAAAGTTCAAACGCATCTCAAATATGAAAGCCTAACCCCTCCCGAATAAAACGGTATGCCACATTCATGGGTGTACCCAGAGACATGGCTACCAACTAACCCAGAGCGTGACCAGTGCCAAATGTCAGTAGCAGCAAAAAAAAATTAGCCAGTTTTGTATTTGAACAGTCTGCAGTTTTTCCACAAAACACCCCCCCCAACTCAGAAATACCCCACACAAACTATATATTCCTGAAATCTACACACCTTCAGCTATGTAACGCTGTAGTTCGTTCATTCATACCATCAATGTTGTGGGCGCAGTTCTTCGTAGAAGTTTGCACTTTTACCAGATTTTAAAAAAAAATGAACATCAAACAACGTTCAAAAAGGTCGAAATCATGTCAAAACCCCATGGAATGTAAAAAAAAGGTACCAAATATCAATCTCCCAAATGTCCTGAATCAAACGGTATGCCATATGTGTGGTTACACACGCGGACGTGGAAGCGAAAAGCCACAAAGTGAGACAATGCACGATGGCTCAGAAACAGCGAAAATATTTAGCCAACTCCGAATTTGGACAGTCTGCAGTTTTTTCCACAAAACACCCCCGTGACTTAGAAATAACCCCCACAAACTATATATTCCTGAAATCTACACACCTTCAGCTATGTAACGCTGTAGTTTGTTCATTCATACCATCAATGGTGTGGGCGCAGTTCTTCGTAGAAGTTCGCACTTTTCTGAAAAAATGAACAAAAAACAACTTCAAAAGGTAGAAATCATGCCAAAACCTGATGGAATCTAAAAAAAAGTTACTAAATATCAATCTCCCAAATGTCCTGAATCAAACGGTATGCCAATGTGTGGTTACACACGCGGACGTGGAAGCGAAAAGCCACAAAGTGAGACAATGCACGATGGCTCAGAAACAGCGAAAATATTTAGCCAACTCCGAATTTGGACAGTCTGCAGTTTTTTCCACAAAACACCCCCGTAACTTAGAAATAACCCCCACAAACATATATTCCTGAAATCTACACACCTTCAGCTATGTGCTGTAGTTTGTTCATTCATACCATCAATGGTGTGGGCGCAGTTCTTTGTAGAAGTTTGCACTTTTCTGAAAAAATGAACAAAAAACAACTTCAAAAGGTAGAAATCATGCCAAAACCTGATGGAATCTAAAAAAAAGTTACTAAATATCAATCTCCCAAATGTCCTGAATCAAACGGTATGCCATATGTGTGGTTACACATGCGGACGTGGAAGCGAAAAGCCACAAAGTGAGACAATGCACGATGGCTCAGAAACAGCGAAAATATTTAGCCAACTCCGAATTTGGACAGTCTGCAGTTTTTTCCACAAAACACCCTGATAACTCAGAAATACCCCCCACAAACTATATATTCCTGAAATCTAAACACCTTCAGCTATGTAGCACTGTAGTTCGTTCATTCATACCATCAATGGTGTGGGCGCAGTTCTTCGTAGAATTTCGCATTTCTACACAATTTTCTGGAAAAATAGAGAAAAATACATTTCAAAGTTACAAAATCACACCAAAACCCCATGTAATGTAAAAAAAACTTACCAAATATCAATCTCCTAAATGTCCTGAATCAAACAGTGTGCCATATGTGTGGTTACACACACTGACGTGGAAGCGACTAGTCAAAATGTAAAACAATGCGCAGTGAGCCAATAACAGCATTTTCCCAGATTTTCCAAACTGAACACCCCTCTAACTTGGAAATACCCCCGCAAAACTATATATTCTCAGAATCTACATACCTTCAGCTACGTAACGCTGTAGTTTGTTCATTCATACAATCAATGGTGTGGGCGCAGTTCTTCGTAGAAATTCGCATTTGTCTGAAAAAATGAACAAAAACAACTTCAAAAGGTAGAAATCATGCCAAAACCCCAAGGAATGTAAAAAAAAGCTACTAAATATCAATCTCCCAAATGTCCTGAATCAAACGGTATGCCATATGTGTGGTTACACACGTGGACGTGGAAGCCAAAAGACACAAAGTGAAACAATGCACAATGGCTCAGAAACAGCAAAAATATTCAGTCAAATCTGAATTTGAACAGTCTGCAATTTTTCCCCACAAAACAACCCCCACAAACCATATATTTCTCGAATCCACACACCTTTATCTACGAAATTCTGTAGTTTGTTCATTCGTACCATCAATGGTGTGGGCGCAGTTCTTCGTAGAAGTTCACAGCTTTAGCAGATTTTCTAAAAAATTAAAAAAAAAACACTCTCAAAGGTAGAAATCATGCCAAAATCCCAAGTAATGTAAAAAAAAGTTACCAAATATCAATCTCCCAAATGTTCTGAATCAAACGGTATGCCCTATGTATGGTTACACACGCAGACGTGGAATCAACTAGCCACAAAGTGAGCCAATGAACAGTGGCCCAATTACAGCAACTTTTCAGATTTGTCAGACTAAACACCCCTCTATATTAGAAATACCCCCCAAAACTATATATTCTTGGACTCTACACACCTTCAGCTACACAATGGTGTGATTCTTTTATGCATACCACCAATGGTGTGGGTGCAGTTTTGTGTACAATTTCGCTTTCTTACCAGATTTTCAGGAAAAATTTATAAAAATACAATTCAAAGTTAAAAATCATGGCAAATTTCCATGTCATGTAAAAAAAACTTGTCAATTATCAATCTTCCAAATGCCCTGAATCAAACGGTATGCCATATGCGTGGATGCACACAGGGACGTGGCCACCAACTAGCTCAAATGGGACGCATGCACCAGTGTAATTACAAGAAAAATATCAAAGTGCTCTGTAATTTCAAACAGCCCCAAAACTTTGAAATGCCCCCCGCAAATAAACCCCCCCACTAAATATCAATCTCCCACATGTTCTGAATCAAACGGTATGCCATATGCGTGGATGCACACAGAGACGTGGCCACCAACTAGCTCAAATGGGACGCATGCACAAATGCAATTACAAGAAAAAATCAAAGTGCTCTGTAATTTGAACAGCCTACCCTTTTTCTAAGGAAACAGTCCCAAAACATGGAGATTCCCCCCACAAACTATATATTTTTGGAATCTACACACCTTCAGCTACGTTACGGTGCCATGCTTTCATGCATACATGAAGAATTCCAGACCCAGCGATCCAAAGAACTCGGTGTTTTTACGAGATTTTGTGAAAAATAAAATGAGATGATTCAAGGGTTGAAATCCTACCTAAACCCACTTGACAAGCAAAAAAACCCACTAAATAGCAATCTCCCACATGTCCTGAATCAAACGGTGTGCCATTTGCGTGGGTGCAAACAGAGACGAGGCCACCAACTAGCTCAAATGGGACGCATTTAGAAGTGCAGTTACAAGAAAATTTTTTAAAAACGCCACAACCCACCCCCCACACACACACTCTCCCCCTTTTAGTGGTATTTTAGTGAAGTCGGTTAGTATGGAGAGTCACACACGTTTTTGCACACTTTACTGATCCTAAAAATTCAATACGGTCTTTATTTGGTACCTCTGCAAAATTTCCTTATAAAATATAGGCTTAGTTTCCCTTGAAATCGAACAAATAAGTATCCGCGTTTACTTTACCGATATCACTGGGGACATTGGGGAGCTTGGAGAAGACAACTTTTTTTTCTAATTTATAGTTTTAGGGTAAAAAAAAAAAAAGGGTGTGTGTATCACTTTAAGAATTTTTTTGTGTGTATTTCCCCTTTTTTTCCCCGATCATTCCCAAAGATAATCATCAGATCATCTTAGGGAATGATACCGAACTTGGAATACGGGCATAAATGCCCGTTTTCCAATTCGAAATCCGATCGGAAAAATCACTTCCCGGAAATCATTTTCCAGGAAGTGATTTTTCATTCATTGGCAAAGATCAATAATTTGGTGATCAGAAGTGATCACCAAATATTGATCTCTGTCCCCATTTTTTTTCTAAGTCTTCGCTAAGTAGCAAAGACTTAGAAAAAATCCTATTTGTGAATGGAACTTTGAGTTCCATTCACAAAATGTATAGAAAAGCTGGCAGCTTGACAGCTTTTCTATACTAGGTACTGCAGCATGATCAAATTGAGATCAAGCTGCAGTACCTCAACTAGACCACCAGGGGCAGTCTCCTACCACTTCAAGGGAGACCCCGGTGAAGGAGGAAGCTCCGTGACGTCACCGGGGTCTCCCTTTCCGCTTCCTCCACGTGGGACCGGCTGCACATCGCGGGACCCGGCTAAAGGTGAGTGTATCTTCCGATCCCCCCCTCGGATTTGGATCACACCGAGGGGGGATCGAGGGGGCTAGGGGGGCAGTTGAATGCTGCCCCCCGATCGGCCCTAGCAGGGGGGAAATTTTTTTTTGCAGGGGGGAAGCCACAGATCGTATATTCACGATCTGTGGCAGTTAAAGCATTCTCTGCACAGATCGTGAATATACGATCTGTGGCAGGGAAAGGGTTAAACGTGTACCCTTCTGCCTTTGACCTACTGATATAGCTACAGAATTTAAATAACAGTTAATTCTGATAGAATATAATTTTGTTTTTAGGAAGTTTATTTAAATGTGTGTCAACATCTGTATATTAAAATGGTTTGAGTTTCACTCTCCCCCCACCCTCACCCCCATATAGACTATTTTTTTCAAAAATAGACAAACTAGGTGTGGTTTGGGTGTGTAGTCTGTGTTTAGGGGTGGAGCTTAGGGCACTAGGTCTTTTGTGCAAACCACCCCTGCTGCAAATATTTGTACACATTACTAGGATGAAAAAGCCAACATTTCCAATAATGAACATGCTTTCCTATTCAAAGTCCCACACTGTTCCCATTGACTTTAATGATTCTACATTTCTATATCGGCGTTGTTATCATGGTCAACTGATAATATGTGTGAGCTATTATTGGGATACTAAAGTGCCCAAAACTATCTTTTCAATTTTAAATATATATTATTCTGGGAAGCTGAAGACCCTGCTCCTACCTCTCATTTTGCTATAAAAGAGTTGATTTGTCAAAGATGCCGCTCATACAGTAACTGAAAGCTATTCTATTTCTTCACCAGAACAGTTCCACTGACACTCCTCCCCATTTCAGTCCTGTTTAAATAGAGAGAGAGGTGGGGCTTATTGGGGAAAAAGCTGTCACTCCAGATGCAGAAATTATAATATATGCCCTATCCCTGACCTCTTAGTAGGATCTTTGGCTGCCTGCCAGCACACTTTCTGCAACATTTAAGAGAATCAGCAGAGAAAATAAACAAGGAGGGAGGGAAGGAGAGAGGTGTAAGCAGAGCAGAGCACAAGTGTCACAGACACTTCAAGGAGGCAGTAAGTAAGGGAGGTGGTGGGGTCAATTTAATGACAAAGCAAGCACAGATAAATATGTGAGAACCACCATTTTACTTCTCTCAAATTTTAGTTTCAGAAAATGTAAAGTTGTTCGAATGAGTATAGTGACCCTTTTAACAAAAATATAGAACCCTGAATTATTGCACCTTCACATACCGTATTCACTCTCGCTGCTGCTTTTTCTGGTTTTTGACATAAATTCTATAGAAATGTTGAAGATTTATTCACAGAAAGAGAAAAGTGTAAAGATATATATTATAATATATATTATAACGCGTGGCAATATTTTAGTCTTTCCAATAAATGTAAAGTTTTAATTGTACAAGTCCCGAGAGTGCCGTCGCATCTTTTCTTCTGCTTTGTATTCTTTTGAGTGGCACCCAGGCAGTTAACTTTGGGTTTTGGAGTGCTTATCGGCTTATCGACCTACCACTAATCTTATATATATTATATATGTATATTTATTTATTAAACTCCTCTATTAGGCATATGAAGAACGATTATTTCTTCCTGAAAGCTGGTTCTCAAAGCTATATGATGGAAATAAGGCTTTTAAACTACACAATATATTTCTGTGATGTCACATATTTGACATAGCAACATGGAACCAGACAATCTTTCTCCCCCTCTGCACATTTTATTTTTGTAGTCTTTGTATCTCAAGGGAAGAAGCCTAAATTCAGAAGTCCCACGAGTATTAAATTGTTTTTGATATTGGAATATATTCCTATAAGTACATTTTAGTAGATTTCCCTTATATTCTCTGAAGTCTCTATAATGCCACCAGGGACAGCTTAAGCCTGTTATGTGTGAAAAGTGAAATCCTGGTTCTGTTATGGAAATATACATGTTCATATTAAGGCAGTGTTTCTCAACAAAGGGTCCTGGATCCCCTATGGTTGCTAGGGGTTCCTCAAGAGATAGTGACATTCTTGTTAGTGATTTTTTTTTTCAATATAGAAAAATATATTAGATATATTTATTAAACTGTTACAATTGTATAAATTATGCAATTTGATGAGTGTATGGCTTAGAAGAGGGGTGCCCAACCTGAGCCATGCTGGGGGTCACACTAGGGGCCCCCATATAGTCACCAGGCCGCTGTTGTAGCCCCACCCTATATCCATCCAAGCCTCACCCTCAGAACGTCCAACTCCCAAACCAACCTAATATTGCTTAAAGAGAATTATACTATTGCAATAAAGGACTACATTCTGGCTCCTCCCACAGTCATTGTCACTGACAATTCTCTCATCTCTAACATTGGGGAGCATATGGAGTGGGAGGATCCAGTAAGCTGCCAGTTACTGCTTGAGTATAATTCTTTTAGTATAATTGTTTTTTTGGTTTTTTTTAATGATTATTGATAGGGGTTTACTGGATCTAGGCAATGGTAAATGTATCCCCAGTTCAGTTTATATTGTTGCTCACTACATAGTTCTAAAGAACTATTTAGTGAAATACACCCCTGCTGCAAATATTTCTACGTATTACTACGATTAAAAAGTCATCATTTCCAGCACTGAATATGCTTTCCTATTCAAAAAAAGCCCCACACTGTTCCCATTCACTTCAATGGTAAGTGATTTTTATCACTTTGGTTCTACATTGGGCAGCCAAAAAAAAAATCCTTTCTAAACTAAAATTCTTTTATTATTCCAACTTGTTGCACATGGGTTGATATTTCAGCCCATTTGTCCAACACAGTGCTATTTAATTTAATCAGCCAATATGATAGACTGTTGAATGATTGATTCACTAAATACCAGTTAAGCATGGTACACACCATGCAACTCTGTAAACCACGGCCATACGGTAGAGAACCGTACATTCAGTCACAGCAAAATGTCAGCTCCAGCCACTATTGCCACGACTGAAAGTCCTTCCTCCTGGCTGACTGGTCAGAAGAGCCGAACGGTCGGTCAGGAGGAAATATTGCATGGTGTGTACCATGCTTAAAACCTGCAGATTTAAATGGACCGTAGGATCAATCCGCCCAAAAGAGAGGCGTGAGCAATTCTAAATCAGTAGGTCTGCAGGAATACATGCCTGTGTGTACTCAGCTTTGAAATGAGACCCAGTTTTGCAACAGTAAAGCTAATTATTCATATTTTATTCCAAACCATATTTGAGTTTGTCAATTATACAATACTTGGATTACTACTAATTTTGTTTTATCTCTTATGCAGACTCCCAGACCATTAAATATAATTAAGCAAAACAATGGTGAACAGATTATTAGGAGAAGAACAAGAAAGCGCCTTAACCCAGAAACACTGCAACCCGAACACATAAATAAACATCAAAGAGCCAGTAGTGAAGAACAAGCTAATGGAAGTCCTTTAGAAAGAAGGTCAGAGGACCACTCAATGGAAGGTCATCAAAGAGAAAACCAGCAACTTAATATGAATAAATATGAGTCCCAAGCTTCATTGACTAAAAGCCATTCTGCTCAGCAGACAATGATTGTCAGCCAATCTATGGATATCCATAAACGGATGCAACCTTTGCACATTCAGATTAAGAGCCCTCAGGAAAGCAGCGGAGAACCAGGAAATAGCTCATCTGTTTCTGATGGCAAAGGAAGCTCAGAAAGAGGAAGCCCAATTGAAAAGTACATGAGACCTATAAAGCATCCAAATTATTCTCCACCTGGAAGTCCAATAGAAAAATATCAATACCCACTATTTGGACTCCCGTTTGTTCACAATGACTTCCAGAGTGAAGCTGACTGGCTGAGATTTTGGAGTAAATATAAGCTGTCAGTTCCTGGAAATCCACACTACTTGAGTCATGTGCCTGGCCTTCCAAACCCTTGTCCAAACTATGTGCCTTATCCCACATTTAATTTGCCTGTTCAGTATTCTTCTGTTGGGTCAGACAATGACATTCCTTTAGATTTGGCAATGAAGCATTCCAGACCTGGATCAGGAGCAAATGGGACCTCAAAAGAAAAAGCTAAGTCACCATTGAGTACAAAGGATGATGGTCCTTTGAATGAAAACAAAACAGATAAAATGGATAAAAGTACACAAGATGAACTTTCAACAAAATGTGTGCACTGTGGCATTGTCTTTCTGGATGAAGTTATGTATGCCCTACATATGAGTTGTCATGGAGAAAATGGACCTTTCCAATGTAGTATCTGCCAACATCTTTGCACGGACAAGTATGACTTTACAACTCATATTCAGAGAGGTCTACATAGGAACATTGCACAAGCTGAAAAGAATGGAAAAACTAAAGAGTAAAAACTTTAGCACTTAGCACAATTTAGTAGAAATAGGTTTTCTGAAAAGAAATTCAGTAGCTTGTAATGTCTGATTGGCCTTTATCAAGCATGTTGAAATGTTTGTTTTCTTTTTTACGAAAACGGATCCAGTAACAAAACTAAAACAAGCAACATTACCAGATGCCCGATGTAATGTAATTACTTTCCATAAACTTTTCTGCATGGGCCATTTATCTGTAATGTAAAATGGCATATTTCACTTAGAAAGTGGAAAATTTGGTTAACTTTATACAATTTAACAAGTAGGCTTAATGAATCACAGATTTTTTTTCCAAAGTTTAGGAATTGTAGGTAGAATGTGGAGTTTTCATGCTCAAACAATCTAGAATTTTTTTTGCCCAAGTTATCTTTATAGAAAATCTTTTTTTAAAAGGCTAGGTACACACACCAACTCATATTTCCATAAATAGTGTTGAAATATCGGTGGTGCATTGTCTGCCATGATTGACCAATGTCAATCGAACCTAATTCCATATATGACAAAAGTTTGATTGGACATGCCACTAAATTTTGTCCGATCATGCTGTTTTAAATGAAATGCATGGTTGGTCATGCCAAAATATCAGCAATGTTGATTTCCCTTATGAGGGATGATATTACAACCCAGCTGACTATTGGCTGATCAATCTGGTTGAAACATTGTAACGTGTGTACCTAGCCTAAGACCTTTTTGCCTTGGTTTAAAACGATTTGAGTTTCCTTGCTAATAATTCTACAAATGTCAAATTTGTGTACATCTAGTGTACAAAATAAAATGCATATCATAAGGGTCAATTATTTCAAATATGGTTTTGCAGTTTGTGCTGTAGGTTCATTACAGATCCAAAATAGTTTTTTTGAGGCTACATCCCACCAATAGGATACCATAAAACGCATGGACACCAATGTCTTATTCTGGCATTTCTAGAAGTCTAATAATACATTAAATTAAGATGATTCCCCATGTTAGGGGGGGGGGGGCTGCGCTGCTATATTTTTATCAACAGTAGTAATTGACCTAGATTTAAAAAAATGTCACAAATGTTTTTAGTTTTAAGATTTATTTTTACAATTGACATTTCATTCATGTATGTTTTACACCAACACCAAAGAAACTTATTGTTAGCAGCTTTCAGCCACATTGGTGAAATTATTTCTGTATGAAGGATAATTAGTGTTTTTATTATGAGAGCAGAGAGCTCTACTTATTTAGCTGAAATTTTAGGTCATAATTTATGATACACATTGGATAAAAAAAAAAGTACCGACCATTAGGGATCAGCTGGAGATTTGACCCAAACTTTATTAGTTGGCTATTAGTTTTATCAAGGAACGACAAAGTTCCAAGCCGAAACATTCTCCTGATCCGTGGACCTGCCTGCAGAACAAACCTTAATAGGTTATTTTATCCTTACCCACCATTAGTCTTATCTTCCTGTTCTTATATTTTCCTGCATAGTGCAGATCAGGTAACTCAGAATAGAGGTCTTATAAGTAGTTTAATAATTGTTGGAATTGTTTTATATATATATATACAGTATATATATATTATTATTTTTTTTTTTTAATATCCTTGATACAAGATGTTACAAGCTACTGGATACTCTTATCAGAATGTCTTTTTTCCTTAACGAAGTTGGGAGAACAAAGTCTTATTTTTCTAGTAATTATTAATGTATTACATTTCAAATAATGGTGCCTGACATATGAAATAATTATTTTCTACTATGTTTGTATGCAACAAAGATATTACATCATGCATTAGAGTCGGTCTGGCTCGGCCTCGCTGTTTACATTTTGCAGATGTAGCAAATAAGGTAATGAAGCAACTATTTCTATTGTAGTCATTGGTTTCCTCCCCTTTCCCTTTTGTCTGTTAACCCCATGGGTGCCAGCCAGCAAAGCTGACAACGCCTTGGCAGTCATGTTCATGCCCTTGGAGTTAACCATTTAAAATGAAACGTAAAACAAATGTATTTGTTGGATAATAAGAAGGAAAATTAATTATTTTTGCCTTGTTAGGTTCAGAGGGTAGCACTATTCATTCCAAGAATTTTTGTATTCTTAAGGTGTTAACTCACATTGTTATGCTTCAGAATGATATATGTATATCCTTTATATCGCTTTGTATATGTTTCAGAGGAAACATTTCAGAGATTCTGTTATGTCCTGTATGAACAGCAGCAAGTAGTATGTTTATCGCATTATTTCTTGTAATCGCACATCATTTTACATTTGTCAGCAGTCGCTTTACTTCTCTATTTTTTTCATCGCTGGCATGGGTGGGGGGATGTATCTGGGACAGTATTTTTATTTTCCATAAATTTGGTTTCCTGTTCTCCATGGGGCATTGCATTGATAATTTCATACAAGTGCTAAAACTTTAAAACAAAAGATGTTCATTTGCCTCATTGATTGATCTTACTTTTTCCTAATGCATTTTATATTTAATAATAAAAAAAACAGGGCAAAAGGCTTAGATTGTTTTTATATGCATGTCATTGAAAAGGAAAGAGAATATTAATTTAATATACATGACATATTGAGATGTGAAGAATAGAATGAATTTAGTGGAAAATACATTAACACGTAATTATCTTTAGAATCTGGAGGTTTTAGCAGAAAAGTGCCATTTTGAGCAAAAAAAAAAAAATGAAAAAAAAAATGAAAAAGAAATAAACAAAATGAAATACAAAAATTGTAGGACATAAATCAAGCTTCTCTTATTGCACTGCCACTATCAGAGAAGAAATACATGGCTTTTTCAATGGCTCAAGCATCTCCCTCATGCAGTCTGCAGTTTCTCGTCTGTTAACGAACTACTGTTCTGGCTCTAAAAGCTAGCCTTTCTACTGTAGTTCACTCATTCATTGAGATCAAAGATGGATTATTGAGAAATTATATTTTCTGTAACATAAATAGGATAGTGCACTCAAATAGACCTACTTGAATTTTTTTTGTATTATATTGTAATATATTCATTTGTGTCTCATAGACACTGTTTCAAAATTATTAGCTGCCCAAACTCTAAACTTAATAAGTTAAAAACATAGCTCAATGTAGAAATCTTTTAGTATTAACGTCTTGTGTAGTGCCCTGTAAGAAAAAAAAACATTATATTGCATGGGTTTGATGGAATGCTTTCTAGAAGCACAAAAATAAAGGTACACTTAAATGACTTTCATTTGGTATTGCTTAAATATTTTTATATTTGGCTACAGAAGAACATCTTCTCCCCAAACCAGCAATGCACTACTTTCATTATTTTGCCAATAGTTAGAAATGCTTTTTGAACAATTGCCCAGTAATGTCTTCCATTATGTTTTTATGTTTTACCATAATATATATATATGTCATTTTGAAAGCAGCTACGATACCTGAATTTATAATAATGTAAGACCCATTTAGTGACTCCCTACCACCCCAAGAAAAATAAAAAGAAAGCATTTTATTTAAACATATTTACATATTTACTATAATGAAAAAATACAAACCATTTTTCATATAATTACTTGTATTTTTCAAGCTACCTGCAAGCAGGTATATTTGCTTTTTTTTTAGTAATAGTAAAATTATTCTATATTTTTTTGTATATTACTACAGTCATGTTCAAGCTAAGAATACCTTGCATTTTTATGTTTTTAAAAAGGCATTATTGGCAATAGTTTAGTGTACATTTAAATGCCATGTTTTAAGTGTCAATTATTTGTTTAGATTATAAAATCTTAATATCTCTAAAACCATTTATTAAATTTTTGATTCTTGGATTAAATGTAGTTTTAATTTAAAAATCTTACACAACCAAAATATAATAAAGAGAAAAGACAAAGCAAAAAACAAGTTTATGAGCCATACAAAGTAATTTCCCATGAAACTTTTAATACCTAGATTAAATAACGGGTATATAAAATTTCCATTTTTTCTTGGTCCTTTTTTAAATTAAAATATAGAGACATTTTAAAAATTATTACAATTTCTATACATACAAAACAACTACTGGCCAAATGAATAAATGGTTAGTAAACTTGGCCAATAGGTGGCGCTGAGTGTCAAATTGTAATATAGAATATATATGTGTGTTGAACATACATGATAATTTTTTAGTTCTATTGGAAATTAATGTTGCAATTGTTTATAACCAAGAAGAAATGTACACCTAATTGCTGTGTTTTAAAGCAAATTAGAATGGCATACGAAATGTGGAACATCTCAATATGCCACTGTATTATCTAATTTAAATATTATCTCTGTACCAAGCAATATGCACCAGCAAAAAAATGTATAAATAATAGAAACGGACAAAAAAATTACTTTTCCTTGTAGGGAAAACTAACCTTATGCTCACAAAAGGAAACATTTTAATGGGAATTATTTGAAAATATGGATGTCTGTCTTACAACACAAAAGTTTGTTTTTTGTTTGTTTGTTGTGCATGTTAATTTTCTCCCACAAACAAGTTCTCTGTTCATTTTATTGCATTAAATAATAATAATAATAATTAAAAAAAAAGTCAGACAGTAAACATGTCTGTTACGTCTAAACTTGAATAATAAAGTTTTACCACCAGTTAAAATGTGTTTGTTATTTTATTCTAGTTTAAAAGGTTATCATTGACTAAAATTCTTTTTATTTAAAGTGATTGCTATATATAGAATATAGAATATTGGCAAAGGAACGTGACTGGTTCAAGAGAGGTGTCAAGGAGGCCATTTATGTGAAAATAAAGAAACCAAGCCTAAATAGAGGTGGGGGGGGGTTGACACCAACTGTCTGCCATGTACAATGCTGTTTTGACACCTTACCCTGGGCGTTCCTATAACACTGGATTTTCCAGGGTACATAATTGCCACAGATTCTTGTACAAGTCATTCTGAATTGAGAAAGCCAGTCGGATTACTAGCGAAATGTCTTCAAGAACTAAACCTTAAGTCTAGTTGATCTAATTGAATACAACAGAAATACTAGTTTGTAAATATCACTATTTATCCCTATCTTTATTTAGTTATCTTTAAATAAGAATATGACTCCTTAAATAAGAACAAGGCTCCCTAATTAAGGATACTCCTAATCCTTAAAGGATATGTACACTGAAATTTTTTTTTTAAATTGCCTGTTGTTGGCCTGCCACCTATTTCTTTAGCTATCTAATCTGAAGAACAAGTAGCTTCAGCTATCAATCAGCTATCAAAGTACCTTGTCTTCTGCTCTGTGCAAGTACTGGATTTTTCTGTAACTGGAAGAGTGTAACTATAACTGGATGGGTGACATTTGGGGAATTCCATCTCTCATTGCTAGATAATAGTGATTGCTGAGCATGCTCAGATTAAAATAGTCAGGTCTGAGAGAAGGAGTTGGCTATGAAGTTCTCAAGCATATTTATGTCACTGAAGGTGTCCTGTTGCACTCCAATTATGTCAGGGCATGCACTGTTGCTTCATTTTATCATAAACATGCCTTGATTGTCAGTAGAGGGGTGGAGAAAACAGACTAGTGGTTTTGGTGTGCTGGAGAGCTGGAGGAATCCCTGCATCTTCTGAAATTCATAACTTGATTGTGACTTTGACTAAAAGGGTCAGCACTGCATAGATTTCAAGAACATTCAAAGGGCTTTTACATGAAAGCCCTTTGTGTGCACATCACAGTTAAAAACTGGCCATACAATACCTCAACATTACACTAATTAGAAATTCGATGCAAGATAAATGTTGAATCAATTGTAATGTCGAGTGGAACAGCATTTTAACCTGCCCACATTCCTCTGACGTTTCCCAGAGGGATCAATTACGGTTGAATCTACGAAATGATAAAAACAATTGAAAAATGATCAGGCAAGGCACTTGTTGGAACATTGTTCAAATGTCGGGAGGTAAGTTTGTGGTGTATACTCAGCATTAACCATTAATGATTCGGCAATAGACACAACCAGTAACTGTATTTTGTTAGGGTATGCAGTGGGCCTATACATTTTTGTAGCTCATCAACCATGAGGAAAGAAATATAACCAGGGAATCAGATGTTTGGGGCCCACCAACCACTACAAGAATGATCAAGGTTATGCTTGTTATGCTGATAATATAAATATCACCCTTAGTACATACGGTTACAGTGATTGCTACAGTAGCCTTTAGGCATGTTAACTGCACTCTTGCCCAAAATGCTTGGCCTTTTATGTTTTTTTTCTGTTATTATTGCCTATGCATAGGCCAGTAAAACTTTTTTTTAATTTAACCCTGTTCTGTTATTTTTTCCTTACCTTAGTTGCCCTTGTGCTCTCAAAATGTCTGCAAAATGCCCCCCCCCCCAAAAAAAAAGCCACTTTGCCTGTGGCTTTCTCCCTGTGAGTTAATTTACTGTATTTCAATTGGTACTGCACTGTTTCCCTTACCATTGTGCTGGCACTGAATTGGACTACCAATATTTTTGGGAAAGGATTTTTTATTCTGTTGTCTTTCTTTTATATAGGGCCATATTTATAAAGCCATGGTACTGAAAACGAAGCAGGGTATTTGCGATACTGTGTGTAATTTTCACAACCAGATGATATTTAAGACTACCTGCTGTAATTTAACACTATGGCAGTATTTATAAAGGATTGTATTGATATTTTCAGATATGGATCCTTTAACGTGGTCCAAAAGTTACCAACCATGATCGAAAAATACTGATACTGATATCAATGGGTATCTGCCCATTGATGATGGTTGCATGCTCTATTTTTGACCAATAACAATCTGTATTTTTTTCATCTGTGTTGTTATATTATATCTGGGGCAGCCAATAAAAGGATGAAAATCTGTATTTACCAATATCAAGCCCTGTATAAATACAGCCCTACAGGTATTATTTAAAGGGCATCTATACCAGAAAGTAGGTTATTTTAAATTGATCATAATTGAAAACTATGGAGGAGATACAATATGGCCCAAATCCTTCTAAAACCCACATTAACAAAGAAATTTCGGGTTAACGTGGGTTAAGATAAGTAACGCGGCTTTATATATTGGATCTCCCCGTATAATTCTTCCCAACCACCTCTATCATTTTTTTTGTTGATCTGCTCCCTATTTCTTTTAGATATCCAATCTAAAATGTCTTATATTTCAGCTGTCAATCAAGTTCCTTGCTCTCAAACACTATTCTTCTGTGAGTAGTTTTACTGTAGCTCGAATGGTGACAGCGGTTTGACAGTTGGAATGCTGTGTGCAGGCTTGACAGTTGGTTTGTGGGGGTAAAAAAGTCAGGTCATGTGGAAGTGGGAGTGGTTAAAAGAGGGAGGGGGGATACTGCTCCTAAACAAAATGTGTGCTGGATTGAAGGCATGCAGCAACACATGCAAATCAGAGTAAGTGTAACTTACATGTATTTAATTATAGATTAAGATGAGGCAAAGTAATTTTTTCAGTATAGTGTCCTTTTAACATTTTATTACTACTGGGCAAAATGTGTGTATACTGGTTGTTAATATGCAACACATGTTATTCTGTGTTGTAAATTAACAATAACAGTCATTATTTTGCAATATTTCCCATTATTTAAATATACCACAACTTATAGAGCCCATAGCCCCCTAGTTACGATCTTTGGTAAGCCCATGAAGGCCTCATGTAGAGTGTGTAACCCACTAATTCCACTGCTTAGTGGGTATCCTGAGGGGTGGCGCATTCCTGTCTCTACAGGAGTCATGAGCCTCCTCCTAATGGGAGAGTGGGGTTCTGGCAAATTTGGCGTGCCTCCACCCACCCTTGGGAATATAATAGCATCCCCTAGTGGGACCAATAAACAACTTTAGAATAAAGACAAAATCAAAATATAATAAAGCACTGCAAGTACTTTTTAAAAAATATAAGGCAAATGAAAATAATGCAAAACCAAATATATATATTTATATATTGTTAAATATGATATGACTTATACATATACTATAACTATATAGCATTGCAGTCTCAAGTGTCCAAGTGGCCTGTGGGTTTTATTTAAAGTACTTGTTACTTAATGGTGCACAGAAAGGGAAGTGGATGATGATTCATTGTATTTATTCCTTGGGCACAAACCCTCTAGAAAATAGAATCTCTTCGGCAGCTAGTCAGTAATCCAGCCAGCATATAGAAAATTGGGCTGTTTTACATCCATATTAAAGTGCAACTAGAGACCAAAAACATACAAACAATAGAATTCTAATGCACAAATAATTCTAATTGCATATTGGCTACCTCCATAAGGATGCTGCTACAAACAGCCTGCTAAACCCTGGATAAATAAAAGCAATTAGTTCAATGGATAACCCTGGATAAATAAAAGCAATTAGTTCAATACGTTGGCCAAATTATTTTAAGCATTGAAGATTTGACCTTGAAGATTTGCTTGTTTGAGCAAAGCACTTTAAACTAGAGAGTCATCTTCAAGCATCCAGGCCACCCAGGAGAAGCTGTCAGCTCATGCAACTCTATTGTTTGTAAGTAATCCAGCCAGGTTAGGATGCAGGGACAGTATCTCCCCTATTCCCACAAATGCAGGCAGGAAGGCTCTCTGGCCTGTGTATTCACCCAGCAGTGCAGCACAGCTCTTCCACCTTGTTGCTGGAAAGTCCCAAGAGAGTGAGATTCCCCTTTCTGTAGCTTTTAGGCTGAGTACACACAGGCAGATTTTTCGGCCCAATCGACTGATACTACCGTGTATAGGTCGGTTGTGCTGTAAAATCTGTGGTGGGTTCAGTCGTGACCGAGCTCGGTCGCCTGTTTGTATGTATGTATGTATGTACTGTATATATATGTATGTATAATTTTATTTATAAAGCGCCACTTGGGTACGCAGCACTGTACATGATAAAATACAGAGTATACAAACAAGGGGATAAGTGCAAGCCATTATACAGATAGATAAAAATTAAATGAAATTTCATACATCGGTTAAGAATATATATATATATATATATATATATATATATATATATATATATAAATTATGTATAAATTGGTATAAGTGCAATAAGCCTTGATACATTAGGAATGACATCCCTGCCCCGAAGAGCTTACAATCTAAGTGGGAGGGTCAACATACAGATACAAGTGTTTGTCCAGATAGGACAGATGGGCAATCAGGTCTGGGGTAAAGGACCGCATGATCAGTCGTACAAACTGTCAGCCTGCGGCCACTATTGCAGCAACTGACAGTTATTTGTACCAGCAGAGGGCTCACTAGTAGCGAACGCTTGGTTGGGACAAATGGTCCCCTTGTGTGTACCCAGCCTTATAGTCTCAGAAAACATTCCATCATTCCATCCAATGTCTTAACTTGAAGACCTGGACACAGTAAAACCACTGCCTCAGTCTGATACACAGGTTTCTATTGCATGCCAATAGTTCATGCAGCCGGTATATTACAGGTCAATCCCTACCAGTGTAATTACATAGAATTGATATTGTGCTACTACATATACAAGAGAGTAAATAGAAGGTTACTAATGAAAGATAGAAGTATTTAATCTATGAAGAAGTTTGACCAATATATCTGTGTTTGTTACTCTATAATCTTCTCTCTATCCATATTTGTATTAAATCCTTCTATCCCTTTACTGAGTTTATTTCTTAAGTTTAATTTCCCTGTCTTTCTCACACTGGTTATTTATTAAACTTTCTTGTGCCTTTTTGTATTTCTGTTTTTCAGAGAACATTTATAAACCAACAAATCTGCAACTTGCTCTAAGGACCACATTATTTTTTCCCTTTTTTCTTTACCTTATCAGTCTAATGTACAGTTTTGTTGCATTAATAAAATAGATGCCTGTAGACATCTCATTTTCTATTGATTCTACTCCAATACTTTTGAATTCTGACAAGCTCCAGCTGAAAAATATTCTCAAGCTTTCCAAATTCTATGCTCCTGAAATATAAAATTGTTATCAGGCTTTACTTCGTTTTTGTTAGAGCTTAAAGCCTTGTGACTGCAGGATCCTGTACTTTTAGTCACCAAAACATCATATTTTAGACTACTTACGGTCAACAAACTTTCACTAACTTTTACCATCTAACAACATCTTATTTTAGAAGAAATATACCGAAATTAATACAAGCTTTCTGATCCAGATGGATGGTAGAGTGCCTGAGCAGCTCAGGGGTTGCAGGATTATATCCAAACATCCCCTGCACATGCCAGAAACTCAGAGTACAGAGAAGAAGCAGGGAACGGATGAGTCACTCCTACTCTTTTCACTTTTCTTAACTTTGAACAGACACTACAGTAAAAACCATTTGGAGCAGAGATGTAAGGTAAGGTTTTTGAACACTATACAGTGGGGCCAGTAGTGGGACAAATTTTAGTTTTGGGGTGAACATGGCCTTTAATGGGTCTGACTTTTTCAGGAGGTTGAAAAATCGAAATCCCTGATATACACAAGAACTTAAACAATATAGCTAGTAACCACATTGTATCTTGAAATTCCTCTGTAACTTTATTGCTAAATAGTTGTTGATTGATGTATTCCTGCAAAAATATATATAGATTCCTACCTGCTTGAAAGACACAAATCAGCTGCAATAGCTCCCACTTCTTTAACCACCAGTGCATTTTTCTATTATTGATGTTGAGAGCCGTTATCTATGCATCCCCCATGAAGCATATCAGTTATTAAAGAAGATTGAATGGATACTAATTGTTTAATAACATTCTCATTGATGTATTTCCATTTGAATACTTTCATCCGGGAATCCTTGGACCGAAGTCATTGGGAAGAAGCCCCTATTTGTATACTTTATCGATTGTGTACTCTTTCTGTCAGATATGCGCATTGTTAAATAGTTTTGCTACGTGGATAACATATTAGTATTATGTCTAGACGCAGTGCAGATTAGGCTCCACATTCTCTTACCGAAGATTAGATGGTAACAATGATTCCCACAAATAGTCAAACAATGGATAGAAAGAACCTTTCACAATTGGAAAATTCAATAACCCTGCTGTATTAAGAAGCCAATATACACATGGATGTACCTGTTTAGATATTTACCAATACAAAGTAGTTTCTTGGACCCTCGCTCACAAATTCATGGGAAATTATGTAATTTTCTGTGGGGAAAATCCCTCAGTCACTTCATTGGATATTCTGCTCTCTTCATCTATGTTGTTTTCTGTTTGTACCTTTGAAAATGCCAGTTGACACTTATAGGGAAATGTAATAAAAGTTCTTAATGTTAAAAATGGTGCTAATTTTGCCCCAACCATTCAGATGTTAGCTTTAAATAACATCTGATTGGTTGGGGCAAAATTAGCACCATTTTTAACGGTAAGAACTTTTATTACATCTCCCTGTTAGAATTTTTAAAGAAGAGGATTTCTTCTAGACTGTATGTTCTTTATGTGAAGGCTTTGCTTACATTGTCTGTAATATAGTTTCATTAATATGCTGACTTTGCCATTTTAATGTTGTTCAAAAAAATCTGAAATTGCGAAAATGAGCCCATAGAAATCAATGGGGCAAAAAAAGTTCCCAGTAAAGTAAGTGTAGTAAAAGCATGGTAACTTACAGTAGATGGCTCAGGCACCTGGGAAATAGTCTGGGAACACGTACAAATCACTACAACATTAATAAAAACTACAACATTATAAAGCTACTTTCGGTAACCTGCGAAGGTAGCATTGTATATTCAGTAACCCTCGAAAGTAGCCACGATAATTCTCGAAAGTAGAATTGTATTTTGGCTAATTATTGAAGTTCCGAGATCCAAAAATTCTGAATGGTCCAGACAAAACGCCAGATCCAGGAGTTCAGAGACAGATCCAGGTCCGAATCAAACCCTTATTCTGTCCCCACACAGGACTACAAGTTACAAAAAAAGTACCACCCATTTTATTTCCTTATGCAAAACACCTTGCATCCAATTGTCTTAACAGTTCAAATGTTCTAATTGGATCTGGAATACAGGGAGATGCTCAGCTTAACCAAGTTCTTATTTGATACCTTCATTAATCTGGCTTTATAGTGAAACGTGTAAAGGCTTATTTAGTGTGAGTAACTAGATCTGATAGCCATATGAGTAATATTGATATCTTGTTGGTCTTGCTTGTACTGAGCTGTTTGTTTGACAGTGATAATGCACTGCTCCATTGATCTATGTCATTCAACACAGATGTTATGATAATATTCAGAACTTTGTCAGCATGACACAGACAGTTTATATTTCCTGCCACTATAATGTAATGTAATTAAATACACTTCACAACTAGAATAAGCAAAGTAATGTTGAAGTCAATTATTTAATGAACCTTTCTGGACAGTATGCGTCTTTTGGGGGCAATATATTTCCAAATAATGAGGTCAATATGTGAGAGTGTAAAAGAATCCCAAACATTTGTTTGTGGCCAATAATCAGCGTTATCTGACAGCACATTACAATCTTAAGTCCCCCTCAAATAAAAAAATGTATATAGTAATTTCTCAGTAATATATTTATGCATAGCCAGATTAAGGTTTACGAAATGAAAAAATACTTTTTTTACTTGAAAACATTTGCACTGAACTCCTTTAACCCAAAGCCACAATTTCTTTCTACAACAAAAATATTTTGCATGCCGAGAATCTTTGCAAAGAATTCTACTAAAAATTGTTAATATACTAGAAATTAATCAACGCATCTAACTACTCGTGTGAGTTATCAATTTACATTTTCAAAATCACATTATTTTCTTTCATTTTAATCAATGGAAAAAAATCAATAAAAATACGGAACAATTATTCTGTAATTATTTGAAAAAGAGGTTTTAAGCCAAAATGAATGTGCATTGTCTCTGTTTTACCAGTAAGCTCCATTACATGTTTTCCTATGGATATTATGTTATTGTTTACAGTGGACAGTATGGAATGGATTCCAGTTACTGTACAAACTAGTGGTTTGGATTACCTAAAGCTGGGTACACACTATCCAATAATTTGGCCCAACCGGATGACATTTTAGTGTATTGTCAATTGGGCCTAAATATTGCAGGGTTTAAGGCTTATATCCTGATAGGGATTTTCCTATGGTGTTTTAATTGCCCCAGATAACTGTTCATGATTAGTTTCCACTATTCGAAATACTAGAATTTGAGATGGAGCAAACTTTGCTTGTTCACCATTTTCCATATGTTGGAATGGCAGGGAAGCTTTATAAAATAAGATTAAAATGGTTTAACATAGCGTACAAATGTTCCCAATACCTTCCCAGCCTTTTTTGGCTTTTACCCTGTAAAGACAATCCCTTTGATGTTGCAGGTTTCTCTATGATGGGGGATATTGTCCCTTAAAACTGTGAATGGAGGTTGTACAGCACTTATATCCATTAAATAAACCTGTGTTCATGAGAACCACCAATCAGATGGCTCAGGGGCATCCAGGACAGAAGATGGGATCATTTTTAAACTATTAAAAGTAACCTATTTTTAATCTACCATTGATTAACTAGGAAAAAGATGATTTTTATGTTCCAATGCAAAGTTTTCCTCTATGCAAACTTTTCCTCTAGATATCACTTCTCTACCAAACTATTCTGTGCCCACTGTCTACCTTACAGACTATCAATCAGCATTATGCCCATAAAACTAGTGATATAAGAGAGCACTAGACATAATAGAGGCTAGACTGACAATGCTGTCTTCCTGACTATTGCTTGTCATTCTGCCCTAATTCTCCTGTTTTTAAAGGCTCTATACAAGTACTGTAAGAAATGCTGAGAAGTTCAATCGCTGGAAACGTACTGTTGGAAGGATCCATCTTTCTGGTTCTTTTTTTCTTAAAACAGCAAAACAAATATTTTAAATACCAAAAACAAAATTATCAGAAATTTTTATTAAAGGGCATGTCCACCCACACAAATAAATGCCTGCAACCTCAACTACTATTTTTTACCAGTTTATTAAATGCATTTGTAACCAGATATCAAAAGGTTTTTTTTTTCATATGGAATAGATATCTGCCTCCACCCTGGGTTCACAGAACTTAAAAGCTTAAGCATGTGCAGAGAAGGCAGCAGTGGAATCAGCAGCCAATCATTGATTGGGATTTTAGCAGTCACAGACTTGACTGATGGCAGGGTGGAGTTGATGGCAGGGTGCCCCATAATGGGGGCAATAATTATCCTTAAATATCTGATTAGTAATGCAGGTAATAAAGTGCTGAATATATCAGTTGGGGTTTGGGGAAGGTAACAGACCTATGGCCAGTTTTTTTTTATTTTAAGGGTGGACATGCCCTTTAAAGGGTATCTCCACTGGTAAAATAACTTTTTTTAATTCAGTTTTATTGAAGAACAGGAGGTAATGGAGCTGTGTCTTACAGACTTAGTACGCTATGCACATGCACAAGTGTGATGCCCATAGCGTACTAAGTCCATCGGGACCTGGCAGAGGACACGGAGGAGGAGCGAGAGACCGGGTGTCAGGAAAGTGTGTAGTGACTTGGCAAGAATGGGTTAACTATTGGTATTAGTTCTTGCAAAGGACCAATAAAAATACCATTCCACCCTGGAACAGTCCTATCGTTTATATTACGATTAGTGAAGCATGGAACCAGATCTTCTTTTCCAGACAATGTGGGGCCGAACCGTGTATCTGGAATTCTCTTCAGCTAGGGGTCTGGTGGGTACCTTAAGAGGTCGTTTTAAGGACAACCATACATGGAAAATAAATGTATTTTGGTATTGGAATATGTAAGACAGAAACCAATATTATATTTGTGAATGGAATGGAAGGCCCTTCAAAATGATACCCAACATGGAGCCCTTATTCCCTTGCCAATGCGAGTTATTAATATCTTGGGAAATATGGATCACACACAGGTCATGTTTGGTATTGGAGGAATTGATAATTAATACAGGAGAGGAATATGTGATCAATATCCCAATACAATGTACATATCTGCATTTATATGGAATCTGCCTAACTGAGGGGGAATGAATGCTTTTGGCTAGTCGTAAATCTGGACATTCCTAGACACTCCCACCTCATGCAATAGCCCATAGGATGGGGGTTGTTCAACAAGGAGTTAAAAAATCCTTGTAGCCCCTATAACTTTGTTCATACTGAGGGGACATACTAAAACCGTGTGTATGGACCCGATGTTTCTTCCCGCCCCGGGATACAGGACTTCTTCTAGTGAGTAGGGTCTATGAATATTTCTATCCTTTTTATTTTATATAACTGTTGTACCTATTGTATGTAATTTTATTATAACACCATTTTCTTTTATTTTTGTATTATATGCACTGTCCACCTTTTGGAATATTAAATCTAAAGTTTTGTCTTTGATGCTCTAAAAGAACTCAGTTAGCCTCTGATAAGTTTATATGTGGTTGAATGGAGTGTGCAGTGTAAATACTAATTAACTCTGTGACTTCTTATGAAGGACTGATGCTAATTAACCAGTTAGTTGCTGGAGTCAATGGTGTAGTGTTAACCATTTAGCTGCCAGGACTGGGGTGTGCATAGTCAGTGAGTCAAGAGTGTTTTTGGGGCATCTTTAAAGCTATAACTTAAAGTGTTGGCAGCGAGTACCGATTGATTGGTCAGATCACATACCCAGCGAACTGGCGTTCGTGACACCGGTTAAGTTCTGAAATTTTGTTCCTGGCTCCTGAATGTTTTATTGAAGAATGGGAGGTAAGACACAGCTACTTTACCTCCCGTCCTTCAATAAAACTGAATTTAAAAAAGGGATTTTAGCAGTGGAGATTCCCTTTTAGGACAAAACTTTTACTTGAAGAATTTTGTAACATAAACCAGAAAATGGCACTTTCTATTGTGGTCATTTACCTCTTTGTTGTTGCAGAGACAATGATCCATTTTAAAAATTAGTAGGTACATGTGATGTACATTGTACATTTTTACATTACTGTTAATTCCTAATTGAGTTGGACGTTGTAAAAAACTTGAAAATGAATATTGTGGCTTAATGGATTCTCCCTGATTTTCATCAATACAATTTCAGCTATCAACACTACAAAGAGTTTTACCTTGAAGTGGTTTTTTTTTTTGTTGGATTCTATAATAAAGTGAATGTTTGTCATGGTTGGGAATCGTATATTCAGTTTCACGATGAAAGGGCATGATTAATGTTTGTGCAGTTTTATTTCTTACCAATCTCAGCAATTTCATCAACCATTCTCTCCTACACACTATATATATTTTTATTTTTTTTTAAATAATGTGTGGTCCTGTATTTTAGCTGTAAAATAAAATAAAATTCCACCCACTTGTACTGTTTGTGCGGCTTTTTAGAAGAATACCTGATGCTGCAGTTATAACTGTAACTTTATATATTAGCTTACTGAGGAGAGTTTTCATTTACGATGAAAGTACATTTTTTTTATACACTTGTATTAACTTTAGAATTCTAGAACTAACAGATTTTGAGAGTTGTGTTTGTTTTTAAAAGCAAGAGAAACAACTTTAACTGAGATGATTGGACCATGTTATTTTCAACTTTCAAAGACATTGTAAAGTTCTATTCTTAAAATGTTGGACAAGGCTTGTATCAATAACTATTAAAGGGTATGTCCACCCCCAAATTTAAAGGGAACACCCCAACTGCCAAGACTATCTTGGCAGTTAGGGGTTGGGCTGGGGTACACTACACTAAGGAAATAGATTTTTAATGGTAGGGCGCCAAGCAGCCTGAAGGGATCCTGAGGGTGGGACGGGGGGGGAGGCTCCCATGCACATGCCAGTTTCCTCCCAGAGGACGAAGGAGAAGCAGGGAACAGATGACACACAGACAGCTCCTTCTCTTATATTAAACACATCAAGGTGGCCACACATGAAAGGATATAGGCTAATAATATTGTTACAATAAATTTGTCATGTTCGATAACAAAAAACACACACAAAACCATTATCTTCTGATATCCCGTATAGGCTGATAACATTTCTAGGACTATGACCAACATGATGGTCTACCACCAAATGTACTCAGGTAGTTTTCTCCGCATTGTATACTACGAACGAACGGTCCTAGATTTACGACCGTTCACCATAAATGTGCTGTCGCAGCCATACATTTACGGCCGTGGTCGTACACTAACGAAAACCCACGTTTGCAAACCTCAATACTGCTGGTTTATATATGGCCCTATGAATCTAAAGTTTATACAGTCCCTAGCACAAAATGCATTGAACATTTGATTTATTCTGTCTAAGCCTAAACAGTACCGGCATTACAGATACTGGCTGCCTAGAAGTACTTTTAGAGGTTTTTAAAGAGACATTACCTTATTTATATTTTAAAATGATTTTATCATTGTGTGTATTCAAGTGAATGACGTTAGAAGTGTGAAATAAAGGTTTAAACAGCATTCAGTGGACCTTCACTTTCTTCATCTAAAGTAAGAGATAAAATGATATTTAAATGCATGGTTGATTAAGTATTACTGAGGTTTTTAGGCTTATACTCGAGTCAATGCGTCCTTACAGTCATTGTGGTCATAGTCAGGAGAGTTGGTGCGAGCAGGAACAGCCTGGCAGGAATATCGCAAGAACACAGGCGTGCACTCGAGTATATACGGTAGATAAGGACTTTTAAAACTAAAGGTCTTTTAAGTTTTATTTTATTATTCTATGTATCTGAGCACAACACAGATTTGACATAATTCCAAGTACTACCTATTTTCAGAGATCACATTTAAGATAAATGCCTAAAATGCTTTATTGGTGCGTCTCCTAATAATTTTTGTAATTATGGATTGCATTTATACATATTTTAAAGGTTAGCGCAAAGTTGGGGTTTACAATTACATCCACTTTCCTGTGTGGAAGTAAAAAAAAATCAGATTATGGCATTTGGTCAATTTTGTTACAAGAGTAAATAAAAAAATTCTCCTGTGCTGGCAGCTGGAAACTGTATATCTGTTTTCTTGCCCAAAATGAAAAGATTAAAACAGTAGATCAATAAAGCTATCCTATATATATAATATTACTTCACATACCCTAGAATATAAACAACTCTCTCAGATTCTGGATGTGGGAGCAACTTTAATATAAATTCAATATAGTAGAGTCAAGATGTTAGAGGTTAGTTGTTCTTTACTTGTAATGTATCCATTTAGAGATGGGATCCGGGTCCGACACCCCTCGGTTCCGAAATCTGAAAGATCCGTCCGAATGCAGGCGGCTCCTCCAGATTTTGGGAAAATTTTCAAAAATTTTCGAAAGTACTGATCTATTTTCGATAATTTATGTAAATATCTTTGAACATTCGAAAATCCTCGAAAATACGATCGGAGACCACATTTGAGTTTCCGATCGTATTATTGAAAATCGAACATTTAAAATTATTGAAAATAGCTCCGTACATTCAAAAATACTTCAAAAATTCATTCCATTTTCGGATCTTCGGGATTTTCAGGATTTTTCCTGAGATCCGGGAATCTGAAAACGGAACAAAACTATGTAGTTTCGGCCATCTCTAGTATCCACCCCCCCTAATTACCCTCCATTTCATCTTGATCTCAACACAAGAGCAACTGCTTGTTAAAAAAAAAAAAACATTACTGTATGTAAACTGTAATAACATGAGAAGTCAGGCATTTACCTAAACTTTTGATTCAGGTACTGTAACAATTACATTGCTGATTTAAGGAGCAAGTGCTGTGTGTATCCATGAATGCAGATGTAATCATCTGAACTACACCATATATCAGAGTACATTATAAGTCAACACATTTTCCACACACAGAAGAAATACTCTTCAATATATTTCATATCCTTGACATGTTTTGAGATAACATATAAGCTTGTGAAGGTTCTCATTCACCCAGGTCATTGTATATCTGTCATACTCTGTTAGATCAACCTAAAGTTTAGTTCTTGAAGACTTTCACTAGTCATCTGATTCTCAATTCAGAATGACTTGTACAAGAATCTGTTGACATTAAATACCCTGAAATGTCCCAATCAGCATATAACCAGGTGTCAGGGACCTTCTGAATGCAAGGTGTAGATTTAATTGTGGCTAAGAGGTGTTTTCGAAACTGATTGCATTGTGGTTAAGAGGTGTTATTTAACTGATTACGACCAATATGACATAACATATACAAATGTAACACTTTTCGTTACCTTTGTAGTATTCTATCCCAAAGCAGGTTTTAGCTCAGTAAATAATCACAGAATGTATTACGCAAGTTTAGACTAACAATTGCATTTAAAAATGCTTTAGTGGTTAATAAGACAATTATCATTCCTTTATTACTCTATGGCTCACCCACAGAAGATACTAGAAAGTCTTGAAACAATAGCTCCCATGAAGTATTACAACCTACAAAATAATGTAGTAAATAAAGAGACACAACTGGGAAAAATACAACCAATTATGCCACATGCTATAATACAACATAATTTTTGCCACAAATGAAATATGGTGGCTGAGAAAATAGATATGGAACATGTCCAATGTTTAGTAAATCTTCTTACATTAAAGTGCTTACTGTCCAATGCCATTATAGCAGTGGGTCTGGGGCTTTTTAGCATCCGGAACATTTGAGTTGCTATTTGAGAATTACGGTAAAGCAAAAAAATATAAATAAGCCTGGGTGAATTCTGTAATTCATAATTTAAATGACATTTTCATTTAGCACATTATTAGATGTATTATTTACCAGACATTTAATATACATATTGTCCCCATTCTGTCAGATCAATCTGGCACCTCCCTCCATGCAGTCAATCAAGGCTGTGAATGGTGATATCACATCTAATGATTGACTGCTTTTTACCAGGCTGCCTCCACTGCACATGCTTAAGCTTATCAAAAGCTCATTGAGCAGATGGAGGGGGCAGATACCTTTGCCAGAGTGGAACAGAGTGTATCATTAAATATCTGGTTACAAAGGCATGTAATATACAGGTAAAAATAGTAGCTGGAATTGCAACTCTCTCCAACCCATCTCTCTCGACCCTCCTCCTTCCAGAATGACTGCCTAACCTTCCTGTTACTTGTCTGTAATTTAAAACTGGGCAGTCAGAATCGATAATTACCGAACGTTCGGCCGTAGAATAGATCACAATGGGATTCTCTGGGGATCATAAATCTACGATTTCATTATTGTAGGTTTACGCTCAGTATCGGTAACTTAGGATCGTAACGTAAATGTACGATACCGATAGTAAATTAACGACATTATGCCTTTAATCTTTTTGAAGCATTATTGCAAAGGAATTAGCTGATCACCCGGCGCTCACCTAACTTAACTTTTTTAACAGTATCTATCTAGATCATCACCATTTTTTTTTTACAGAGAGCAGGCAGTTAAATGATCACACTGCCGGGAAATGCGGTTCTCAGTCCTAGAAGCAAAAACAATTATAAATCCCTTTGAAATAATAATAAATCAATTCTTTGCTTTCTTACACAAATAGAACCTTAAGATTGCGATGAAAGTCTCACATACAGTATACTGTAGACTTCCCTAGGGTAAAGCCTTGTAAACAATGGGGAACCTTGGTTTGTCATTACATTAAGATCGGACACAGCCGACATTTATAAAAAAAATCCTCCTGTGTGCAGTCTTACATTTAGTAGATCATTGATTTCGCTTTGAGTTATGTGTGATTCAAGCTCAGTTATAGAGTTATCAAAACTCTCTGTGATCACCATGACAGGTCTGCAGAACAAAACACATCCATAAGGTTATCAAGGAATATCTTTCTCCACTCAGCCGTAAGGCTGGCTACAACATTGCTTTTAAATTTCTCCATTCAATATGTCATACCTACATTTATGGGTGAAAAATTGTGCAACTGCACTGTAAAAAGAAAGGTTCCCAGAACACAGCAACAAAGTAGCAACATAGCAGTGGAGTCTGAATAAAGACATATGTCCATCTAGGTTCATATATTTACCTATTTTATCCACCCATAATGTTTGTGTGTTGATCCAGAAAAATGCCAATGTAAAAAAATCCAGTTTGAAAGAGGAACGCAGAGATGTGCTCGTGCACTAGTATGGTGGCAGATTTAAAACTCCTTCTCCTTCTTGATCTTGTCCCTACTCCTGAAAACTTTATTATTGTCCTTTATCTTGTGTCTCTGGCTCTTAAGCCTCTGGCATCTTTTAAATACACTTCTGTCTCTCAAGCATCGGCATCGTTCGACTACCCATCTGGCTCTCCAACCTCAGCATCATTTGACTACCCTTCTGGCTCTCCAGCCTTGGCATCGATTGACTACAAATCTGGCTCTCCAGCCTTGGCATCATATGACTACCATTCGGGCTCTTCAGCCATGGCATTGTTTGACTACCCTTCTTGGCTACTCCAGCCTCGGCATCATTTGACTACCGTTCTGGCTCTCCAGCATCTGCATCGTTTGACTACCCTTCTGGCTCTCCAGCCTTGGCACCTTTTGACTACCCTTCTGGCTCTCCAGCCTCTGCATTGTTTGACAACCCTTCTGGCTCTCTAACCTTGGCATCTTTTGACTACCAATCTGGGTCTCCAGCCTCGGCATCGTTTGACTACCTTCTGGCTCTCCAACCTCTGCATCTTTTGACTACCCTTCTGAATCTCCAGCTTGGCATAGTTTGACTACCAATCTGGCTCTCCAGCCTCTGCATCATTTGACAACCATTTTGGCTCTTCAGCCATGGCATCGTTTGACTACCCTTCTGGCTCTCCAGCCTCTGCATTGTTTGACTACTCTTATGGCTCTCCAGCCTTGGCATTCTTTGACTTCCAATCTGGCGCTCCAGCCTGGGCATTGTTTGACTACCATTCGGGCTCTTCAGCCATGGCATTGTTTGACTACCCTTCTGGCTCTCCAGCCTCAGCATCATTTGACTACCCTTCTGGCTCTCCAGCATCTGCATCGTTCGACTACCCATCTGGATCTCCAGCCTCGGCATCGTTTGACTTCCCTTCTGGCTCTCCAGCCTTGGCACCTTTTTACTACCCTTCTGGCTCTCCAACCTCTGCATCGTTTGACTACCCTTCTGGCTTTCCAGCCCCTACATTGTTTGACAACCCTTCTGTCTCTCCAGCCTTGGCATCGTTTGACTACCAATCTGGGTCTCCAGCCTCGGCATCGTTTGACTACCCTTCTGGCTCTCCACCTCTGCATCATTGACTACCCTTTTGAATCTCCAGCCTTGGCATAGTTTGACTACCAATCTGGCTCTCCAGCCTCTGCATCACTTGACTACCATTCTGGCTCTTCAGCCATGGCATCGTTTGACTACCCATCTGGCTTTCCAACCTCGGCATTGTTTGACTACCCTTCGGGCTCTCCAGCCTCTGCATCGTTTGACTACCCTTCTGGCTCTCCAGCCCTGGCATTGTTTGACTACCAATCTGGCCCTCCAGCCTGGGCATTGTTTGACTACCATTTGGGCTCTTTAGCCATGGAATTGTTTGACTACCCTGCTGGCTCTCCAGCCTCTGCATCATTTGACAACTCTTCTGGCTCTTCAGCCTCTGCATAGTTTGATGAACCTTCTGGCTATTCAGCCTCTGCATCATTTGGCTACCCTTCTGGCTCTCCAGCCGTGGCATCATTTGACTACCAATATGGCTCTGCAGCCTCTGCATCATTTGACTACCCTTCTGGCTCTCCAGCATCTGCATCATTCGACTACCCATCTGGCTCTCCAGCCTCGGCATCATTTGACTTCCCTTCTGGCTCTCCAGCCTTGGCACCTTTTGACTACCCTTCTGGCTCTCCAACCTCTGCATCGTTTGACTACCCTTCTGGCTTTCCAGCCCCTACATTGTTTGACAATCCTTCTGTCTCTCCAGCCTTGGCATCATTTGACTACCAATCTGGGTCTCCAGCCTCGGCATCGTTTGACTACCCTTCTGGCTCTCAACCTCTGCATCGTTTGACTACCCTTCTGAATCTCCAGCCTTGGCATAGTTTGACTACCAATCTAGCTCTCCAGCCTCTGCATCACTTGACTACCATTCTGGCTCTTCAGCCATGGCATCATTTGACTACCCATCTGGCTTTCCAACCTTGGCATTGTTTGACTACCCTTCGGCTCTCCAGCCTCTGCATCGTTTGACTACCCTTCTGGCTCTCCAGCCCTGGCATTGTTTGACAACCAATCTGGCCCTCCAGTCTGGGCATTGTTTGACTACCATTTGGGCTCTTTAGCCATGGAATTGTTTGACTACCCTGCTGGCTCTCCAGTCTCTGCATCATTTGACTACCCTTCTGGCTCTCCGGCATTGGCATTGTTTGACTACCCATCTAGCTCTCCAGACTTGGCATCATTTGACAACCCTTCTGGCTCTTCAGCCTCTGCATAGTTTGATGACCCTTCTGGCTCTTCAGCCTCTGCATCATTTGGCTACCCTTCTGGCTCTCCAGTCTTGGTATCATTTGACTACCAATATGGCTCTGCAGCCTCTGCATCATTTGACTACCATTTGGGTTCTTTAGCTAAAGCATCCATTGACTACCCTTCTGGCTATCCGCCTCGGCATCATTTGACTACCCTTCTGACTCTCCAGCATCGGCATTTTGTTGAATACCCACCTGGCTCTCCAGCCTCGGCATTGTTTGACTACCCTTCTGGCTCTCCAGCATCTGCATCATTCGACTACCCATCTAGCTCTCCACCTCGGCATCGTTTGACTACCCTTCTGGCTCTCCAGCCTTGGCACCTTTTGACTACACTTCTGGCTCTCCAACCTCTGCATCGTTTGACTACCCTTCTGGCTTTCCAGCCCCTGCATTTTTGACAACCCTTCTGTCTCTCCAGCCTTGGCATCGTTTGACTACCAATCTGGGTCTCCAGCCTTGGCATCGTTTGACTACCCTTCTGGCTCTCCAACCTCTGCATCGTTTGACTACCCTTCTGGCTCTCCAACCTCTGCATCATTTGACTACCCTTCTGAATCTCCAGCCTTGGCATAGTTTGACTACCAATCTGGCTCTCCAGCCTCTGCATCACTTGACTACCATTCTGGCTCTTCAGCCATGGCTAGTTTGACTACCCATGTGGCTCTCCAACCTCGGCATTGTTTGACTACCCTTCTGGCTCTCCAGCCTCTGCATCGTTTGACTTCTTCTGGCTCTCAAGCCCTGGCATTGTTTGACTACCAATCTGGCGCTCCAGCCTGGGCATTGTTTGACTACCATTTGTGCTCTTTAGCCATGGAATTGTTTGATTACCCTGCTGGCTCTCCAGTCTCTGCATCATTTGACTACCCTTCTGGCTCTCCAGCATTGGCATCGTTTGACTACCCTTCTGCCTCTTCAGCCTCTGCATCACTTGACTACCATTCTGGCTCTTCAGCCAGGCATAGTTTGACTACCCATGTGGCTCTCCAACCTCGGCATTGTTTGACTACCCTTCTGGCTCTCCAGCCTCTGCATTGTTTGACTACCCTTCTAGCTCTCCAGCCCTGGCATTGTTTGACTACCAATCTGGCGCTCCAGCCTGGGCATTGTTTGACTACCATTTGTGCTCTTTAGCCATGGAATGTTTGATTACCCTGCTGGCTCTCCAGTCTCTGCATCATTTGACTACCCTTCTGGCTCTCCGGCATTGGCATCGTTTGACTACCCTTCTGACTCTTCAGCCTCTGCATAGTTTATGACCCTTCTTGCTCTTCAGCCTCTGCATCATTTGGCTACCCTTCTGGCTCTCCAGCCTTGGCATCATTTGACTCCAATATGGCTCTGCAGCCTCTGCATCATTTGACTACCATTTGGGTTCTTTAGCTACGGCATCCATTGACTACCCTTCTGGCTATCCAGCCTCGGCATCATTTGACTACCCTTCTGGCTCTCCAGCATCGGCATCGTTTGACTACCCACCTGGCTCTCCAGCCTCGGCATTGTTTGACAACACTTCTGGCTCTCCAGCCGTGGCATCTTTTGACTTCAATATGGCTCTGCAGCCTCTGCATCATTTGACTACCATTTGGGTTCTTTAGCTATGGCATCCATTGACTACCCTTCTGGCTATCCAGCCTCGGCATCATTTGACTACTTCTGGCTCTCCAGCATCGGCATCGTTTGACTACCCTTCTGGCTCTCCAGCCTTGGCATCGTTTGACTACCAAACTGGGTCTCCAGCCTCAGCATCATTTGACTACCATTCGGGCTCTTCAGCCACGCATTGTTTGACTTCCTATCTGGCTCTCCGCCTTGGCATCGTTTGACTACCCTCTGGCTCTCCAGCCTTGGCATTGTTTGACTGCCCTTCTGGTTCTGCAGCCTCAGCATTGTTTGAAAACCCTTTTGGCTCTCAAGCCTTGGCATTGTTTGCCTACCCTTCAGATTTGAATCCTCTGCATCGTTTTTCTACCATCCTGGCTTTGAATCCTGGGCTTTGTTTGACAACCCTTCTGGTACAACATCCCAACCATTAGGGCTCTGCGAAAACCTGGTCGGACTTGAAGTCTGCGCCCCTGTGCTTGCGGAAAACCCCTGTGCTTGCGTGAATCCCTGCAAAGGAATCAGGTATCCTGACAGCGCTTAACTTATAATGCTGTGCTTTACAATTTGTTATTCTTCTTTTTTCAGGGGACACCCTAAAACATGCAGATTTTTGCTTTGGGGTAGAAATCAGACTGTTCAAAATATTAATGTAAATATTGCTGTAAATTAAAGGGTTGTCAGATGTTTTTTTTAAACCATATTTGCTGCAAAAAGGGGGGGTTTAAAATGGGGGAGAGACTGACAGCTGCCTCTTCAACTATGGGCACTTCTTGACACAACCTACTGTGTCTAATGCTTAAACCAGCCCTTGCTGCAAGGTATTAATGCTTATTACTAAACTGCCATCAGTGGTGTAACTAGAATCACTGGGGCCCCTTAGCAAAACTATGATGGGGCCCCTATCCCTGCTTCATATACAGTAGTTTTCTGGGAGGAGGCTATATCTTGTTATAGGAAAAATTAGAAGAAGGGCCCCTTTAGTTGCAGGGTCTGCTCTCCAGGTAGTTCCGCCCTGGCTGCCATGTGAATTAAACTGGCGACAAATACTAGTAGCTTTATGTATTATGTAAAACTTAAATTAAATGCTGATAAGAAATAATCCCTTGCAGCATCCAACTAATCCTATAAAAACATACAATTGAAGCAATTTTCCAACATATGAAAAATTTGGGTAAAACCTTTGAGGCCACGCATTACAAATAAAGAAGAAAAGGAGGCAGACTAAAGAAACATGGATGTTCCAGCAGCCAAATTAAAAAATATTATTCCCACTGATATCTTGGTAATCCAAATTCATTTACTATTCAGTAAAATTATTAAAATCCCATACGTTTAACACTTGGGAAATTTGCACAGACTCTGTACTCACTGTAACGGAGGTCCATGCTGTAATCTTCCCGTTAAATTATTTGAAATCCATTTTAACTAGAGATCAGCTGCAATTTCATGCATATTTACATCATTCATGCTCATATTCTCAGCAAATTGCATTTTAAAACCGTTCACTACAATTTCTGTGTGATCTGAATGGTGAATAAAAATTGTAAAATTAATGCACCACTGTGTATTTGAAATATTTCACATGCAATATCCTTACTTATATTGTCTGCCTTTAATGTTTTCCTTAAAGGGAAAGTCTAACCTAAAGTGATTTTTCCATAAATTCTAAAAACTGTCAACTAAATGATTCATCACTGTCTTTTTATGTTAAAGAAATCCCTTTGGTACAGGGAGAGACAAAGAATAAAATTGTGGACTTAGTAACTACAGCAAGTTCCTGTGGTTCTTTATGTAAAGAAAGATGAATACACAATCAATATTAAAGTACCGTAGTAGAATTAAAGTCCAATACATTAATGTTAATGCATTGATGAAAACCTGAAATGCTATATTTCTGATTTAAATTGTTATGTCCTCCTTTAAAATGCTAACACATACCTTTATATTTTCTTCAGGTAATGCATGGCTGGAAATGACTTTCTGTTGGCCAAATTGACTTTAATGGGGTCAATACACAGCAACAGTTGACCTTAGAAAAGAGAGTTAGAAGTTTTTGTAATCAAAAGGAGTTTAGATAATGTTAAAGGGTATCTCCTTGGTAAAACAACATTTTGGTATTCAGTTTTATTGAAGAACAGGGGGCAAAGAGCTGCGTCCTACCTCCCATTCTTCAATAAAATGTTCAAGAGTCAGAAACAAAGTTACAGAACTTACCTGATCTCTCGCTCCTCCACCGTGTCCTCTGACAGACTCTGTACTCTATCCGCATTGAGTACTAAGTCCATCGGAAGATTTGTCTAGAGATCTCCTAAGCTTAGGAGTAGATTTTCAAAAACGAGGCCCATTTACCATTGGGTTAAGATTATTTAAAACTCTAAATAGGGTTATTCTGGACATACTTCTATGAGAAAGACATAGAGCTTTGTCCATACTATCTAATAATTCCGCCCATCTGCGCAACATTTTAAGACATCAGTCTATCGACCCAAAATATCGGATGGTTTCCTGGGTCGTCGGCATCCAACATCCGACAGTTCATTCAGATGGGTCGGAAAACTTTGGCCGATTGTTCGGTCATTTAAGGACCACAGGAATGGTCACGGCAAATTGTCACCCGCGTCTACTTTTGCCTTGAACAACAGTCCTTTCTCCTTGGCTGACCGGTCACAAGTGTAGAATGATCGACAGGGGCGAAGGATCTGAATGTGTGTACCCAGCCTTATAGTTTACATCAGATGTATTTGGTTTACACGTGACATTGATATGGTCTTTCTATCCATTTTTAGATTGATATCTGCATCTACATGATTTGGATGTCTTTCCTGTTCATTAAATTTCAAATCATAAAAAGTGATCACAAAATATTTATCTTGAATGTTTTAATGTTTATTTTAACCTTGGGATCTCTCTTCTTGCATGACCTGTATCAATTGCTCTTCAAAAGGAGATTATATGAGATAAATATCCTCTGGGAATGCATTACCCAATTTCCTAATTATGAATTAACATATTAAAAACAATTAAAATAAGATTAGAGAGACAATAACAAAACAGGCACTTAGTGAAATTTCAGTGCTATGTTACCTAATGCATTATGTTTGCACTTTACTTTAAAAATAACACAAGGCTTATTTAATCAGATGTGCAAAATGCTGCCTGTGCCTTAAGCAACCAGAAGTAGACCAGTAAAAATTTGATTGGTTGCTACAAATTAACAGCATGGGCAAGAAAAAAGTCTCTGTGTAGGTACAACCATCATGATTTTATATTTATGTTTGTGAGATTTAGTTGCAGCAGATTAAATGGGTAGGTGTAAGGCTGTGTACACATCAAGCAATATTTCGGCTAATATGACCGATAGTTCAGTGTATCAGTCAAGCGGGAGAAAACATTGCATGGGTTTTCGGCATGACAAGACCCACTTCTGAATGTCCAAATCAGACCAAAGGGCCATTGGACGCATTCAAAAACCACAAGCCAATCGTGTGGTTCTATAACTGTTGGCTGCAGCTACTTTTGCTGCGACTAACAGTCCATCGTCCGGTAGGAAATGCGGAACATTTGCTTGGGATGAAGAATAGCAAGGTGTCTACCCAGCTTAGGGGGAGTGTGTTTAGCAGGACAATCTCTTATTTATGTGAGCTCCCTAATTTTAAGGGAGAACAAAATTATGAATGCTCTTTAATATAAGGCAACACGCTATTCATTACAAGGGTTGCTATCCTAAATTTCACAAAAAGTATATCATACAATATTTATTTTGTAAGATACCTTCAGGGCTATATCACGTCCATAACAATCCTTTATAATGGTCAAAAAAAGGACTGCTAGTTGCAGTATTTTTTATACTGTGGTGTTGCTTTTCAAATGCTGCAAACCTTTGCTGCAGTTGTGCGGTCCATAGAGACATTTGCCGCGACTTACAGGGCTTTGTCCCGGCCGACTGCTCGTAGTGGCGAATGGTCGAGATGAAAATTTGTTCCCAGCCTCATGTTCTCTTTTACTGACAAATCCACATTTGCCCTTCAATATCATTAGTGCCCTTGAAAGTCAGAGCTGTAACCCGGCCGGTGAATCTGACAGAATTTGCTGAATATGTCGGTATCGGGACCTATCGGACAAGACAGAAAATTTCCATTTCCAGTTCCCTTTACTACAGTAAGAGGAGGCAATAACATTAGACCATATATGGGCACATTGAACTATCATTCTGTATATGGAATATATGGAACAATCACTCCTGTGTAATATAATATATATAAAAATGTTAATAGTCAGCTACCAACCTCCAGGATTTCCTAATTCCTGCTCAATAAGCTCCATCACAGTGGGTAAGTACAGTAAGTAATTGTATATAACCCAGTCTCAGCAATCACCTTAAGCAGCTGCAGGGTTAATGTTTATACAGTTTTCTATCAATTAGATTAATTATGCTGCTGTCAATCACAGGGCAGACTGGATACATTTTTGAAACATACAAATGCTGCTTCTCACTCACAGCTCAATTGACAATGTAACAATCTATGTAACTATGTAACAGTCTATGGACACCAGGAGGAACAGACTGCACTGAGCACACAGAAAGGGGGATTCCAGCGCACCAGGAATCCCCCCTAAACATGCCCCTGACCCCAATACTGGTATTTCAATACTACCGAATATTGGCCCATTGACGTATTTCAATGCTGCCTGGTATTTTTCTTTTTGACCGCAGCGTAAATGAAAGTTTTTAGGCATTAGCAATAACGATCCTATATAAATAAGGCCTATGGCACCAGCACCAAAACCCCTCCTCCAGCATTGGTTGCACCACATCTAAAGAAAAAGTAGATGGTCTGTGCTTGCCCGGGATGACTGGTGTACTGCTGCCTAGATGCCGAATTGGTATTTATTTTCCTGCATGAACAATGGTCATATTAATTTTTGGGAAGTTTAAAGCAGCAATCTGTGTGCTTGGTTGTCTACTTTGATTAAAAAAAAACAAAAAACAGAAGCAACACCAAAATCACATTTTTAGGTAAGAAATGTCATTTACAAATCTGGTCATGGTCATCAGCCTTTAGCTAATAGATTGATTAGTTCCCTTCAGGTATGAAGGAAACATACACATGATCGGCTGTTTAAAACCAGACCCGAACTTCTAGAAACTGAACCGGAAGTATGTTTCCTTCATACGCTCAATCAGCTGTTTAAAAGCAGCTGATCTTGGACCTCAATCTGGGGAGGGGGTGGGTCAGGGGCCCAAGCTTGCGTGGGGTGGGTGTTGGAGGCTGCATTTACGTCCTAGATGTTTGACTACCCTTCTGGCTCTCCAGCATCGGCATCGTTTGACTACCCTTCTGGCTCTCCAGCCTTGGCATCGTTTGACTACCAAACTGGGTCTCCAGCCTCAGCATCATTTGACTACCATTCGGGCTCTTCAGCCACAGCATTGTTTGACTTCCTATCTGGCTCTCCAGCCTTGGCATCGTTTGACTACCCTCTGGCTCTCCAGCCTTGGCATTGTTTGACTGCCCTTCTGGTTCTGCAGCCTCAGCATTGTTTGAAAACCCTTTTGGCTCTCAAGCCTTGGCATTGTTTGCCTACCCTTCAGGATTTGAATCCTCTGCATCGTTTTTCTACCATCCTGGCTTTGAATCCTGGGCTTTGTTTGACAACCCTTCTGGTACAACATCCCAACCATTAGGGCTCTGCTGAAAACCTGGTCGGACTTGAAGTCTGCGCCCCTGTGCTTGCGGAAAACCCCTGTGCTTGCGTGAAGTCCCTGCAAAGGAATCAGGTAATCCTGACAGCGCTTAACTTATAATGCTGTGCTTTACAATTTGTTATTCTTCTTTTTTCAGGGGACACCCTAAAACATGCAGATTTTTGCTTTGGGGTAGGAAATCAGACTGTTCAAAATATTAATGTAAATATTGCTGTAAATTAAAGGGTTGTCAGATGTTTTTTTTAAACCATATGTGCTGCAAACAAGGGGGGGGTTAAAATGGGGGAGAGACTGACAGCTGCCTCTTCAACTATGGGCACTTCTTGACACAAGCCTACTGTGTCTAATGCTTAAACCAGCCCTTGCTGCAAGGTATTAATGCTTATTACTAAACTGCCATCAGTGGTGTAACTAGGAATCACTGGGGCCCCTTAGCAAAACTATGATGGGGCCCCTATCCCTGCTTCATATACAGTAGTTTTCTGGGAGGAGGCTATATCTGTTATAGGAAAAATTAGAAGAAGGGCCCCTTTAGGTTGCAGGGTCTGCTCTCCAGGTAGTTCCGCCCCTGGCTGCCATGTGAATTAAACTGGCGACAAATACTAGTAGCTTTATGTATTATGTAAAACTTAAATTAAATGCTGATAAGAAATAATCCCTTGCAGCATCCAACTAATCCTATAAAAACATACAATTGAAGCAATTTTCCAACATATGAAAAATTTGGGTAAAACCTTTGAGGCCACGCATTACAAAATAAAGAAGAAAAGGAGGCAGACTAAGAAACATGGATGTTCCAGCAGCCAAATTAAAAAATATTATTCCCACTGATATCTTGGTAATCCAATAATTCAGTTACTATTCAGTAAAATTATTAAAATCCCATACGTTTAACACTTGGGAAATTTGCACAGACTCTGTACTCACTGTAACGGAGGTCCATGCTGTAATCTTCCCGTTAAATTATTTGAAATCCATTTTAACTAGAGATCAGCTGCAATTTCATGCATATTTACATCATTCATGCTCATATTCTCAGCAAATTGCATTTTAACCGTTCACTACAATTTCTGTGTGATCTGAATGGTGAATAAAAATTGTAAAATTAAATGCAGCACTGTGTATTTGAAATATTTCACAGTGCAAATATCCTTACTTATATTGTCTGCCTTTAATGTTTTCCTTAAAGGGAAAGTCTAACCTAAAGTGATTTTTCCCATAAATTCTAAAAACTGTCAACATAAATGATTCATCAGCTGTCTTTTTATGTTAAAGAAATCCCTTTGGTACAGGGAGAGACAAAGAATAAAATTGTGGACTTAGTAACTACAGCAAGTTCCTGTGGTTCTTTATGTAAAGAAAGATGAATACACAATCAATATTAAAGTACCGTAGTAGAATTAAAGTCCAATACATTAATGTTAATGCATTGATGAAAACCTGAAATGCTATATTTCTGATTTAAATTGTTATGTCTCCTTTAAAAATGCTAACACATACCTTTATATTTTCTTCAGGTAATGCATGGCTGGAAATGACTTTCTGTTGGCCAAATTGACTTTAATGGGGTCAATATCACAGCAACAGTTGACCTTAGAAAAGAGAGTTAAGAAGTTTTTGTAATCACAAGGAGTTTAGATAATGTTAAAGGGTATCTCCATTGGTAAAACAACATTTTGGTATTCAGTTTTATTGAAGAACAGGGGGCAAAGGAGCTGCGTCCTACCTCCCATTCTTCAATAAAATGTTCAAGAGTCAGGAACAAAGTTACAGAACTTACCTGATCTCTCGCTCCTCCACCGTGTCCTCTGACAGACTCTGTACTCTATACGCATTGAGTACTAAGTCCATCGGAAGATCTTGTCTAGAGATCTCCTAAGCTTAGGAGTAAGATTTTCAAAAACAGAGGCCCATTTACCAGTGGGTTAAGATTATTTAAAACTCTAAATAGGGTTATTCTGGACATACTTCTATGAGAAAAGACATAGAGCTTTGTCCATACTATCTAATAATTCCGCCCATCTGCGCAACATTTTAAGACATCAGTCTATCGACCCAAAATATCGGATGGTTTCCTGGGTCGTCGGCATCCAACATCCGACAGTTCATTCAGATGGGTCGGAAAACTTTGGCCGATTGTTCGGTCATTTAAGGACCACAGGAATGGTCACGGCAAATTGTCACCCGCGTCTACTTTTGCCTTGAACAACAGTCCTTTCTCCTTGGCTGACCGGTCACAAGTGTAGAATGATCGACAGGGGCGAAGGATCTGAATGTGTGTACCCAGCCTTATAGTTTACATCAGATGTAATTTGGTTTACACGTGACATTGATATGGTCTTTCTATCCATTTTTAGATTGATATCTGCATCTACATGATTTGGATGTCTTTCCTGTTCATTAAATTTCAAATCAATAAAAAGTGATCACAAAATATTTATCTTGAATGTTTTTAATGTTTATTTTAACCTTGGGATCTCTCTTCTTGCATGACCTGTATCAATTGCTCTTCAAAAGGAGATTATATGAGATAAATATCCTCTGGGAATGCATTACCCAATTTTCCTAATTAGTGAATTAACATATTAAAAACAATTAAAATAAGATTAGAGAGACAATAACAAAACAGGCACTTATGAAAATTTCAGTGCTATGTTACCTAATGCATTATGTTTGCACTTTACTTTAAAAATAACACAAGGGCTTATTTAATCAGATGTGCAAAATGCTGCCTGTGCCTTAAGCAACCAGAAGTAGACCAGTAAAAATTTGATTGGTTGCTACAAATTAACAGCATGGGCAAGAAAAAAGTCTCTGTGTAGGTACAACCATCATGATTTTATATTTATGTTTGTGAGATTTAGTTGCAGCAGATTAAATGGGTAGGTGTAAGGCTGTGTACACATCAAGCAATATTTCGGCTAATATGACCGATAGTTCAGTGTATCAGTCAAGCGGGGAGAAAACATTGCATGGGTTTTCGGCATGACAAGACCCACGTCTGAATGTCCAAATCAGACCAAAGGGCCATTGGACGCATTCAAAAACCACAAGCCAATCGTGTGGTTCTATGAACTGTTGGCTGCAGCTACTTTTGCTGCGACTAACAGTCCATCGTCCGGTAGGAAATGCGGAACAGTTGCTTGGGATGAAGAATAGCAAGGTGTCTACCCAGCTTAGGGGGAGTGTGTTTAGCAGGACAATCTCTTATTTATGTGAGCTCCCTAATTTTAAGGGAGAACAAAATTATGAATGCTCTTTAATATAAGGCAACACGCTATTCAGTTACAAGGGTTGCTATCCTAAATTTCACAAAAAGTATATCATACAATACTTTATTTTGTAAGATACCTTCAGGGCTATATCACGTCCAATAACAATCCTTTATAATGGTCAAAAAAAGGACTGCTAGTTGCAGTAGTTTTTTAATACTGTGGTGTTGCTTTTCAAATGCTGCAAAACCTTTGCTGCAGTTGTGCGGTCCATAGGAGACATTTGCCGCGACTTACAGGGCTTTGTCCCGGCCGACTGCTCGTAGTGGCGAATGGTCGAGATGAAAAATTTGTTCCCAGCCTCATGTTCTCTTTTACTGACAAATCCACATTTGCCCTTCAATATCATTAGTGCCCTTGAAAGTCAGAGCTGTAACCCGGCCGGTGAATCTGACAGAATTTGCTGAATATTGTCGGTATCGGGACCTATCGGACAAGACAGAAAATTTCCATTTCCAGTTCCCTTTACTACAGTAGAGGGAGGCAATAACATTAGACCATATATGGGCACATTGAACTATCATTCTGTATATGGAATATATGGAACAATCACTCCTGTGTATATATAATATATATAATGAAATGTTAATAGTCAGCTACCAACCTCCAGGATTTCCTAATTCCTGCTCAATAAGCTCCATCACAGTGGGGTAAGTACAGTAAGTAATGTATATAAACCCAGTCTCAGCAATCACCTTAAGCAGCTGCAGGGTTAATGTTTATACAGTTTTCTATCAATTATGATTAATTATGCTGCTGTCAATCACAGGGCAGACTGGATACATTTTTGAAACATACAAATGCTGCTTCTCACTCACAGCTCAATTGACAATGTAACAATCTATGTAACTATGTAACAGTCTATGGACACCAGGAGGAACAGACTGCACTGAGCACACAGAAAGGGGGGATTCCAGGCACCAGGAATCCCCCCCTAAACATGCCCCTGACACCAATACTGGTATTTCAATACTACCGAATATTGGCCCATTGACGTATTTCAATGCTGCCTGGTATTTTTCTTTTTGACCGCAGCGTAAATGAAAGTTTTTAGGCATTAGCAATAACGATCCTATATAAATAAGGCCTATGGCACCAGCACCAAAACCCCTCCTCCAGCATTGGTTGCACCACATCTAAAGAAAAAAGTAGATGGTCTGTGCTTGCCCGGGATGACTGGTGTACTGCTGCCTAGATGAGCGAATTGGTAATTTATTTTCCTGCATGAACAATGGTCATATTAATTTTTGGGAAGTTTAAAGCAGCAATTCTGTGTGCTTGGTTGCTACTTTGATTAAAAAAAAACAAAAAACAGAAGCAACACCAAAAATCACATTTTTAGGTAAGAAATGTCATTTACAAATCTGGTCATGGTCATCAGCCTTTAGCTAATAAGATTGATTAGTTCCCTTCCTAGGTATGAAGGAAACATACACATGATCGGCTGTTTAAAAGACCAGACCCGAACTTCTAGAACTGAACCGGAAGTATGTTTCCTTCATACGCTCAATCAGCTGTTTAAAAGCAGCTGATCTTGGACCTCAATCTGGGGAGGGGGTGGGTCAGGGGCCCAAGCTTGCGTGGGGGTGGGTGTTGGAGGCTGCATTTACGTCCCTAGATGTTCATGTTGGCTCAAATAATGAATTGATCTAATGTTGTGCCAGTGTAATCCCAGCCTAAGATAGCAGGACAAGCATCTTAAAATTGGCCACCCAGGACATTGATCAGGACTTGAAAGAAAGACTACCAATGATCTAAGGTAAGCCTTTTTTCTCCCTTCGATTCCTCTACTAAATCCGAATTTAAAAAAAAATTAAGCCAATTATGCTACGTCCACTGGCCTATCAGCTTCACTCTGCTTTGCTTTAAACTAAAATGAACATTCCATGACACACCAGCGACTGAATGGCATGGCAAGCCAACATGTCTTGGAAGCCAAACTGTGGCAATGTCATTTCTCTGAGCAAAAAAACCGTAACCAACCCTAGCTTCCAACTCACTTACCTTTCTACAATTACCAGCACCCCAGATTGTTAACATTCATGTCGAAAAATGAACTTTGATGCACAATAAAAACTGACTAAAAGACAATTTTGTCTCAACCTTTGGATAAGTTCTGCATTGACCAACAAGGGTTTGTTATAAAGAACAAAATGGAACCTGTGAATGATGCCAGCTCCATCTTATGGCCAAAGCCCCCAAAATAGAATAGCAATAAATCATGTCATACTAACAACCAGGTCTGACAGCCTGCTTGAAAAAAGTCAGCCCCCTTAATGAGAATAACACTTACTTAAAGTAAGAACTATTCACATAAAACAGAGAATATAGTCGGAAAAGACAGATCACTTTGAGTCAGAACCACAGTATTCATTTGGCTTCTTGTCCCTATAATTAAAACAGCCACAGGGTACCTTTCCTTAACTGGGAAAAGCTGCAGCTGTGTTAATGCAGTTAGCGATAGACTTTGTTCTTCATATTATATTCACGATTTTTAATAACAAAGCATCAATTTACACAGCTTCAAATAATTAAATTGTTACTTCCCTTTAATAAAAGCGATAAGTGGTATTATACAGTTTTTGCATTGCACCTGGATAGAATGTCAGTTGTGTAACAGGTGTTAAATACATGAGCTGCCCCTTTAAGCTGAATAAACAAAATGAGCATGAGTGGTTTAACAATGATGCATGCTCATGTGCAAACCTTCCTATACTACAAGAGTATATTGTCCCTTTAAGGTGCGCCAGAAAAAAAAAACAATTTAAACATTATCCTTTTTTTTTAAATGGAATATTGTAAATAAGCATATATCAGATAGGTCAACTATAATGAAATATTCACTTAGAGACGTATTTAGAAAGTCCTAAGCCAACATTAACGATAACCAATTTTAGGACTGTGATCACAGATTTACGAACTTGGTAATAAAATTCCAATTGTACACATATAGTTACGATCACAATTGTATAATCACCTATACAATACCATACGGTAGTTTACCACTGCATGGTAATATACAGCCGAGCGGTCGTAAATGTACAACTGCAGCCATACTTCTACGATAACCCACAGTATTGCAAATTTGCAATACCATGAGTTATTAAATATGGGCCTTAACCGTATCTTAATCTATATGTTGTGGGGGTGTGTGTGTTCCTCCACACCTTCAACCTAGTGTTTACTTTGATCAGGCTCCCTCTCTTTACTGACACCTTCTATCTAACCAGACTTTCTAGGAGGGCAAGTATGCTCAGTAATCACTATAAGGCCGCACTGGAATAGGAAATTTCCCATCATGCCATTCACACATACCAACTGTCACACAGCAGAAGAATTTATCATAAAAATGCATTTGATTGACAGCTGAAATGATGGTTCATATAGGATATTTAAAGAAACAGAGAGAGCAGATTAACAAATTAATGGTACAGTGACAGTTAGGAAGAATTATAGATGACCTTTAATACAGTATATGAGGAATCATGTCCCTGGACTGAATAAATTAAAATCTAAATAGTTTTCTCTATTTAATGCAATGCAAAATATATGTATATAATATCTGTAAAATAATGCTGAAAAAAGTTCAAAGTCCTTCAATTCTCATTTGCATGCCTAGTATATGTCATGTATTTTCAATGCATATAGTACTTTTATGCACCATGAAAGTCCCAGTTAATTCACAATTTACTACCAGAAAAAAAATAATAAAAAAAAAAAAATAGAAATTTCAGAACTTTTGAAAAATGATTTTCTATACCAGGTAGAATGAAAAATAAGCTACTCTGGGAATACTTTCCCCATACTATATGATATATTGCTGAGTACAGATGAACGACGCTAGTGAATTTAATTCTCACCTTTTAATAGGATTTTTTTAAAAGAATTTTTGATTTTCAAATGGAATTTGACATTTTCTGAACATTTTAAATTTTTTGATGAAAAGTTCTGAGTTTTAAAAATTTCTAAAAATTCGCCAGATCCACAAATTTTCGAAACTCGAAAGTTCCAAATCAATAATACCAGGTTCATTTTGAAACAGTGATTCATCACTATTTCTACTTCTAAGCACTGAACAGTACATTTTTTGTAATTCTTAAAAATATTCCAGTTATATTTGCAGACTGCAGGTTGTATGTTTAGATAAAGAGTTAATCTGTATTTCTTAACTAGCATGGACGTAAGAAACAGAATATTAACATTTCAGTAAAAGTTAAAAGTACCTTTCAGTAAATGTAAGTCAGGGGAATGGAACTTGCAACCTCATGTACTAAGAACATAATTGAAGCAAAAAAACTGGGGATTTGAACTTGTGACCTTGTGGGCTGTGTACTTCTAAAACAAGTGATATAGCTATTAGCAGGTGAACCACCACAGTACTTGCAAAATACATTGTGAAGCTTTATCTTTTGCTAGGAGCATAATTTAAAAGAAAAATGTTAGTTAAATCAGCTGACTATTTTTTATTGCCCCAAGAAGGCTGCATGCAATTCATGCTGGCTGGTAAATTAAACTGCAGGGTAATAAGCAGTTTTCAAAGCTATCAGGGACTTCCATATTGGTGGGGAGACATCTGTAAAGAAAATACTGTGCATAGAGACAGTAAATACTGGGGTCAGGGGGATGGCTCTTTGACAACTACATAGTGACATATTGTCACGAACTTACCTGCCGCTCCGGTCCCGCGCCGCTCTGCACTTCTGGGTGGGTGGGCGGTGTTGTAGACGTCATGGGCGGCGGGAGAATTCAAAAGCCGGCGTCCTCCTGGACCCGGTGCCCAATAGTAGCGTTAGCTACCCCTGGCTCCTTGTACTCACCTGCCTTGGATCCTGCTCCTCTCCTGCTCCAGCTACTTACCTTTCCCGCTCCAGAGACTACCTACCTTGCCTGCTCCTGTGTCCACTTACCTAGCCTGTTCCTGTGCCTTACCTTGCTTTTTCCAGCATTCAGCCTACAGTTCCAAGCAGCACCTTGTTCCTGTTTCCAGCCTACAGTTCCCAGCAGCACCTTGTTCCATCATCCAGCCTACAGTTCCCAGCAGCACCTTGTTCCATCATCCAGCCTACAGTTCCCAGCAGCTCCTTGTTCCAGTATTTAGCCTACAGTTCCCAGCAGCACCTTGTTCCAGCATGAAGCCTACAGTTACCAGCAGCTCCTTGTTCCAGTATTCAGCCTACAGTTCCCAGCAGCACCTTGTTCCAGTTCCCAGCCTACAGTTCCCAGCAGCACCTTGTTCCAGTAACCTGCCTACAGTTCCCAGCAGCACCTTGTTCCAGAATCCAGCCTTCTGTTCCCAGCAGCCTCTGTGTCCTGCATTTTCCGGACTATCCGCCTCCTCCTAAAAGCGTACTTGTAAGTACCCGGCCGTCCGGCTGTTTATTACATATAGTAATTGAGACTGAATAAAGACATAAATCCATCTAATCCAACAGCTGATCCAGTGGAAGTGAAAACCCAAAACTGCTATAATGGGGGGGGGGTGTCTTTCTTGATTCCAAATTGCAATTGGAAAGCGTCCATCCATGGATCAACCAAAACTACAGTATATATGTATATACTGGTATTAATACATATACTGTATTTATGCTACATTTATACTACAGTATATATATATATATATATATATTACTGGTATTAATACATATACTGTAGATCTGGTTGGAGCAAGGATACTATATAATATTGAGAATTAATGATATTCATACATATACTGTAGTTCCAGATGGTACAGGAATACTATATAATATTGAGAATTACTGGTATATTTTTTATATGTATTATATATATATATATATTTTAGTGTATTATTATATATTTTTTGTATGTATTAATACCAGTAATTCTCAATATTATATAGTATCCCTGCACCAACCAGAACTGCAGTATATGTATTAATACCAGTAATTCTCAATATTAAATAGTATCCCTGTACCAACCAGAACTACAGTATATGTATTTATACCAGTAATTCTCAATATTATATAGTATCCCTGCACCAACCAGAACTACAGTATATGTATTAATACCAGTAATTCTCAATATTTTATAGTATCCCTGTACCAACCAAAACTACAGTATATGTATTAATACCAGTAGTTTTCCATATTATATAGTATCCCTGTACTAACCAGAACTACAGTATATGCATTAATACCAGTTATTCTCAATATTATATAGTATCCCTGTACCAACCAGAACTACAGTATATGCATTAATACCAGTAATTCTCAATATTATATAGTATCCCCGTACGAACCAGAACTACAGTATATGTATTAATACCAGTAATTCTCAATATTATATAGTATCCCTGCACCAACCAGAACTTCAGTATATGTATTAATACCAGTAATTCTCAATATTATATAGTATCCCTGCACCAACCAGAATTACAGTATATGTATTAATACCAGTAATTCTCAATATTATATTTATCTAGCCCACTTTTAAAGCTATTTAATGAACTTGCCATTACCACATCTGCTGGAAGACCATTCCACAGTTTCACTGTTCTCACTGTAAACAAACCTTTCCTAAACTGAAGATAAAATGTATTTTCTTCTAGTCTTAAAGGATCTGAGTGCTATGATATGATATTAGTGAGCAATGCACCAGAGAGATTCTTATATGGCCCGTTAATGTATTTGTATAAAGTGACCGTGTTGCAGCGCAAATGTCGTTTCTCCAATAAAAACAGCCTTAACTTGTCTAATCTGCCAGCACAGCCAAGCCTCTCCATTCCCCTTCTATTTCCAAGATGTCCCTTTTGTATATGAGATTCCAAAACTGCACTGCATATTCAAAATGTGGCCTTACCAGGGCCTTGTAAAGAGGGAGAATAATATTTTTCTCTCTTGAATCTATTCCCCTCTTTATACAAGACAATATATTGCTAGCTCTAGCCGTGACTGTCTGGCATTGTTTGCTATAGCTCAGTCTGTTATCTAACAGAACCCCCAAATCTTTCTCCATTACGGATTCACTTAAAGGGCATGTCCATCCTTATAATAAACTTTTTCACATCTAATAGTATGCCTTCCCCCAGCCCCAACCACTATAAAATAATTTTAAGAAAGTGCCCCGATCTTTACTTACCTTCCCTCTCTCCTCCGACGTACTGCCCGGCCTTCTGCTTGCAAGACACTGCAAGCAGGGGGCGGGACCAGCAGCTGCGTCCATGATTGGCTGAGAGGCAGCCAATCACGGACGCGGCTGCCGGCTTCTCAGAATGCCGGGGGAGAGAGGGAAGGTAAGTAGAGTTCGGGGGACTTTCTTAAAATTATTTTTTAGCGGTTGGGACTGGGGAAAGGAAACCTAATACATGGCCAAGGGTTTCTATGGTAGATGGAGGGATCGTGAAACGGGAGGGAGAAGGAGGGGGAGGGAGGGGGAGAAGGGCTGCAGTATGCATGCCAAACTTCTCCCGGAGGCCAGGTAGGAGGCAGAGTCCTATATGGACTCTGCTATACTCCTGGTGGGCAGTTTTTGGGATATTGGGAGGGGACTACAGGAGAACCATATGGAGCTGGGATGTGAGGTAAGGATTTTATTACACTACATGATGGGGCCAGTAGTGGGGGGATTATAGTTTTGGGGGTGGACATGCCCTTTAACACAGTTATTTATGGTGTAGGTGGCACAGGGATTATTAAATCCCAAATGCATCACCTTACATTTATCAACATTGAATCTCATCTGCAATTCTGCTGCCCATTTTCTTAATCTATCTAAGGGTTAGTTCACACTAGGAATGGACAAAAATGCAACTTAAAAACGCAGTGCGTTTAGTGACGTAATAGGGGCTCATTCACACTACATCATTTGTATCCGTTTTTTCAAAAGAAAAATTGTTTTAAAAAATGGACAGCCAGTAAAACCCCATAGGATTTCACAATATTGTTCACACTTGCTGCATTGTATTCCGCTCTTTCAAAACGCACTACTGCAGGCATTTCAGTCCGTTAAAAATGCATGAAAATGCGGTACAGCGCATAACAACACACGCGTTTGCATTTCTGTCCATTTTTCACAAACGATGCCTGGGAGATCCTGTGATGTCATTTCTGGTCCGCGGGCAATAGGAAACACACTATCTGCTACCTCTCTCTCAAAAAGCTCCTGAAACTCCCAAACTCCCAGGAAGTGACAAGTGTTCTTTGGTCCTGCCCCTTTAAATTTGAAAAATGCGATCAAAAATGAGTTGAAACACAACGGACAGAAACGCAGAAAAAATGGATAATAACACACATGCAACCTGTTCGCAACAGATACAAAAATGAGTTAAAACGTCACTAAACGCACTGGGTTTTTAAGTTGTGTTTTTGTCAGTTGCTAGTGTATCCGTTGCGTGTGTGTTATTATTGTTATTTTTTCTGCGTTTCGGTCCGTTGCGTTTAAAAGCGCTTTTGGTTGCATTTTTCGAATTTAAAGGGGCACTTGTCATCTCCTGGGGTGTGGTTGTTTCAGGAGCTTTTGTAGAGAGATTTTCTGGTGATTTTGCTTATCATCAGCATGTTCCTGTAGCCCGCAGACAGAAACGTGTGCGTTGTTATGCAATGTTTTCATGGATTTTTAACGAACAGAAGTGAATTCAAGTGTGAACAATATTGTGAAATCCTATGGGGTTTTACTGTCTGTCCATTTTTTAGGCACTCCACTTAGCACTTTAGCCCACATAGATGTAGCTACATTAACCACCACTCTCTGTTTGCCATCCAATAACCAGTTCTCTATCCATGAACAAAGGTTTTCTTCAAGGCCAACAGTCCTCAGTTTATACATTAGTTGCCTATGTGGCACAGTATCAAAAGCTTTCGCAAAATCCAAGTATACCACATCCACTGCTGTGCCTGAATCCAAATTCTTACTCACTTCATAAAAAACAATTAAATGTGTCTGCCATGATCTTTCTCATAAATCCATGCTGACTACTACTAATAAGATGAGCTCTGGAGATATAGTCAAGGATATGGTCAAGTTACAAAGTTTCCCTACTACTGATGTTAGGCTTTCAGGTCTATAGTTACCAGGTTGGGAATGACTACCCTTTTTAAATATTGGTATTCTTGGGTTATACATGGAAGCCTTCATAATTACAGAATCTATTACTTACATGTACTAAATGCAACTTACTAGAGAATAATCTTACAATGTAATGGGGAGAAACACGTTTTTAAAAAATTAGTTTAGTTCTCCTTTAATATTTTATTTATGACCCCCTTTAATTCTTTAATAATATTTCATTACGTTATATGCACTTTCAAGAATAGAAGTGCAATACTATTCACTATAGAGAAACAATAGTGAACCTTTGCACTCCAGATATTTTAGAAACTACAATTTCCAGCATGCCTTAGTTGCATTGTGTAAAAGGTACAAAGGTTCAACATCATTGCTATAGGGTCTTGAGTTTATTGTTAAGAGAGTTAGAGGAAGCATAATCACTTCTAATGGAGATGCTTTAAAGTTGGTGTCACTGCATTTTAAGTCCCATTGAGTACACATGGCTGAAGTGTAACTCATTTCGGACTGAATTTTTTTTCTTCCTGCCATTCGTCAAGCCCAGCATTATTAGAAGTGCTTTCCTTACATGGGTCATTATTCAGACTAATAGAACACATTACTTAATCAGTATCACAGCATCACCGCCTGGGTTCAGAGATTATCTTTACAATCCACTTAGCGCCTTTTGAAAATTGATTTACTGTAATTTACAGTACCTTAAGAGAATAGAACTGAGTCATTCTTCATATGATCTTTTTACATTTCTTTCACTGCATCTTCCTCAAAGGAACGGATAATTAAAGAAAGGGTTTTCTTCCCCTTTATAGCTAATCTCAGTTTCCAGCAGCACCGCAGGTGTTTAGACTTTCCATTCCACAGAACATACAAGTTAATTTGAGCATTTAGTCATGTCAGTTATTCCATTTAATATGCTTTACCATGGATAACCACTTGAAAGGGAAAATGGACCATCTATACACCAGATTTTATATTTTGCTGAAACGGTAAGTTGCAGGATGTGAGCAGACAATGAGTTTGAATGAGCAAACCATTTCCCCATCTATTTGCAATCTATAGATCTTATAAATTAAAGGCCTGGAAAGGTTTCAAAGAAGATTTTGGTCCTGGTCTTAGTATAATAATCCTATGTAAAACAATCCTACACTAACTTAATTTCCAAATTTCAACAGCTGGAGGGCCACCTGTGGGGAATACTGGACAGACTAAAATATTAAAGGGCAACTATACTGTAAAAATTAACTTTTTAGAAATGAAAAGTACCTGGGACAGGAAGGTCGGATTGATTTTCCCATCTCACAACATTGTTTCCTTTAGGAGCTAAAGCACATACAGTTTTCATTTGCCTTCGGCCACTTCTCATACAAATATTATTGGGAGGTAGAAAGTACCAATCCTGCTTCCCTGCCCCAAGTACTTTTCATTTTAACTGTTTTTGAAAAAAACGCAGTTCTCCTTTAATAATCTATATTGGAGATTATGAACATTTTTGGCTGTTAAAGGGTAATTAATGTTAGGGACATTTCAATAAAGGGGTGCATCCTGGGAATAAGAAGGGCTGTTACAGAACCTGAAATGGCAGCTCACTCGTGACCACAGCAAAGTATAGCAAAGAGCATGAAATCAATTTATTGAGAATGTTTAGAATAATTAGATAAGGAGCAGAGACTTCTGGGTAATTTCCATGTTTCCATGGCAGCTTTTAGGAAAGCTATATCTTTAAAAAGACTTTTACAGCATTCCACAAGCTAAATAATTAGAATAATTAGGTAACAGTAAATATATTTTTCACTTCTACTGGCCAAAAATATGGCCACTATTCTGGGTCATAGCTAGAGTATTTTTTGTCAAGGGACAGTTGTCTCGGGTGGCAAGAAACTCCCTTGTCCATTAGTCTTCTTAGGGGTTCTTCAAGGGGGAACGGCGCCTGAAACAAAATGTCTTTTTTGAACAAATAAGACTTTTTAGTAGAAATACACACATTCCAACAGAAGAAATTGAACCTTATTGTGTCCACCCCCAAAATTAAAATTTCCCCCACTACTGGCCCCACTGTGCAGTGTTAAAAATTCTTACATTACATCTCTGCTCCAAATGGTTCTCCTGCAATGTGTGTCCAAAGTCCTAGAAAGTGAAGAGCAGTGAAAAGGTTTCTGCCTCTTACCTGTCCTCTGAGAGGTTTCTGACTTGCCCACTGCAGCTATTTCCCCCCTCCCTCCCGGTCCCTGTTCGCTGCCCTGTGCCGTAGCATTAAAACATTTTTCTGCAGTGTAGTGGACCTTATCCCACCCCCAACCGCCACATTTGTTTGCAAAAAAAATGAATCCAAAATGTACTTACAAAGCCTTGACCCCCCAGGTGTTCTGCACTGCCAGCAGCCGTGTCCGTGATTGGCTACCTCTCAGCCAATCACAGATGTAGCTGCCGGTCCGGCCCCCTGCTTGCAATTTCAAGCAAGCAGAAGGCAGGGTCTGAACGCGGGGGTAACGAAGCTCAGTAAGATGGAGACCACTCCATATCTATGAGGATCAAAGGAGACAACTGAATTTGTTCTTGTTAGCTTGGCAAAGGATCAAGGTGATCCGAAACATTGCAGTATTTCCTCTTCTGAAAAAGTGAGCCATGTGGCAAAGATTGTAATGGACTTTATAAAAGTATATGTTTTAAGAGTGCGGCTCCTCTGTGAACTTTACGTAATACAGATGGTGAATGTATGAGCTTGCGCCTGGAGACCCAAGAAAAGGTGAGTGCTAGTAAAATGTTTTTTTCCCCAAAGCACAGTAAGTACCTTTCTGGTTCTTTTTTTTTGCAATCAAATATGGCAGTTAGGGGTGGGATAGGGTCCCCTACACTACAGTACTCAAGTCTGGTGTGCGTGGCTTTATATAATTTTTACATCTGTGACTATTTTGCCTCAGTCAGCCACTGAGCACCCAGCATGTTGGCTACTACATTTAATTAGGTGTGTGCAGGATTACTCTCTTGGATTAACCTACACTACAGTAAAAGTTATTGTGAAAGGTGGAGATACCTTTTAAGGGAAAACTACAGTTATTATAACTTGATTGTGTACAGAATGGTAAGCCTTTTCTCCTTCAAGTAAGACTTCAAAAATGCCCAGTTACTTTAATACATCAATACATCCTTTTTATTATTTTAAACATTAGCCATTGACAGGAAATGGAACTCTTCTTGCACTTGAAGCTTCCTGTACATTCATTATTTGTGGGTGTGTTTTTCCAGATGTTGCTAGACATCCTCTCTCTGCAAAAATCATTTTTATGGACAACTTCACCTTTCTATTAAATTTGCTGGACTTTTCGTTATTTATGTCCATTTTCTATATGTTTTAGGAAACTTTTAAAAAAATGTTTTTAGCAGCACTAAAGTTCAACTTTAATGGACTTTTCACATAAGATGTCAGCACCTTTTGCACAGGAATTCTATTTGTATTTACATATAAATTTATAACCTTCATAAATGCTGCAAGGACCTTTTCAGCTACACAGTAAAATATCTCCCTAAAGTCCAAAACTGAACAGAGTTCATCTATCCAGCTGCTTATGTGATAAACCACAGGCTCTGATGTTCAGTTAAATGCTGCATACTACATTAATTCATTAACTGCAGATAGACATTTGGTCTACGTGGTACATTATCTGCACCCAGTATACTGCCACCTGTAAAGGCTGTGCGTGTCAGTAGGGTAAAAAAGGAGGCCCCAAGCTACTGGTTTGAAGTGGTTAAGGGTTGTGGGGGACCTTTAACCCCATGTTCTGCCCAGGGGCTCCTATAGACTTAAAACCCTCCGTTTGTAATAGAGATGGCCAAACTTTCAAAAGTTCCCATTAAAGTCAATGGGAGTCAAATAGTCCAAAGAATACAAAATTAAAATATCAATGGTAATTTAATGTAAATGGCTGTGGGACCTGGAAAATGGTCTGGGTACCACATTCGAATATCCACTACTTTCGAGCTCTCGCGTTCGAATATTCGATAATTATCCCATGAATGAATTGCGGATTCGAGAATTTGATATTTACTCGCGTATTGGTATAATAGAGATTTTACTCGCAGATTCGATATTAGATATTTACTCGCGTATTGGTATAATAGACATTTTACTCGCTGATTCGATATTCGATATTTACTCGCGTATTGGTATAATAGAGATTTTACTCGCTGATTCGATATTCGATATTTACTCGTGTATAGGTATAATAGACATTTTACTCGCTGATTCGATATTCGATATTTACTCGCGTATTGGTATAATAGAGAATTTTACTCGCTGATTCGAATTCGATATTTACTCGCGTATTGGTATATAAGATTTTACTCGCTGATTCGATATTCGATATTTACTCGCGTATGGTATAATAGACATTTACTCGCTGATTCGATATTCGATATTTACTCGCGTATTGGTATAATAGAGATTTTACTCTCATATTCGATAATTCGATATTTACTCGCGTATTGGTATAATAGAGATTTTACTCGCTGATTCGATATTCGATATTTACTCGCGTATAGGTATAATAGACATTTTACTTGCGGATTTGAGAATTTGGTATTTACTCGCGTATTGGTATAATAGACATTTTACTCAAGGATTTCAGAATTCAATATTTACTTGCGTATTGGTATAATAGACATTTTACTGGCGGATTCGATATTTGATATTTACTCGCATATAGGTATAATAGACATTTTACTCGCGGAGTCGAGAATTCAATATTTACTCGTGTATAGGTATAATAGACATTTTACTGGCGGATTAGATATTCGATATTTACTCGCATATAGGTATAATAGACATTTTACTGGCGGATTCGATATTCGATATTTACTCGCGTATAGGTATAATAGACATTTTACTCGGGGATTTCAGAATTCGATATTTGCTCGCGTATAGGTATAATAGACATTTTACTTGCGGATTCGATATTTACTCGCATATAGGTATAATAGACATTTTACTTGCGGATTTGATATTCAATATTTGCTCGCGTATTGGTATAATAGACATTTTACTTGCGGATTCGATATTCGATATTTGCTCGCGTATAGATATAATAGACATTTTACTGGCGGATTCGATAATGCGATATTTACTTGCGAATAGGTATAATAGACATTTTACTGGCGGATTCGATTTTCGATATTTGCTCGCGTATAGGTAAAATAGACATTTTACTCACGGATTCGATATTTACTCGCGTATACGTATAATAGACATTTATCTGGTGGATTCGATATTCGATATTTACTCGCGTATAGGTATAACAGACATTTTACTGGCGGATTTGATATTCGATATTTACTCGCGTATAGGTATAATAAACATTTTACTTGCCGATTCAATACTTGCGTACAGGTATAACAGACATTTTACTCGCGGATTCTATATTTACTCGCGTATAGGTATAATAGACATTTTACTTGCATATTCGCGTTCCTCGAACGGTCGAACATTTGATAATTATCAAAAGCCGGAATAGTTCGAGAAGTCCAAGTCTGTTTAAACTCTAATAGTTCGTCTCGAACTCTGGTTCAAATTCGAGTTCTAGTCCATCTCTATTTGTAATATCTGATGTATTCAATTAGATCAACTGGACTTGAAGTTTAGTTCTTGAAGACGATTTGCTAGACATCCGACTTGATCTCTCAATTCAGAATGACTTGTACAAGAATCTGTGCCAATTATGTACCCTGGAAAATCCCAATTAGCATATCACAGAGTGGTAAGGGCGGGATTGCATAGTGGCTAAGAGGTGTTATAGGAATGCCCAGGGTAAGCATTGAACATGGCAGACAGTTGGTGTCGAACCCCCCCACCTCTATTTAAATGGCCTTTATTTTCACATAAATGGCCTCCTTAACACCTCTCTTGAACCAGTCACGTTTCTTTGCCAATATGTTAACATTACAATCTTCAAAGGTATGTCCTTTATCCTTAAGATGCAGGTACACGGCTGAGTCCTGAGCCGAGGAATTGGCTCTTCTGTGCTGGGCCCATACATTGATGCAGTTGCTGTTTGGTCTCCCCCACATACAAGTCAGAGCATTCTTCACTGCACTGCACTGCATATATAATGTCGCTTTTCTTGTGTTTCGGTATTGGGTCTTTCGGATGTACCAATTGCTGCCTCAGTGTGTTGTTCGGTTTAAAGCAAACAGGGATACGGTGTTTTTTGAAAATTCTTCCTAATTTCTCGGAGACCCCTGCTACATATGGGATAACCAGGTTCTTTCTCCTGTCTTGCTTTTCCCCTTCACTGTTGGTAGCCATTTGTTTCTATTTCACTTTATTTCTATTGAAACTGTTCACTAGCTTTCTATCCCACATGCTGCCTAGGATTTTATACAGCTACTAGATTACTACTACAATGAAAGTGTTTTGTCATATAAATATCATATATCAGTTTGTAACAGTTGTGTTAGGCTGACTAGCTTTCAGTTATTTCCTTCATATTTACAATGGAAAAAAGGCAGAGCAGCATCTAAAGCTAGGTACACGTTACAATCTTTCCTCCTGGCTGACCGTTTGATGCTTTCAACCGGTTGGCCAGGAGAAAGGACCCTTCCAATCCAATCACCGTTTTGGCCGACCAAGTGTCCATAAACGGAACTTAAAGGGCAAGTCCAGACCCAAAATGAAAACTTACATACAGGTAAATCACCCCCCCCCCCCCCAAACCCTAAACGGTAATAGTTTGAGTTTGAAATATGAAATTCCTGCACAATGTCTTGTTTCCTCTGTTTCTGCTTCCTGGTTCTTCCAGTTAGTAACTGTCAGTTATAGATTTGACAGTTGACATCACAGCCAATGACTAAATGTTAATCCCCTGTCTGCCTCTTCTGAGCATGCCCAGGCTCAGTACAGGGTCAGTACAGGTTTCTAAATTGCTCAGTTGCCATGAGGCATCCAGAAGCATAGCAGGCATACAGTAATGAATTCATAGGATAAACTATGATATATCAACATATTTTAAAGAGGCCATTCTTTCTAAAATATGTTCTTATGACGGTGGAGTTGCCCTTTAAGATTTAGCCCATGGGATGGCAGCTCTAATAAGGACACGGGGTATGGACACGGGGTATGGGAAGTGCCTGACTGTGCCTTGTTCACTGCAACATATACAAACACCACTGATAAAATGGCTTTAAGTTTTCCCACAACAGCTTAATAATCTGGCAGGTTATCTAACTGAGAAGGTACTGCTTTTCTGAAGGTCAGATCTCCAGGAGAAACAATGATCGCTGGAGATACTGCTGTAGTGAACATTAAACTGCATGGCTTTTGAATAGATGCAGGTGTATCCATTTTTTATTGTCTGCTATCTTATATTAAAGGCTGTTTTCATTTAAAATGAAGTATTTTATGTATTTGGATAAATAATAGTTATTTTCTGATTTTGTGTTTTCCTCTACCTGTAATCTAACAATTTAAAAATTACTTTTTTTTTCATGCCCATCAACTAGCAAGTAGTGTTTTGTGTTACTTATAGATTGTCTGACGGACACATAATAGTGGATAAGAGAAAGTATTTTACTGAAACCAGAGCTGTAACACAATGATAACAAGCATTTTACAACACCCTTAATAACTAAGTATTGCGGCCTCTAGTGGCCAAATGCAATATAACATATTGCTACATCCTTTCAATGCAAAACTCTTATCTGCTCTGCCTGCTTTCATAAGCTATGACATCTCTTCAACTTCCTGTGATATTTCTGCTGGTACTGACACAACCACACAGTTCTTGCTATTTCTATGTCTGTTGATGTGGTTTATATCTGTTGTATTCAGTTAGATCATCTAGACTTAAAGTTTAGTTTTTGAAGACATTTCGCTAGTCATCCGACTGGCTTTCTCAATTCAGAATGACTTATACAAGAATCTGTTGGCAATTATGTACCCTGGAAAGTCCCAATTAGCATATCACAGCCAGGTGTTAGGGACCTTCTGAATGCAAGGTGTGATTGCATTGTGGCTAAGAGGTGTTATAGGAACGCCCAGGGTAAGGTGTCAAAACATCATTGTACATGGCAGGCAGTTGGTGTCTAACCCCTCCACCTCTATTCAGGCTTGGTTTCTTTATTTTCACATAAATGGCCTCCTTAACACCTCTCTTTAAACCAGTCATGTTCCTTTGCCAATATGTTTACATTACAATCTTCAAGTCCTGACCTGAGGATTTGGCTCTTCTGTGCTGGGCTATACGTTGATGTAGTTGCTGTTTGGTCTCCCCCACATACAAATCAGAGCATTCTTCACTGCACTGCATTGCGTATATGATGTTGATTATCTTGAGTTTTGGTATTTGGTCTTTCAGATGTACCAATTGCTGCCTCAATGTGTTGTTTGGTTTAAAGCAGACAGGGATATAGTGTTTATTAAAAATTCTTTTTAATTTCATAAAACACCGTATCCCTGTCTGCTTTAAACCAAACAACAGTTCTAGTGTGCCTACTCATCAGTCTTTGTGCTAGGCTATTGTCTGTAGGGCCTTTTTATATTTTAAATACTTATGCTCTGATTGTGTGAAGTCTTAACATTTTTCAGCAGATTTTGTGTGATTTTTCTTTGTTAGAATGAATGTATATTTTGGTTTAGTTTTTTCTGTGTAGTAATTAGCTTTCTTTTCCCTGTGTTAATCATTTAGCCTTATTTTAAAATATATATTTTATATATAGTGCTGATAAAATGTTTTGCTCTCAAATAGAATTTCAGGTTTAAGTAAATTGTGTTTGTTCCCAAAATGCACCTTCTCTGAATAATTACCTGGGATTGTTGCCATTAATAAAATACAGACACTTACCGTATATACTCGAGTATAAGCCTACCCGAGTATAAGCCGAAGTACCCAAAATCAGAAAAATCAGATTGACTCGAGTATTACTGCCTTCTGATTCTGTATTTTTTGAGGCTTTAGTTGCCCTTTAAATGGACAGAAGAATTCTCATACAGTAGTCCCATACAGTTATAGCCAAATCCAGTATGGCTTTTACTTTATAGGACTACTGTATGGATATTCTGCTGTCCATTTAAAGGGCAACTAAGGCTTCAAAACAATACAGAATCAGAAGGCAATATTTTTTTACAATATATACCATGCTCCTGATTCTATATAGTTTTAGGGCATTAGTTGGCCTTTAAATGTACAGTAATCCCATACAGTAACCCCCAAAACCTTTCCACTGTAGATGTTTGGAAACTACAACTCCCGGCATGCTTTAGTTGCTGGGAGTTGTAATTTTCAAACACCTATAGTGGAAAGGTATTGGGGGTTACTGTATGTCACACTGTCCCCCACACTAGAGCCCCCCCAGTTCAGTGTTCACTTACCAGTCTTCAATCTTCACCTCTCTGCCGGCTGCCGCCGGCAGTTCCCAGTACTGCTTTGCGGCTGCGCGATGACGTCATCCCTCCAGCGTACGCGATGACATCATCGCCCACCAGTGAAATACTACTGGGAACTTCCGGCTTTCCTTCCTGACTCGCGGCTGCATCTGGAATTAAGGTAAGTTTGCAATTGGCTCGAGTATAAGCCAAGGCAAGGTTTTTAGGTTGATTTTTAAACCTAAAAACCTCGGCTTATACTCGAGTATATGCGGTACAGTAGATACTGCGGAACACATTATCAGGGTTATTCAATAAAAGTTCTTATCGTTTATATTGGTGCTAATTTTGCCCCAACCAATCAGATGTTAGCTTTCAAATGTTAAATAAGATCTGATTGGCTGGGACAAATTTAGAACTTTTATTGAATAATCCTGCAAATGCCTTGATTTGCACTGGAGAAATGTATTGCATCTTTATTAGAAATAGGATGCCTTATTGTAAAGCACTTACAATACATTTGCCACCACAAAGGTTTTGGGTTTAATTTATTTACATATTAACAACTATCGGCAACCCGGTGCAAACAGCTGGTGATGCTATATGTCGATAGCAGCTCTCGGTGCATCGCTAACTGACGTTTTTATTCCATCACTTGGATTGAAAGGAGTTAACAATGAAAATGTAAATAGTGAATAGTAGTAAATGAACAGTCACGATAAAGTAAATGGTGTTCATTTGAGAAACAATAAATTGTGCCATTGACAGATAGTCAAACTGCAGTTTTAAGAGTAGACTTTGTAAATTCTTTCCCCAGAAAGAAACAGAGCAATTGATTTGAGGATAAACAACTAAAGTTGCTAAATATTGAGGCCATTTTCTATTTACCGAAATCAGATTCCCCCCTCTCACCCATGGACCCTTTCCCTGCATTAAATATGGGTGCACACATTAACGATAAATGTTACCAATGTGCAGGGATCTAACAGAAGTTAGATCAAAATATAACATGGCTACATTATAAAATAAAAAATATTGTGTTCCTTTAGAATACATTAGCTACACAAAAAAAAGGCAAAATTGCTCAATTAACGTGATGGCAAACAGAACATTTTCCGAATCTTTCCCCTCCCCTTTTGAAGCAGTGAAAAAATATTCTAATTAATTCTCTTTGGATTTTTTTGGTTTGTCTTTAGCAAGCATACTGGAAACATTTTTAGCAACTAGTCATCCATTCAATCAGTTAGGTGGGAAGGGAATATTTCCTTTCCTAGTCGTTAAAGGGCAACTGTAGGTTAAATAAAAGCCTGTTGTACCTGTTAAATGAACCCTGGATCACATTTCTTGGCTTTTCCAACCTGCTTTAATCAGCTTGTCATGTGATAAACCTCCTCCTGCATTAATAGGCCCCCCTCTCACCCAAGGTCGGCCCTCTCACCCATGGTCGGCCACCTGTGCAGTTACATCCTGTCTTTCCTAGCATTAAAGATGGTTACACACATTACTGCTTAAGGGACTATTCTGTCAGTTACTTTTCTACCCTTCCCTATTTATCTGTATGGGACCCACCTAATTAGATTGTAAGCTCTATGGGGCAGAGACCTCTTTACTCATGTCTCATGGTTCAAGCACTTGTATACACAATGAGTACTACAGCAACATTAAAGGAGCTACAGGATTTCTAGGCAAGTAGTACTAGTTGTTCCCTTCATATTACAAAAATATGGTTTTTTTTCTGTCTTGGTTCTGGGATAGGTTAGCAGATCAAATGCCTTTATGTGCCCATACATTAGTCAACATTTCTTCTGACATTTCTACAAATTGAAGTGCTTCAACAAAGTATTAGTTTAGTGACTTCTGTTGATAGGCCCTTCACACTGCAAAACCAGAGGCCTACACTACACTAATGGCGGCTCAATAAAGCCAAAACTGGTCTCTGGTTGCCTTTCTGGTTTTGCACTCAGCTTTCTGTAAAAGTCTTTTATTAAGTATAGCATTTTGTAAGGGTTGCCATGGAAATTACATAGAAGTCTCTGTTCCTTTTTTTGCATATAATGAACAAGAACTGCACAGCCTAATTCTCTCCCTATCTTATTTAATTTATTAGTGACGTCTGTCTGTAGCATTTTGTAAGGGCTACCATGGAAACATGGAAATTACCCATAAGTCTCTGTTTTTTTATTTAGGGGATGTGCTAATGTTACTATTGGCAATATTTCCCCCTCCACCGAAATGCTTCTGATTTGTTTTTGACTTATTGCCTTTGTTTCTTTTTTATTATTAAATAAGACCATGGCATTTTTTAATATATATATATATATATATCCATCTATAGACAAAAATACATTCCTTCTGTGCACCAATGGACACACTTTTGCACACACACACACACACACACACACACACACACACACACACACACATACACACATACATATATAGGGATAGGACACAAACATGCCTTGCTGTTATGGAACACAGACACAGTCATGGAATTAAATTAAATGATTTCATATGGGCATTCGTAATTCCAGAGATTACAATATATTTATGTCTTTTAAAACAAAGAGAACCATTGTTACTTGTCTGCTCTCTATAGCTAGTAACCATATGAAACAGTTACTATTTGGCTTATATATAATACAAACAGCTGGTGAACTGAGCCTGAGCACACAGAGAATGTACTGTTTGAATTTGGGTTCCATAGAATGCTGTAATTTCACCAAAAAAATGAAAAAAGAAAAACAAGTGTTCACATATTTAACACCATCTCAATCGCATTTTGATGACTTGTTCCTTTATGCCCTCAGTGTAAGGGCGCAAACCAGATGGTAGACACTGAATGCGATAATCAAATATACTTACATTGCAATTTAAATACAAACAATAATAATATATTGAGAATGAATAAACTACAACACATGGGGCACAGATCATTGGGTTTTTTTTTCTGAAAATTACATCTTTACGGACAGGGTTACAGAGACAAAATCCAATGCCAAATATTCAGAAATTTCAATTCAATATAATTTAGCCCTGCTTTGTGTGTCATAGATAAAAGAAGAAAGATTTTTTGCAAGGCCTATAATTAGTATTTTTTTTATTTGTTTTCAAATTTTAAATAAAGATAAATTCAATTATGATTATAGTTATTGTATCGCACATTTCAATTGAAAAAAAGAAATAATATTAAAAAAAAATCTAGGGGTCCACATATGAACGAGAAATGAACCGATCAAATGGACTCGCCCCTAGAGATGTCCGAACTTCCCAAAATCCAGTCCGCTCGAGGATCCACGAATTTTCTAAAAAATTCGAAAATCCGCAAGCGGACCCATTAAATCCTATTAAAATGAAAGTTCGGCAAAATCCGTTCTTCGAAAATACGAGGATTCTTCGAAAATTCGGGGATTCTTCGAAAATACGGACCCGAAAATGTGGGTTGCTCCGTCCAAAAATGTGAAAAATCTGCGAAATTTTGAATGAAGTATTTTTGAAATATTTCGTATTTTCCCGTATTTTCGAAAATACGAGAAATCCTCGTAATTTCGAAAATTTTCGAAAACGCGGTTCGGAAAAGTTCGGAAGGCGGAAAACCGGAAAATTCGCGAACGAGGTAAATCCGCCATCACTACTCGCCCCTCTCCCGGCAATGTGTGGATCCAGCTTTACTTTTTTCAGATTCTGGGAGATGGGAGGTCAGTTTTCCAATCATTACCAAGTCTCTACAATAGCATACAGACAAAATTGTGCTTTACAGCTGTTAAGTTTGGACAAGCCACAGTAAAATCCGCAAATGATACAATGGAAAAATAACACTAGAATAAAATTTTACGTTTGGCCTATATGGTCAATGGGGCTCATAATATTCCTGTTACAGTAATTTTGAGTACCATTTTGGAAACATTACATTCTTAAGGTAATGAGTAAAAATGTAATATTTATCAGATGTGTTTATGTTCACTGCCTAGCGATTGGTCATGTAAAAAAAAATAAAAAACGGGCGAGATGTAAGGGCATTTTGAGGGGTCAAGCTCAAGGTGTATATGCATTAGGGAGGTTTTCTATAAAGCTCAGATGTTAGACACCTTTTTCTCTATACACTATTTTTATTAGTAGAGATGCCCGGAATTGCTAGGTTTTGTTCCAATTTCGGGTTTTCAGATATCGGGAAAATCCCACAGATCCGGAAACAGAACTTTGGAGCGCGTTTTCGAATTTTATCGACCGTTTGAGGCTATTTTCGTAAATGACCTTGAACGTTTTCGAGTTACTAATCGTGTTTTTGAGGTTTTTTGAAAACAGCCTTGAGCGTTCTATAAAACGATCCAAAGTCCCAAAGTCCAGTTTCGGATGGAACATTCAGATTTTGGAACTGAGTGGTTCTGTGTCGGATCCAGATCTGATTCGGACCCGGATCCCATCTCTATACAGTAGATACCAGCCTTATTTGGCTTTAAAGGGCATGTCCACCCTCAAATTGGTATTTTACACCTGGTCCCTTTAAACCACATTGTCATTATACTTACCTATTCCAGGTATTGGCATCACACCCTGACATGATGCTTCTTTGGAATAGGTATGTTTAATCAAAATGGGGTTTGGAGGGTTGCTTAACCTGTAATTAATTTGAGGTTATATGTATCAATATACAGTAAACAAACAATACCCAAATCCACTACCCCTGACGTACCATGACAAATCTAACTGTCTCTTCACAACCTCTTGCTGAATGGCATTCCACTGGATTAAATCTAAAGGTTCGTACACACGTGCGGTCTCGACCCGCGATGCACGATGTGTCCGAACGTTCGTTTCGGCAATAATCGGCCCATGTATGTGCACTTAATCGGCTGAAACAGCAGGTCGTTCGGAGATCCGCCCGGCCGGTCGGTCAACGATCCCGACTGAACGGGCTTTTCAGCCGATAAAGTGCCCATACATGGGCTGATTATCGACCGAAACAAACATTAGGACAGATCGTGCATCGTGTTCCACCCTTTAGGTCTTTCTATTTAGTTTACAATAGGCTCAATCAATGGTATACTATCCCTGTACAGCTTTTTACAACATACCTGTAAGGAAATACTGTAGCTCATTTTCTTCCCTTCTCTGCAAGCCCCAAACCCCCCCCCCCCATCAGAGGGGAATCTGAAATCTGCAGTCTTCTTAAGATAACACTTGTACTTGATATTCATTATACTTTCCAATTAATGTTAAAATAATTATAATATTTCTTATTTCTTTTATATTACTATCCGTCCAGATGGCGGCTTCTAAATTGCAATAGATGACAAACTGTCAGAATATCCTTTTTTGTTGCTGTTATCTACACCATAATATGTTTTATATCATGCCATAAAATAATCAGTAGTATCCTTGAAAAGCAATTTTTATAATTTGCTGATTTTGCATTGAGCCAGTTTTAGTGGTGCATAAATTTTCTTTTCTCTGTGTAATGGCCCTAATTGATATGAATATGTAGATTACAGTAAGAATAAGCTTGGAGATTCAATTAAAGTTCATATCGTTAAAAATGGTGCTAACTTTGCCCCAACCAATCAGATGTTTTGTAACATTTGAAAGCTAACATCTGATTGGTTGGGGCGAAATTAGCACCATTTTAACGATAAGAACTTTTATTGACTCTCCCTGATGGTTTCTTATCTTATAATAATACTCATATTCATAAAACCTTTTATGAATATTCTTCATAAAAGGTTTTATTTAAACCTAAATTTAAATTTAAAAAGTAAAATTTTTCTAAAAAATTCCAATAAAAAATGATTAATCGGTTAAAGGTGCTTATACATAGGCCAACTGACTATCTGTTGATGTTTGACAATCCCCTGATAATGCATAATAGTACATGTAACACCTGGTACTAAAAAGATTTCCTTTTGAAATGTGCTCAAGAAACACTTAGTTATAGGCCATGATTCCGATCGTCTGAAACTTTTTGTTATACTGTACAGTACCTTATCGCTTTGGATTGACAAACATTTCAAAATGAAACTGGAATCAATCAATTGAAAAACATTAACAGTCATTCATTTTTGGCCAATTCAGTCAAATTGATTGAATCAATTAAAAAAAATATGCTTAAGGCTTTGAAAATTATATACAGAAAACCACGCTGAATCAAAATGAAACAACATATGGACACTATTCAAACATTCTCAATCACCCATAATAACACGGGTCTGAAAATGCCCAAATGTACTTTCTTTAAAGGGTATCTCCACCATATAAATAGTTTTTTTAAATATAATGTAGGGCACCCCTGACCACCCCCAACAACTATATCAGATTACAAAAAAAAAAGAACCAGAACTCTACTGACAGCCCTTAGATCCTGTGGTGCTCTGATCCAGCTGTCTATTTGCCAGAACTTGCAAACAGGAGGCGGACAGTCAGCCACGGCTTTGATTGGCTGAGAGGCAGACTGCTGGCAATGCAGAGCTCCGCAGGAGTGGAGGGCTGTAAGTAGATTTCTGCTTGGGGGATGTTGGGGATGCCCTACATTATATATATAAAAAAAATTACACTAGGTGAAGGGCAGCCATGGAGGGATCAATAGGGTGGGAGCAAAGGGGAGGGGGGGCAGAAACCTTTCCCACAGAAAGACACCTTTTTCTCTTCAGTTTCCTGGACTTTGGACAAGCACTGCAGGAGAACCATAAGGAGCAGAGATGTAAGGTAAGTATTTTTACTTCTTTTTAATGCTGGGCGTTCCTATAACACATCTTAGCCACAATGCAATCACACCTTGCATTCATAATGTTATTAACATCTGGCTGTGATATGCTAATTGGGACTTTCCAGGGTACATAATTGCCACAGATTCTTGTACAAGTCATTCTGAATTGAGAAAGCCAGTCGGATGACTAGTGAAACGTCTTCAAGAACTAAACTAAAGTCCAGTTGACCTAACTGAATACAAAAGATGTTTCATTCTGAATATTTTTTCAATGAAGCTCTATCATTCTTAAGAAACTTTGGGCCAAAGCTATATATGCAGTTTCTGCTTAAAATAAGTCCAAAACCAACGCTACACAATGTACAATTGTACTACTTTTGCACTGGCCATGCCATTTCCAATAATTTTTGGAAATAGTGCGGTATAGCCAATGTAGTAATGGCTAAGTTAAGATTAGTACAACAATTTTGCGCTAATCTTTATGCCATTAACACTCTAGGAGCCGATGCAGAGAGAAAAAAGTTACGTCTTACCTGACAGGGATCCTGCGATGCAGTAATTCTCTTGGGATCAAATATTATTCTTATTTGACACAACCCTTTAAAGACTGGCTACACTAAGGCAGCCCATAATCTGTTACAGGATGGTGCAGCTGATCGGTACTTCCAGAAACTTGATTAGTAATCACCAGTTAAACTACACCACCTTGCTCCATCCATCTTGATATCTGCTCAATATAATCCGGCCGCTGATAGGATGATATAAATATATTCATAGAGGTATGATCAGCTTCTCTTTGAATATCATCAGACAGTCGATCAGATAAAAGGCACAATTTTTTTGGTACAATTCAATTAAAACAAAAAAAAAATCAATTGTGCATGACCGTTTTAAGACAACACACCTGTACACTTTTCAGAGAATATACTACTGAGATCAATTGGAGCAACAGCCATACAAGGTTACATTTATTTCCTAAAAATTTCCCAACCTTGCCTATCACTTAACTGATCACAGTTAAAGAACAAGCAAGGTTAGGGCACTAGTGTCAATGTATATTACATATATATGCAGGTGCTCAATAGGATGATTATTAAGCAAGATAAAACAAGAAAAGGAAGAACCTGTGGCACTCCGGAATAGTTTACTTAAAAGACTTTTATTTTCGGACATAACATGGGAAAATTTGTTAAAAACTTTAAATTTGTTAAAAAGTGTATTCACACTACCATACAAGTCAAAGACTAAATTCACAGTACATGAAATATATTAAGGTATATAAGGTGCATTATATCTGTATAAAGGGCAACTTAATGTCTAAAGTGCACATTAAAGGGTATCTTTACTCTAAACAATGGAATTTTCAAGTACCTTTAGATATACCAATATTCCACTTCTCCAAAACTTTTTTCAGATTTTAAATCTGAGCTGTAGATTCTGAGAAATCATCATTTGAAATCACAGCATTTACAGGGAAAGACCTGTCACTCCAGAAGCAGAAATTGTAATATGTGTCCCATGCTTGACCTCTTTGCCTGCCTGCCAGCACACTTTCTGGAACATTTAAAGGGCATGTCCACCCCCCAAAACTATAATCCCCCCACTACTGGCCCCATTGTGTAGTGTAGTTTAATCCTTACCTCACATCCCAGCTCCATCTGGTTCTCCTGTAGTCCCCCCCAAAGTCCCAAAAACTGCACACCAGGAGGATAGCAGAGTCCATATAGGACTCTGCCTCCTACCTGGCCTCTGGGAGAAGTTTGGCATGCGTATTGCAGCCCTTCTCCCCCTCCCTCCCCCTCCCTCTCCCTCCCTCTTAGGATTCCCTCCCCCTAGTGTAAAACCCTTTAGCTATATGATTCCCCCTGTCCCCCCAACCGCTCTATTTGTATTTTTAGAAAGTGGCCCAAACTCTACTTACCTTCCCTCTTTCCCCCGCTGCAAAGAACTCCCAGCAGCCGCGCCTGTGATTGGCTGTCGCTCAGCCAATCACAGACGCGACTGCCGGTCCCGCCCCTCTGCTTGCATTTTCTCGCAAGCAGAGGGCCGGCAGCGCAGAGGAGGAAAGAGGGGAGGTAAGTAGAGTTTGGGGCACTTTCTAAGAATAAAAATAGAGCGGTTGGGGCTGGGGGGACAGAGGGAATCATATATCCAAAAATATTTTTAAGGGTGGACATACCCTTTAAGAGAATCAGCAGAGAAAAGACACTACAAGGAGGCAGTGAGTAAGGGAGGGTGGGGGGAATAAGGAGTACTCACTAAACATTAATAATTTAATGACAAAGCATGCACAGATAAACATGTGAGTACCATCATTTTACTTGTCTCAAATTGTAGTTTCAGAAAATGTAGTTGTTTTAGTGAGTATAGTGAAAGGTCACTCCAAATGATGCAATGTATCAACTTAATACAAATACACAAAAAAACACGCTATGCTACATATAATATCATAACAGAGAAAGTAAGGCTGAATAAAACAGCCAAATGAAGTCAAATAGATAATGTAACGCTCCGGATTCCCAAGTATTCCTTCAGTCCGAATACCCCAATCTACAACCACTATCTTCACCAATAGACAAGCTCCTGTCTGCCGGGAGGCTAGGTGCACCTCACCGAACACGGTTGCCCCCTGGACTTAGAGTGCAAGGTATCCGAACTGAGGCCGGGAATACTGGAGAAGTCTGAAGTGAAACAGACAGGCAAGGCACAAGGAAGAAGAGAAAAAGGTCAGAGACCAAAATACGAGGTACAGACTAGGAGCAGGCAAGAGCAGAGTCAAAAACAGAGCAAGAGGTCAATAACAGGAATCAGGCCGCCAGGCAAGGTACAGAGGGTTGAGCAAGAAGCGTAGCCAGGAACGAGCCGAGGTCAGGGCAGGCATATACGAATCAAGGTCTAAAAAACAGGCAAGGGTCATTAACAGAGAATATACGAAGAAATTACACCACCAGCAAGATAGATAAACTTACCACTATATCGGGCAAGGACCAATGGGCTTAGAGGTTTAAAAAGACTAAAGGGACCAACAGGGGGACAGCCAAGAAGAAGAAGAAAGCAGATTGCATAATGGGAGGATTTTGAATAAAAAAGCGAACTGTCTGACTTCTGCAGAGTATAAGAAGGCGCGTTCACCTGTGAGGATCACTGAATCGGAACTGGCGAATGAAGCATGAACGCCGCCAAAGACCGTGGAGCGACGGAAGCCGCCGGAGAAAGCCGAAGGCACTTGGATGTGGAGGACGCGCCGCGTGCAGGTACGTTTTTCTTTACAGATAATATGGCATGTATACTTATCTATCTGTCTGAAAGTTCGGTAGTAAGCATAGTGCAGACCCAAGAGTGGAGAGACCTACAAGACCAAGGTAAGTATTCAGTCTACATTGAGGAAAGCGACCAAAGGAAGAACTCTGGATGCGTTTCGCTCACAGTGGTGTGCTTTGTCAATGTCAATTGGGACAGGTGGGCAATATAAGCACTAGCACTTTAGATAACAGTGAGCAATAATAACTCATTCTGGTTGAAGCACTAGGATTGGATTAAGCACTTAACTACATATTAACTTATTGGCACTTTTTAAGATTTTAGTGTGAACATCTACAGTTAAACGAATTTTAGCATTTTATATTAATGAAAATGTATAGAGAGGTTTGCACAGAAGTTTTTATATAATGTATTAAGTATGGTATATCACGAAGATTTAATGTATTTATACACAGTGTCTGTATGTATAATAATATTGATATTGATAGGTAAAATTGGGTTCACATGATAATGATTTAGCCCAGCCCCTAAGGGGAGGGCAATGTGTGTATTTAAGGAATCACAATGTATGTTGTTGTATGCACCTGAGGAAGGGGGAAGCCCCGAAACGTTGTGCACCGGTTTATCACAATAAAGATTGAAATATATCTTGCCTGAGTGCGCCTCCCTGATATTACTGTTTGAATTACCAATGAACTGCATATGGTTGAGCATCTGAGAGAAGCAGCACCTGGGAAGATTAAAAGAAAGTGGGAGTGCGAGGAGATATATATTATATGTGCTTTGTCAATGGCACGAGGACCACTTCCTTCCACTTCCTACATTAAAAAGTGGATCAAAATATCTCAGGAGTATGTGTATCCCATCACAGATGCTTGTTACGTAATGATATAACGAATGCACTAAACATCTAGGCCGCAATGAATGGGCAAAGGGAATACCTATCTCCAAGTCACAGATATAACAATAAGTTATATATCAGATATATTCAGATAAATTGGGCCAAATCAAGCTCCTCATTATTTCCCCACTGGGGACTGGGTTCCCAGACGATAGATCCATTTGGTCTCGCTCTTTAACAACATATGTGCTTTGTTGCCCCATCTAATATTGGTCTTAATGTGCTCAATCTCAAAACGGACGAGGCCATTTACTCTACCACTATGGGTCTGTAAAAAATGCATAGCTACACTTGAGATTGTATTATTGAGTTCTTAATATCTAGACACCCTTTTAATGTTAGATGAATGTTGTCATAACCTCAATTTAAATTTTTGAGTGGTCTTGCCAATATAAAGTTTATCACAAGGACATCTGAAACAAATTGGGATAAGACATCATCATTACTTAAAATATGCCAATTTTTTGACAATGCTTTTTTAATTTCTGTTAACTACTCATTGTACGTGGTGATATACATTATAGAGGGATCATTGTTCTTAACCTTGGGAACTAACCATTCGGTCTGTGTCAAATTATCGGCCCATTTCTTATGTCTATTGAGGAGTTCCTTAGGATAACCTCTATCAGAAAATCTTTTTGTTAGATGAATCCCCTCTTGCGCATAAGCAGTCTCTTGATTACAGTTCCTGCGCAAACGCACAAACTGCCCCTTAGGAATGTTTTTCTTGAGGGCTGAGGGATCTGCACTATTGAAGTGTAGTAATGAATTAGTAGAGGTTGGTTTCCTATATGAAGTGGTCACCCAAGAGACTTCTTCCTTTTTTAAAGTGATATCCAAGAAATCAACTGACATGTCAGAAATATGTGAGCAAAGGTAAATATTAAACAAATTTGTATTCAATACTTCAATGAAATTGTCAGTTAAGTGTCTGGGACCCCGCCACAAGACAAAAATATCATCTACAGTGTGTAGTGGAGCCACATGAGATGTAAACATGTGCATGTCCTTGGTAAATACCACCTCTCTCTCCCAGGAAAGAAGAGGTTTGTGTATGACAGTGCACATTTGGCACCTGTCGCTGTTCCTCTTACTTGCAAATAAAAGGTCGAATCAAAAACAAAATAATAATGGGTCAGTAGGAATTTCAAAAAGGTAATGATGGTATGATTTCTGGGGATCTCTCTAAGGTTGCCAATATTTATAAAGTACTCACATGCATGTAGGCCTTTTTCATGATTCAACATCACATGTTATAAGAAGACAGTAATCATCAACTGGAGTATTAATGACTTTTGCAATAAAATCTGATGAATCTCTAATGTAAGAATGAATAAGTTGTTTTTTTATTCTACTCAGATATGATATTTGAACTTCTTCCTTCCGTGTTTGAACTTTGTCACACCGGACGATAGATCATTAAAAATTTTTGCAGAGTATGAATAAGTAATAGTCTCAGTATGCATGTGTGGACAGACAGCATATTTACTCATATATGGAGGATTCCTGTTCCCTCTTCGATATATTTGTGGACGAACTACAAATTTACCTCTAGATGAAGAATTGCTGTTCCTCTTCTACAGTATTGGATATATATAACATTATATATATATATATATTGTAGAGACGTTGCACTCACTGGACTTTTAATAATAGTAACTTTATTGCAGAATCAACGCGTTTCAACCACACATGTGGTCACACATGTGGTCATCGTCAGGATCACATGTGTGGTTGAAATGCGTTGATTACGCAATAAAGTTACTATTATTAAAAGTCCAGTGAGTGCAACGTCTCTACAATATATTGGAGCATATATATAACACTGGTTATTGGTTCTTAGGACGAGTGAGAGTGCTGCCTTTGCGAGGTTATTCCATTTTAATGTAATTTCCATTTATTAAAATTCCCGAGCGCTCTTTACGTTATTATGTAATGGGTGTCTGTTACTGGAGATAGGTATTCCCTTTGCCCCTTTTGTGGCTTAAATGTTTAGTGCTTTCGCTACATCATTACGAAACGAGCGTCTGTGATGGGATATGTGACAGTTGATATTTTGATCCACTTTTTAATGTAGGAAGTCGTCCTCGTGCCATTGACAAAGCTCACTGCCGTAAGCGAAACGCGTCTGGAGTTTTTCCTTTGATCGCTTTCCTCCATGTAGACTGAATACTTACCTTTGTCTTGTAGGTCTCTCCACTCTTGGGTCTGCACTATGCTTACTATCGAATTTCTAGGCATATACATGCCATATTATCTATTTGACTTCATTTGGCTGTTTTATTCAGCCTTACTTTCTCTGTTGTGATATTATATGTAGCATAGCATGTTGTATTTGTATTAAGTTGATACGTTGCACCATTTGGAGTGTCCTTTATAATCCACCAGTCTATTTTTTGATATACATATGGATATGTGTTTTTGTTTACTCTTTAATGTGCATTTTAGACATTAAAGGACAACTCCACCCTCATAATAACATCTTTTAGAAAGAATGGCCTCTTTAAAATATGTACTTTGTACTATGAATTCATTACTGTATGCCTGCTATGCTTCTGGATGCCTTATGGAAACTGAGCAATTTAGAAACCTGTACTGAGCCTGGGCATGCTCAGAAGAGGCAGACAGGGGATTAACATTCAGTCATTGGCTGTGATGTCAACTGTCAAATCCATAACTGACAGTTACTAACTGGAAGAACCAGGAAGCAGAAATAGGGGAAACAGGACATTGTGCAGGATTTCAGGTTAGACTTATATATTTCACATTTCAAACTATTACCGTTTAGGGTTTTGGGGGTGATTTACCTGTATGTAAGTTTTTATTTTGGGGCTGGACTTGCCCTTTAAGTTGCACTTTATACAGATATAATGCACCTTATACACTGTAATATATTTCATGTACTGTGAATTTAATCTTTGAATTGTATGCTTACATACAAATTGTTTTTAACGAATTTGCCCATGTTATGTCCAAAATAAAGGGCTTTTAAGTATACTATTCCAGAGTGCCACAGATTCTTCCTTTTCTTGTTTTATCTTGCTTAACTTCTCAAAGTAAGTTAATTTTGGGCAGTTTATTTATCCCAAGCCTAGACTATGAATGTTGGAAAATGTATGCACGGTCAGGGTCAGAGGCACCAATGGACAGTGAAATACTTAGTAAAACATATGCCTGATTGATATTTAATTAACTTTTCTACTGAAATCTTATTAAAAACCTATTTTATATCAATGGTACCATCTACTGTATCTGGAGAATCCCAAATCATTTGTAATATCGAACCATGTATGGCTAGCATAGGATTCACTTCTGCTGTTATAAGGAAAGGTATCTAAGTAAAATCTATTATGGACCTTGCAATTCCCGTGACAGCATCTCTTCAGTTATAGGGAATGTATTGATGTGATTTATTATACAGTATTCCCTTTAGCAGTGACTATGAAGGATGATCTATACCACCGTGGAAAATCATTCACACCATATTTGCACTCCACATTCTAGATTTAAAATGCCCAGGTGCCACTCATCAGAATAAACATTGCACAAACACTGAGTGCATTCACGATGCTGAACTAAGCTTAATGAGTTCAGTACAGCATGTATCAACGCATTTTTGCCCACGTGTGGGGCTGTTGTCATCCTGACATGTGAGTGCATTTAATGTGTCATATATATTGAAGTGCTTCGCTCTTGCTTGCTAGTGCCAGGGTGGTGCATGAATGCCACACAATTTGAAATGGTCAAAAAAATTTCAGGCCCTGTACATCCTGTCAGTGTATTTGGTCAGTCTTCCAGGGAAAGTGGCAATCAAAGCACATACAGGTCTTCTACAAATTACTATAGTTTATAAAGTATAAAGTTACATGGAAAGGTAACTAGATCAAGGGCTATTTGTCTCTGAGGAAGTGTCCCAACACCATGAAATGCGTTAGACCTCCAGACCCCCATAGTACACATGTGCCTTATATGTATATATATTAATATGTACCCTTAATAAAGTTGTCTTGATTATACTGCCACTGAATTCGGAGTTGTCTTCCTACACATTTTGGGATTTACTACAGATCAGGGGCTATAGGAGACATAAGAAGTTTACCCGGAGGGGGGCTTCAAGTGTAAAAGGCAAACTACCCTGAAAGAGATAGTAATCTTCAATCTGAGTAACCACAAGCTCACAGAGGAGGAGAAATCCTTACTGAGTCAGGGCTTATCATGTATGCCTTCCCCCAGTTTGATGTGTATCTATATATAAGTTCCTACGAAGACTAAAATTGAAGGATTACTTCAAAAAGAGTTGTTCTGGTATACCCAGTATGTTGGGAATGGTGAGACTGGAACGCTACATGTACTATATGTGGACATATGTTAATGGGCAAGTAATTTCCACACCAACCATGCACTGGGAAATGTATACAAATACAATATAGACTTACATGTACAAGTTTATATGTCATATACTTCTTGACCTGCCCGTGTGACCTTCTATATATCGTTAAGACTGTGACAAGCTTTTGTGAACAGTTTGTTAACCATTGCAGTTCAATTAGGATTGAGAAAAAAATAGGGAAATTTGGTGACCAGGTGACTTTTTAAATTAGATGGCCATGGTTTCTTGGCCTGAAATGTTGAGTTGGTCTGAGTTCTCGTTAGCAGACTTTGGTATCATATGGACTGAACAAAAGGATAAATCCTTCCGCGATTCAATATCGCGATTGTCAATATGGCTAAATCCCGGAAAGGGATTTAGCCACTGTGGGATTTTAACGCCATCTATTTGCTGGTGTTAAAATCCAGCGCTAAATCTAGCCCAAACGTGATATTGAATCGCGAGCTTCAGATGTGCGGGTGATTTTTGTGTAACCCGCGCACCCTACGCTAATATGGAGTTAAAGTCACGCTAACCGGTAGCAAACCAATTAGCGCAACTTCAACTCCATTTATTTGCCCAGCGAGTCTGGGTAAATGAGCCTGATTGTGTTTTTCCCCCTGGAACACGAATGGAGAAGTAGGCTTAGCTAAAAAAAAGTGCAGATACTGATCTGATACTCATCTGATAATGGCTTAAACACGTAGATTGAATAAATGTGTATGACATAGATTATACTGCACTATTAGGGATAGATTAATATACCGTATGTATGTTATTATATTTCTCACTCTTGTCTGAATTACAATTTTACATGTAAAATATACAGAGAACTAAACACTATTTGCTAAAGATTCTAACATTTCTGTTTTATGTTAAATAATAGGAGAAAGAAGACTCATTGGACTTATACAAGTGATTATGTAGAATAGAGCATAATTCTCATTCTTTTTAAACATTGGACTCTAAATCCTAAGAACTGATTGAGATCAATTCAAATCATGGCCCATTTCAGTCAGAATTAATGCATATGAAGCGTAAATCATTTAGAATTGAGGAAAGTCATGAAACTCTATGATTGGTTGGATATTAGAATCTTACAAAAATAATTGGCTAATCTGCAGTGCTAAGCTCTTCTATTCATTTGGCATGTTTTCCTATACAGCTGCTCAGAATGATTAACCAGCATCATAATCTGCTATATCTAAACTTATGTGAATAGATAAAAAGTAAAGTCTATTTCTTAAGTCTGCAAGGATGGAATTTAATGTTTTGCTGAAACTCCTATCCAATAGAGTATAAGGAAGAGGAAAAGCATCTTCCTATTGTATTAAAACAGGTAGTGTCAGGAAATTTAAAATCTATTTGAGTGAAACTCTGTGTATAGGTTATGGGAACGTCCTGTAACTCAGTGAGTGCCTATAAGATTATTATAGGGTGTTTTCTTAGTGTAGTTTGTATCAAGTGTGTCTATGTCTTTCAGTGGCAAGACATTTTGATTGTCTGTTTTAGTTAGCGTGGAATGGCCTACATCATTGATCGATATCCTTTACAGATATAGGTATAGAGATGAATGAAACTTGACATTTTTGTTATCTCAATAAGTCAATGGATAATAAGTCAGTGGATGAGCACATCTGAAGTTCCACGACCAAACTACCAAATTTCTACAACAAAACCAGGTTTCGGCTGTCAAACTTTTGATAGTTCTTTGTTGAAATTCCATCTGTAGTTTTGACAATTGGACTTTCAAACAAAGAGCCAGAGGTTCTGACATAAACAATTGTCAGTGACCACACTGTGCGATACCGGAACACTGGGAAATAAGACACAAACCTCATGCGTGTGGAGTTTCTCATTCATCCAGGTCATGGTATATCTGTTGTATTCAGTTAGATCAACTGGACCTAAAGTTTAATTCTGGCTTTCTCAATTCAGAATGACTTGTACAAGAATCTGTTGGCAATTATGTACCCTGTAGTCCCAATTAGCATATCGCAGCCAGGTGTTAATGACATTATGAATGCAAGGCCTGATTGCATTGTGGCTAAGAGGTTCTATAAGCAAAAACGTGGATGTGCTATGGGATCTCCAGTTTCACCCATTGTTGCAAACCTTTACATGGAGGAAGTGGAAACACAGGCGCTTAATACACAGAACTGTAGACCAGAACATCAAATTTACAAAGGAAGAAGTACAAAACAACACACTGGCTTTCTTGGACTGCTTGGTAAAAGTCAAGGAGAATGGTAAACTGGAAGTAGAGGGTTACAGAAAACCAACACACACAGATCAGTATTTGATGTTTTACTCCCACCACCCTTTAAATCACAAGCTGGTGTCATCAGAACCCTGCAACACAGAGCTGAGAACATCCCCACTAGCACAGACGAAGGCTAAAGAAATGAAACATCTCAGAGGAACCCTTAAAACTTGTGGATATCCAGACTGGGCCTTTGTCAAAAGAAGTAGAAGGAAAGAAAATAACATGTAAACCAACAGTGAAGGGGAAAAGCAAGACAGAAGGAAAAAAAATGGTCATCCCATATGTAGCAGGGGTCTCCAAGAAATTAAGAAGAATTTTCAAAAAACACCGTATTCCCTGTCTGCTTTAAACCGAACAACACATGGAGGCAGCAATTGGTACATCCAAAAGACCCAATACCGAAACACAAGAAAAGCCGCATCATATATGCAGTGCAATGCACTGAAGAATGCTCTGTATGTGGGGGAGACCAAACAGAAACTGCATCAACGTATGGCCCAGCACAGAAGAGCCAATTCCTCTGGTCAGGACTCAGCCATGTACCTGCATCTTAAGGATAAAGGACATACCTTTGAAGATTGTAATGTTAACATATTGGCAAAGGAACATGACTGGTTCAAAAGAGGTTTTAAGGAGGCCATTTATGTGAAAATAAAGAAACCAAGCCTAAATAGAGGTGGGAGGGTTTGACACCAACTGTCTGCTATGTACAATGCTGTTTTGACACCTTACTTGACACCTTCCTATAACACCTCTTAGCCACTATCCAATCACACCCTTAACACATGGCTGTGATATGCTAATTGGGATTTTCCAGGTTACATTATTGCCACAGATTCTTGTACAAGTCATTCTGAATTGAGAGATCCAGTCAGATGACTAGCGAAACGTCTTCAAGAACTAAACTTTAAGTCCAGTTGATCTAATTGAATACAACAGATACATAAACCTCATATTAGAAAGTTACATTTCTTAAAGAATAAGTATGCTGTAAAATCAAGTTAATTTAGTTGGGAGCTGCAGCTTTTAAAAAACTGTTGGCATTTTGTCCCCCTAAGCCCCACCCAGAGCCTACCTTTTCTGCTTTAAAGTTGCTGCCATCTTGTTTCTGCTTAGCTGAATGTTAAGCTCTGCCCCTCTGAGATTTGCTGCTTCCTCCAGCTTCTTGGGCCTTAAAAGCTAATGCGTGTTGGTTCCATGCACACGGACGTGTGGTTGCGTGACGGCATCTCTCCACACACACACACATGGCACAGCGAGATGCTGTCATGCGCGCACACATCCGTGCACGCACAGATGTCATGTCAGTGTGCCGCAACATCATGCGCGTGCATGCGCATACGAAATCAACATGCATTAGCAACAGATTTTTTAAAGCTGCAGCTTCCAACTAAACTTAACTTGATTTTACAGCATATATGTACTTATCCTTTAACAACCATATTAAAATGAGAGGTGAGACAATGATTACTCTTTTTATATCAAGGAGATCTGCCTTTTCATTCAATGTTGTTCTGAGGCTTTATTTGTCCTTTAAAGGGCATCTATAGTGAGAAAAACACACAGTGCCCCTTTGCAAAGTTAAATTTATGTACTCTGTGCTGCCTTTATCCTATCACTGTCAGTGACTCTGTTTTTCCACGGTGTTAGATCTCTGTGCAGCACTCCCCCCTTCCCCCTCCCCTCTGTTACCTCCTCCGTGTCTCAACTCTGGCTAACCGACAAGCTTATCATGTGCAGTAGGAGTTAAAAGTTCAACATCCTGAAAAACACATCCACGCACAGTGGCCAATAGAAAGCAAGCTGTCCTGGAGATACGTATCTCTCTGTGCCCTGATAAAATACGATCTTTCTCTTTGTGACCCATCATCAATCAGTGAAAGCTATGAAGAAGGGGGGGTCGAATGCAGCCTTATCTCTGCCATCAAAGCTACCTCTCCCCCCTGCTAATGCTCTTATGCTCTTATCTCTATGTTTGTAACAGAGCAGGGAGGAGGGAGGGACTTGAGCATGGAAGAGGGTCACATCACAGGGATTTGAGTGACAATACAAGTAGGAGTAGAGGAATGCAATCCCTTATTCTTCTAACTTGTGTATCTCAGGACAGAGATTTAATCTGAAAAATGTAAAGACACTCTGGGGGTTGTGGGGAATTATAGAACACATGGAAAGAAAGAAAGTTCATTTTCCCACTATAGATGCCCTTTAAGTTTCCCAGATAGTTTGAAGTGGGATCTTAACTTTCCCACATTATATTATTGTTCTTACACAAATAAAGCTTGAATTTAGATGTTTGGGATTTGTATATCAGTTGAAATCATTTCTTCTTAAATAGATTCTAATTAGTTAATAATCTTCTAGGATCCAAGGATTCAACACAGCTTTACTGGTTATACATAGAGATGGGATCCGGGTCTGACACAAACCCGGACCCGGCATAGATTCAGTTCTGAAATCTGAAAGATCCGTCCAAACAAATTTTTGAAGGTTTTCGCATGCATGGAGCTAATTTCAATAATTTTTAAAAATATGATAGAAGCTATTTTCGATAATTTTCGTAAAATAGCCTTGAACATTCAAAAATCTTCGAAAATACGATCGGAAACTCAAAAGTGGTCTCCAATCGCATTTTCGAGGATTTTTGAACGTTTGAAGATATTTTCGATAATAGCTCTGTACATTCGAAAATCCTCGAAAATTCGTTTTCGAATTCCCGGATCTTTGTGATTTTCCCCAGTTTCGGGAATCTGAAAACAGAACGAACTATGTAGTTTCGGCCATCTCTAGTTACTCTAGTAACTGTTGAAATCAGTTTTAGAACTCCATTGCATTATGTGTTCTCCATAAGCTTGCACTTAATCATGGCATTCAGTTTTATCTCTTAATGAGTCGGAAGACATTACAATCTTTAAAACTCTTTAAGGTCAATGACAAAAAAAAAAAACTTTAGGAAGAATATAACAAAGTTCCGTTACAAAAGCTTAAAGTGGCAATTAAAAATACTATTCAGAGCAAACCTTGTTAATTGGTATGATTTTCAATCAGATTTGCACCTACTGTATCTAGTTGCTTTAACTTCGTGTCACAACGAGGTAAAAAGCCCACAGTGTAGTTTTCAAACAAGAACAAAGCCATCAAGTGCAGGGGAAATAATAAACTTTATTAAAAGCTAAACTCGCACTAACAAAGAATGTCCACGTACATTTCCTGCAAGGTAAGACGCTTGCAAACACCATGACGACATCTAAATTAATAGTTTAGCATTATAGACTTTCCCAGGTGCCCAGTGAACAAAACATGTTGAGGTAGATGAGGGTTTTGTTTTCATAAATATTTTTCTCATGCCAGCAAGGTTTCAGCATACATTGGGAGATTCAATAAAAGTTCTTATCGTTTAAAATGGTGCTAATTTGGCCCCAACCAATCAGATATCATTAAATATTTGAAAGCTAACATCTTATTGGTTGGGGCAAAATTAGCACCATTTTAAACAATAAAAACTTTTATTAAATAACCCGGACAGTATATAATATATTGTGCAAAACTGTTAGTCAGTAGAGATGACCGAACTTTCGAAAGTTCGGTCTGTTTTCGAACTTTCAAACTAAATGGAAAGTTCGAAAGTTCGAAAACGGACCCATTAAAGTCAATGGGAGTCAAGTAGTTCGATAAGTTCTAATGACATACAATTAAAATATCAATGGTAACTTAATGTAAATGACTATGGGACCTGGGAAATGGAGCACCTGATGAAGGGGGAGGAGCCCCCCAAAATGTTGTGCGTGTTTCTGTTGATGGTTCAATAAACAAGTTTGTTCACATGTAAGGTGTGCGCTCATTCATCTTTCTTTTTGTTATATTGAAATGGTCTGTGGAACACGTTCGAATATTCAGGACTTTCGAAAACTCGATTTTACTCTCACGCGCGCTACTTTCGAGCGCTCACGTTCGAACATTCAATGCTCGCGCCTAGATACCATGGACACTTTACTCGTGGATTTGATGCTCACGTATAGGTATAATAGGCATTTTACTCGCATATTCGAACAGTCAAACATTCGATATTTATCGAAAGTCCGAAAATATCGAAAATCTGGGATAATTCGAGAAGTCCGAATTTGTTCGAATTCAAATAGTTCGAACTCGGGTTCAAGTTCCAGTTCTAGTTCCAGTTCTAATCTCTATTAGTCAGGTGTTAAAAAAGCTGTACATTTAAAATGCTTTCAATGTTATGTTATACCTATAAAACAGTATAATTTCTTATACACAAATTCAGATATTTCCAGGAATTATATTTAGGATTAAAGGATAACTATACTTTCATTTTAATTTTTAAAAATGGAAAGTACCTGGGGCAGGGAAGTAGGATTGATTATTCCCACATCACACTATCATTTGGTTTAGGAGCTACAGCACTTACAGTTTTCATTTGCCTGGTTAGTCCTGGAATAATCCAGTATTAAAGATAGAGCTGAAGTCAGACTGGCTTATTATCAGTTTTTCAGAAATAATATTGGGTGGTAGGAATTGCCAGTCCTATATCAATGTCCCTAGTATTTTACATTTTAACTGGGTTTTTTAAAAAAAAACAACTTAATAAACACGATAGTTATCCTTTAATACCAAACAGATGCTAATGATCATCATTTTCACATGTAAGTTGAAACAGGGTCTTTAAATGAAACAAAAACAGCTGTGTAGGAGGAAGACAGTTTTATGTCACAGGTCATACACCATGACCTGGGTGAGCACAGCAATAAGGCGCAATGTAGCTATACTACATCAACAAAGTCTTTCCCAATCAAAGCAAATTGTGTTCAAGGTGGAGTGTTCTAGCTCTTTTGAAAAAGCACAAAGAATCGGGAAACACAGAGGACCAAAGACACAGTGACTAGCCATACATTATGTCCAGCAGAGATATCATTTCAGAACGGTCAGAAACCTATTGAACCCAGTTATGCCAATCTAATACCTGGTGAGTAATGTGTGGCTGCAGGCAACAGTGAGGCATGGTAAAGGTTTTTTCCAAATTTGGGGCTGCATTTCAGCAACCGGGGTTGAAGATTTGTTCAGGCTCAATGATGTTCTCAATGCTGTGAAATACAAGCAGATACTTATCCATCATCCAATTCCATGATGGGTAAAAGCATTTTTAGATTGAGTTTAAGACACATTTCAACGGAAGAAATTTAGAGGCAAACAAATGATAGGTATATGATATACATATTTAAATGAAAGGAGCAATCAGAGAGAGAGAGAGAAAGAGAGAGAGAGAGCAATATTAATATGATCTAGCCTCTTATGGGCATTTTTGTGAAAAGGCAACCTCTGTAGATACCTATACAACACTTTCCAGTGTTATTTTATGTCACAGTATTATTATGCAACCGTGTCATAAAATAAGGCATCACTCAGTCATGTGAACAAACCATTTGGTCACAAAAGCAACTGTACTCAATAGTTAAGTGATCCCTGACCTGCGGGCCAGACAGGGCAAAGACAAGGCTCAAGGTTCTGAGGACGGGCTTAGGCAGATTGGGGATGGGGCTTGAGTGTTTCAAGGTGGGACTGCACACACAGCCCAGTGTGCGGGCTGTGTGTGCAGTCTTGGAAATTGGAAGAATCTTGCACTTGGAAGAATTAATTACAGAAATGATGGTCTTTCTAGCAGTTGCCTACTGAGAAATACACTTGTGTGAAGATTCATCTCTGCAGTAATTTCTGCATTCACAGTACTTCCTCACTTAAACAAGCTTCTCTTGGCAACTTTGCCTAAACCATCGTGGCATAGGGTGTAAGTGACTGGTTTGTTCTAGTGAAGATTTTTACTGACTTGAAAGGGATATAGGTGTGTAGAGAAAGCAGATAGAAAGGTGAAAGATACAAAATAAGTTTATGTAATATGAGCAGTGTCTGAGCTACATGTTAATGTTTAATGTTCAGTCAGTTGCCATATGTTTTAGGTGTTATTAGTTGTGTATCCCATTAGTGGATTTCTGAATAATCTGGACACTTTAATTTAAACTTGGTGGTAAGTACTGTACATGGAACATTCGTGCACTCCAAGTCAGATAGATACGTGCTTTACATTTAATGTAAGCTGGTACTGAATAGAAATGGGGTAGAACATTTGTAGATAAAATAAATATTATTATAACTATTTTGTTATATATATTTTTCAATTAGAATCTGGAATCTTGTGCATAGGACAAGACAGGGAAGTGCTATTGTGCCAATAGCCACCTGTATGATCTTTTAAGCTGGGGGTAGTAAAAAGGATCTTTCCTTGCTAATGAGGGGTTGTGCTGTCTTAATATTACTGTGTGTTCTTTAATGAGGGTTGCCAGACCAGTAATAAAGCCCTGACTGTGAAACATGAGATTTGTCCTCTGCATTCAGGGCAATTCCGTCCCAATAGGAATTGATGGCAACCATTTGCATACAGTAACCTACAATGATGGGTAATGGATTTCCTTTACATTTCTCAACAACCCCCTCTCTTTCCATTGCTAAATGTAATGAAAGTGTTATATCATAAGCTTATAAGCACTGTGAAATATTCTCCGAATTACCGGCGCCATTTAAGTATCTTTACAAAACTTGACAAAATTTCATTTTTATTTGTGTAATGTGCTGAAAATACAACTGAAAGAAAAAGAAGGAAGAAGAAGGAGGAAGAAGAAAAAAAAGAAAAATGTTATGGTTTCATTAAAAGTTGGCTCTTTAATAGCGTTAATGATATTAAATACTATTAATTTATATTATAGAAATACAATTTTGCTATGGGCCACTGCATAGCTATCAAAACAAAGTGTCTCAGGAAGTGTTAATATAAATCTCTGTAAAGGTCATTTTCAGCATCTTTAAAGACAAAAGTAAATCACGTGTAGGAAACAAAATTCAAAAGTTTTTTAGAATTAAAAAAAAAAAAAAAAAGATTTGCAGAGAACTTCCAAGAATAAATAAATAAACATGGGAATTCATTAAGATTCATAGACATGCAATACATTCCCATACAAGGAAAATGAAAGACAGAGCAATTAACATTCACCGGAGACAATCACTCTCAACTCAACAACTAAATGCTGCAGGTGATGAAGGTTCTAATTATACAATTGATTTTTATCTCCTTTTTTTTTATCAAATAAACGTGTGCTACAAGAAAGTTTTGGTAAAAGCAAGAAGATTTATTGTTAACAGACACTAAACAAATTAGAATTTTTATTGCCTTGGGTTATAGTCTGAGGTTAATACATTCTATAACATTTTCTGTAAGATTTATGTAAAATATTTTATATATATACTTGTTTCGGTCCAGTGCGGACCATTCTTGAGTCCGTAGTTGGAACTGTTCACTGGGGTCGTAAAGTGTCATATTCATTAGCCTGCAGTATTGTAAAAGTATTATTATCATTAGTATTATTATTGGGGATTTAGATAGTGCCAACATCTTAGCGCTTTACCATTACATGTATACATTCACATCAGGCCCTGCTCCGAAGAGCTTACAATCTAAGCACATTTATTTTACACATACATCCTATCAGTATGTCTTTATGATTGTGGGAGAACCAGAGTGCCCGGAGGAAACCCACGCAGGCACAGGGAGAACATACAAACTCCGCTTCACCAAGTATGATCTTAGCCATAAATGTATGGTTATGACCGTAAATTTACGTTCGTGGTAGTATACTACAGCAATGGTATTGTTTGGGCACATTTACGATCACAGTCTTTTAAACAGCTGATAACATGTATCTTTACTTCATACGCTTTTTAAAAAATTTTAAAAGTTGATCGCGCATCTTCTCAGGATTGGAGGGGTGTGTGTCAGGAGCCAGGCCTCCAATCTTGCAGTTATGTCCCTGCTCTGTCAGGTAGGTTAGTGTTTGTTCCTCGGGTTTAGATCTCCTTTAAAGTCAAGCTAACCAATATTAAATTGGGCCAGCTGCGCTATCTACAAAAACATTTGGAGACAGCTCAGTCCCCATTTAGTAACTGTAAAACTGTAAAACCCATACTAACCAGACATTACTTTGGTTGCTGCTGAAAAACAATCATGGTATAAGTATGTAATATTACTCACTTGCCACAATAAATTAACACATTAATACACACTTGACTTTGTATAACATGTATTACCCTGTATGTAATGTATGACTATGTAATTGTAAAGCGCCACGGAAGATGTTGGCGCTATATAAATCAATAATAATAATAATACACACCATCACACATTCTATTTATGGGTATGAAAGGCCGCAGCTTTAATCTTTTTTTAAAGGTAAAATAAACTATAATAATATTAATTTCATATTATTTATTTTATAGTCATAAACCAAACCGGCCTGCCTGTACTGTCTCCGGCAGCCATATTACAATGAATCGGCTATCCCCACAAGGGCAATGTATAGGGTGGGTGGGAGCTTTTCCAGGTTGATTCTGCCTCAAACTGCTACCTATCTCCCATACAGGCCTGTCTTATTCCCGCCGGAAGCTTTTCTGGGAATCAGCTATGGAGGTCACTGTCTCCTTGCTGTTATATGGAGGTCACTGATCCCTTGCTGTGATATGGAGGTCACTGTCTCCTTGCTGTTATATGGAGGTCACTGATCCCTTGCTGTTATATGGAGGTTGCTGTCCCCTTGCTGTTATATGGAGGTCGCTGTCCCCTTGCTGTTATATGGAGGTCACTGACCCCTTGCTGTTATATGGAGGTCACTGCCCCATTGCTTTTATATGGAGGTCACTGTCCTTTAAGGTTACTATATGGCTGGAACTTTACTCACAAATTCACATCAGATTCCACAAGAGCCTTCCTGATCAATCTACCTATAAGGATCGAAGTTTAGGTGGCGACACACAAATAGACTTATGTAATTTTCCATCTAGAACAAATAATCCTGTGGCTGATAGAGAGTTTGCTGCATTGGGATCAGTCTTTTCAATAACCAGCAAATCCCGTCAAATGCAATGTGTACTACCAGCTTTACACATATCCAGTCTAAAGGTCTGTAAGCTTTCCCAAGAAAATTAATATCCAAAATGATAACAGAATCTTTCCAGACACCTCCATAAAGATAACTATATCACTTGTTGAAAGACAGGGACTTATCTTGGTATTTCATGGCACAGATCCAGCAGGTATATAAAAAAGAATATTAAAAGTGACCATTCACGGTACATTTTTGTCAGGTCTTCTAAATAGAATGAAATGTTCTTAAGTTAAAGAATACAAAGAATTCTAACCAAGTACTTTTATTAAATCAGGGTTTCGCATCCTGTTTACTTCTCTAAAAGCAGAAAATTTTCTTGCCGCAAGATGTTATCCAAGGTGTATCCATCCTAGACCTGAAATATGTCCAAGAGATATGGTATCAGCGTTATCTGGTGGCATTCTTGTAAAATGTCGACTCTAACAAACTCTCTTTTAAAAAGATTGCTCAGCTTATTTCAGTGAATTAGTTTTCTGCTAACCTAGGAACACACAGTGATCTTTAATTTCTGGATAACATATTTATGTGAGGTTGAGAGCACCTTTAAAGAAGTAGCCTAATGGCTCTGAAAGGCAAAGAATAAACTTTGGTTTAACTTGAGTTCTGTATTATCATATGGCTTAGAATTTTTTTTTATTCCTATTTAAAAATGAAAGCTAGATAACAATGATTCTCCTTCAAATGAGCACCTGAGCAAACTTTGTATAGGTAACAGATCTGCCAACTTGTTGAACAGATTGCTTTCATTTAACCATAGAACAGGGCAAGTTTCTTAAGGGAACATCCCACATTTATAGAAACCATAAGAACTCCCCCAAAACACACCCAAGGCCGTGATACTAACCTGATGCTTACCTGTTTCCCAGTTGTGCCTAGACAGAGTTATACAACTTCTTCAACTTCCGTCTGACTCCTGCAGCCATCAGTCACAGCCGTGACATTATGGCCAGTGACCGACGTGATTGACGCCTGTTTCAGGAGCTGCCTCTTCTGCAGCTGAGCAATCTTCTAAATGTGTTGTGAACCTTAAGGACAATGCCTGGTTAGTTAAAAGAAGAATATCTCTGTCCAGGAACGACTGGAAACAGGTAAGTATTGTGATCTTGGGACTAAGCATGTGTTTTAGCATGTGCTGAGGCTTGCACAGTATTACAAGGCTACTTTTTTAACATGAGATAGGGTAACTGTGATCCAATAATGGCTTAAGGTAAATTGAGGTAAATTGATAGGAATTGCTCCCCTGAGAATTTTTGCATTTTATTTCCATTTTTTATTTTGTATAGTTATTTACATTTTTGCGTGTGATATGGCAGCAGCATCACCAGGTCCCCTGCACTTCCTGCTTCCTGCTCTAAAACTGTCAGTCAATCTATCCTGTGTCTCCTCCTCCCCTTTGCAGGCCCCCTGGTCCCTCCCACTCATGGACCCCATGGTCTCTCCAGTTGCAGGCCCCCCATGGCCCATTATCTTACAGCCCCATGTGGCCCACCCACTCGTGGGTGCTGTGGCCCCACCCACTCATGGGTGCATAAGCCCCATCCACTCGTGGGTGTCTAAGCTCCGCCCACTCATGGGTGCCGTGGGTTACTCAGACCCCCCCTACAGAAAACTCTGTGGAATCAGCCTTTTCAGGCAGAGTGAGGACTCTGCAGGACTTCACACAGCAGAGAGGAGGAGCGACTTCCTGTCTCCCTCACACACAATATTGAATAACACAATGAAGTTTTAAAACTGACTTCATGTATCAAAATGTTTACATTATTCCTTTCTCTATATGACCCTTAATAGGATCTTTAGGATATCAACCCATGAACCATTAAGCTGTTCGTGGATACATTCTGGAAGCTTACTGAGGACATATTGAGATACATTTTTTGTGTAGTTGTTAAAGAGACAAATATTAAAAGCAAAAATCCTCATGATTTCTTTTGAAAACTACATTTACAATTGGCTACAATATTTCCCATGCTATACTCCTATACTCACAGGGTGAATGGAAATTGTGTATTGCATGAACATGACATCATAATAATGAAAGCTTGAGGCTATGCGACAAACACGTTATTGTTCTATCCTTGTTGTGCTAAGCAGTACACAAGCTTTCTAAGAAAATACACAAGTTGTTTAACAGTGACTTCAGGCTTTTCATTTTTTTTGATGTAAGAATGTGCAGTCATGCTCAAAAAATGGAAGAATATAGCTCGCTGTCAAAATATTCGCTGGGAGCTGCAGAAAAGATTGGAATATTTACATACAAAAGTTCTAATACCGATGAATTATACGAAATAGGCTGGCTTTAAAAATGTATATCTCAGAAACAATGATAGGGTATTGCTGTTAATTTCAAACAAACGAGCTGGAAGCAGGCTGCACGCGGTTAGTGACTTAAAAACATCGCTTTATTGTAGAAAAACCATAAAAGACACACGTAGTGCTGGGTACAGATACATAGGCATACTCGAAGAGGACACAGGTGATGCCTGACGCGTTTCGATGCCTCTGATGAAGTGACGGACGTCACGAAACGCGTCAGGCATCACCTGTGTCCTCTTCGAGTATGCCTATGTATCTGTACCCAGCACTACGTGTGTCTTTTATGGTTTTTCTACAATAAAGCGATGTTTTTAAGTCACTAACCGTGTGCAGCCTGCTTCCAGCTCGTTTGTTTGGAATCTTCCGTTAAGGATACTACATACCACTATGGCCAAGTGGTTTTTGGAAGCGTGAGTGCGCCGCGCAACAGCCCAGGGGTAGAGCACCTGTAAGTACTTACCAATCAAGACCCGATACTTTGTTTCAGATATTGCTGTTAATTTGTTCATTTTTAAATGGGGTTTTGTGTTGTATTGCTCTGTAGACCTTTCATATCAGATGATCCTACAGTGGATGTTGGATCAGGTGTAATGAAAATCGACCTTTGAACAACTGGACTTTGGAGATCTTTTTCTTGTACTATGTACTACTGGTTGGGAAAGTGGCTACCTGGGTTATTTTCATTTAATTTATGTCCACCCTTAAAACAAAAAACTGGTCAATTGTCAATTACATTACCCATCCCCAACACCAACTGATATATAGTATACACTTTATTACCTGCATAACTAATGAGATATTAGTTGAATAGAGTAATCTGGCTCCTCCCTCCATGCAGTCAATCAATGTTGTGACTTCTGACATCACAACCAAAGACTGCCTGCTGTTTCACCTGCTGCCTCCTCTGCACATGCTCAAGCATATAAAAAAAAACCTGTTTGAGCAGAGGGAGGAGGCAGATACTTTTGCCAGATAAAGTATAATGAAATATCTGGTTACAAATGCATGTAATAAACTGGGACAAAAAATAATAGCTGGGTTTGTGGGCAGATACGTTTTTTGTGTTAAGGGTGGAAAATGCTCTTTAATATGAGTGATGTAAAAACTGATCTTACACAAGTATTTTAAGTATGAATTTTAGCATTCCCAAATCACTCCCTTTAAAGGACAACTACGTTGTAATTTTTTTTTTTAAGTGCCTGGGGCAGAGAGGAAGGATTGTTTTGACTACCCAATATTGTTTTGTTGAGCAGTGTCAGAACAAACAAAACTGCTTTATGAATCTGGAAAATGCCAGGAAAGGCCAGAACACTAACCTATCAAACAAAAAACTTTAAAAAGCTAATTTTTCAGGTTAGATGTCCTTCAACTCTTGTACAATATGTACATAGTGAAGACATTCATAAAACATCTGCTGTGTAATTTATTAAATAGTGAGGTCTAATTAAGAGGCAGAATTTGGAAACACACCAAAGGATTGATATTAACTGTTCATTCATTGTTTGTTTTCACTGTTCCTGCAGAAGGACGTTTCATAAGGTTGGTTATACAATCTGAAATATGAAACCATGTTCACCCAGGTACAATGAAGGGAAGAATGTTTTGAAGGACAATTATTCTTATGTCCTCCTCAGCCACATTAATAGTAACCAGGATGAGTACTAGTTAGTTCTTCACCTCTGACTTTGCAGTATTTACCTTAATCAAACTTGTCAAAGTCCCTCCGCCATTGGCCTTGCCCCGCCCTCTCTCTTCTTCTCCAGCAAATGGGAAGACATGCTTCTTGTGGATTATAATTGTCCTTTAAATGGCAATTATACTCACCTTTTCCACGCCAAATCGCTAAATCCTCACCTCTGTGTACTTACTTAAAGTTTCCCTTGGTGCTCTAGTGGGTTCCACCACTCTGCCACTGACAGTCTGCAATGTAGCCAATGGAAAGACATGCTTCTTCCCATTGGCTATATTCTGGACTGTGGAAGAGGAACAGAACACAGAGGGAAACTTAATGTAAGTAAGTAGAGCTGCTTGGAAAAGTACCAAGGGGTGAGGGAGGACTTGAGTCTGGGTACTATGCAGAAGTGGATGAAGAGAAAAGAGGGGGAGGTATAATTGTCCTTTAACTTATCATTATCTTTTATTAAAGTTTTTGCTGTCAGCTCATTGGTCCTGATTTCTTCTTTGGTTTCTATGGGATTTGCTTATTTTACACACAGCACACATGTTGGGTTGAGCAGAACATCTTAGACCTTACCAGGCCATTAAATTAAACTTTTAGTGCTACAGTATATAAGGGAAAAGGAAATTCTAAAAGTCAGCCATATGCACAGTTTATTAGGACACACACTATTCAGTTCATTATGTCTATTTGTATCAGATCATCTGTATTGTTACTGCAACTCTTTATTGCTACTTAATATCCCTATTACATAAATTTGATGACTGAAGTAATAGTAATCATCAGTATAATTATAATGCATTAAAATAAATGACTATCAAGTGTGTGTTGAACATCAAATTATTTTTAAGAAACATAGAAAACATATGGGAACTATATAATATTACTATGATGCCAAGGGCACACATGGTCATATCTGACCTAGAAAAATATTCTTACATTAATTGATACATTTATCATCTATGCCAAGTAGCATATTGCACTGGAGAAATTGGTTAAATGAAAAGGACCAACGTGTAATCATTGTTACTTTTGTTGTTTTTTCTGCAGTGACTATTTATATAAGGAATACTGTGCCCCTTACAGTGTAATATAAGGATATAATGCACCAATGAGTTCCATGGCCATATAAAAGCATGTGATTTTATACAGGGCAGCAAATTCCATAGACAGTAACACACATAAGTTATAAATATTTGTTAAGAACCCTGTCAGTTTTAAAAGTCCGTTTTTGTTCTGGTATAGAAGAGGCAGAAGAACATTTCTGAGGACAGTTGGTAGTGTCGATTGAAATGCATTAATGTTATCAGAATTAGAGATAGCCACAAAACCGAACTTGAACCCGCATTGGAGACAAACTTTATGAGTTTGGATGAACTCAAACTATGCAAACTAGTTTGGGTTCGAACTAGTTTGTTTTTCCGGTGCACTGGGTTAACAAAAACTTTTAACTTTAGGAAAGCTAATTTTGTGCTGTTAAAGGAATCACTCCTGCTCATAGACTGGGGGGAATTGTTTCTAGGTAAAGATACAGAGCAGATGTGGACCACTTTTAAAGGGAAATGGAAAAAAAGAAAAGGGCTTTTAAAATTTTGAAATCAGAGCAAACAGAACAGTCTTACAGGGAGTATAAAAGCTGTAATAAAGAGTGCAAGAAAGCAATTAAACTAGCTAAAATAGAAAATGAAATACGGATTGCCGAACAAAGCAAGTCCAACCCCAAAATATTTTTTAAGTATATAAATGGTAAAAAGATGAGGACTGGGAATGTGGGACCATTAAATAATGGGGCTGAGATGGTTGTAGAGGATGGCAAAAAGGCTAAACCACTAAACATCGGTTTTCACTAAAGAGAATCCTAGTGCTTACAGCAGGGATTGGAATAATATGCAGGGGAGAAATGAGGAGTATTCACATTGGCTGACGGAGGAGATGAGAGAGCCGCGCTGGACAGTCTTGCCCGTGATGTAAAGGACACGGGCAATTTCCTTGGGAAGCTACGCGACACGGGTCCCTGGCAAGACCACTGGTTTATGATTACAGGTGACATTATATTTTTGTATACCAAAATTGATCACTGTAGAGGGCTAAGAGCTATTGAGTATCATCTTACCAAGAAGCCCAATGGTAGCCCTCCTGTACAGTTTTTTCTGGATTGTTTGCATTTTATTTTACATAACAGTTACTTCCGTTTTGAAAATGACTTTTTTTTGCAGGTGGTCAGGACTGCAATGGGCAGTCCCGTAGCTCCGTCTTATGCGAACCTGTTTGTCGGTTTCCTTGAGGAGAGTCGTGTGTACCAGCATCCATTATTTGACGCTCATGTGGCATTATATAGACGATTTATTTATAATCTGGTCGGGCTCTTTAAAACAGGCCCATGAGTTTGTTTTTCAATGAAATAGATGACTGAATTGAGTTAAAAGTCGAAATTTCACAAGTAATGGTTCACTATTTAGATGTCCAGGTCATGATTGTGAACGGTGAGGTGCACACGACTCTCTTCACCAAACTGATGGACAGGAACACACTATTGAATGGTGAAAGTTTTTACCCCAGTCATGTCTTTAAAGGAGATAAACAGGATCTGTTCGGATCCTAGGAATGATAGGGCCATTCAGATGGAGCGCATGGCTGGTTTAAATCTAGGCATTATTCTAACCTGGTTATTAAACATGCACTTGAAGGAGTTGGCACACCATAGCCCCCTAAAGAACGCAAATTTGGTGTTCCTTTTATTCAAAAGTTTTCTACAGGATCTGAAATGGTCAAGCAAAATCTGACCAGATTGTGGCCCATGATAGAGGGTGATAACTCTCTAGTTTTGGAAACGTGACGGAAACCCCTCTGTGTATATACCAAAGGTGGGTCATTATATACTGCACTCATGCAGGCTGACCCAGTCGACAAATATAGAAAGGAACCAAAAGGGCTGTTACAGATGCAGCAATTGCAATACGTGATATGGCTGATCATTGGAGAATGTTTTACACATCCATATTCTATAACTGTAACAGGGAGTACTGTGTGTACATGTTAAAGTGCCCGTGTTTAAACATCTATGTGGGGAAGACAGTGGGCCCTTTTAAACGTAGGTTCCAGCGTCACCGGAGTGACATTAAACTGGCACTGGCAAAATCTGATTCTGTTTTACAGAAAAATGATGATCTGCCTGTGGCTAGTCACTTTAGGGCTGCCAGACATCAGGTGTCCGATCTACGGTGGATGGTGACCATGTCCCGCCTCTTATACGTGTGGTGAGAGGCATATTGGATCTTTACACTTGATGCGGTCCAACCCGATTGAATGTGAACCTGGGACTTTTGTGTTTCCTGCCCAAGAGATAGACTGTCTCTGATGGTTGGTCCTAAAGTGTATTAATTGTATCATATTGAAGTTTTAATATGTGTCTTCTTGTACTTTGTTATTTTGTTACAAATGTTCATGTGTTTCTCTGCAAGTATGTTTTGATTTATTACCACTTGGTGGCAGTAATAGTTAGTTTGTAGCCTATTTAAGGGTCCGCTCTTGATTTTAAATTTCATATGTGTCTGACGAAGGTGCAGGGGCACCGAAACGTTAAGCTGTGTTTATAGATGCCTCAATAAACACTAGTTTTGCATTAAATCTGGTGTGCAGTTTTTGGGGTTTTTTTTCTGATGGAGGATATGGTACAGAAACAATTGGATATGGTACAGAAACAATTACCATATATACTCGAATATAAGTCGAGATTTTCAGACTTTAAAATTAGCCTGAAAACTTAACCTCGGCTTATACTCGGGTCAAGTCCTAATTTAAATCAAAATGCTGCAATTGCGGATAGTAACCAGTAGATGGCGCTGTGAAATACTTCACCTGCATAGAAAGTTACAGGAGCTGATCTGCCTTTAGACTCCTTCCTGCTTCCTGTAGTCAGGCTGCTGGACTCACTCAGCACTGTCACTGCTCATCTGGATTCTGTAAATCTGATGGGTCTTCTCAGTTTGGGGCAAAATGGCTGCTAGTTCAGTGCAAGTGACAGCTTGAAACTACAACTCTCAGGTGACACTTAACAATTGGGTTCAGGAGAATTGTAAATGATGGTAAGCTTAATTAAAAGTTTATTAAACTCTGCCACTCCACATGTTTAGAAACTACAACTCCCAGCAACCAAACCATGCTGGGAGTTGTAGTTTCCAAACATCTGGAGTGCCAAGGAATTGGGGGTTACTGGTACTGGATTTGGCTATTACGGTATAGGAATTCTGCTGTTCTATTAAAAGGCACCTTAAGGCACAAAACAATACAAAATCAGAAGGCAGTAGTGGTCATAATTTCTACCCTTGACTTATACTCGAGTCAATCACTTTTTACTAATTTTTCAGGTAAAAATAAGTACGTCAACTTATACGCGGATCGACTCGAGTATAAATGGTAGACAAGTATGTAGTATGAAAGAAAACTGTGCACACCAGGCTTAATGCAAACAGTGTTTATTGGTACACCAAAAAAAAAGGTAACGTTTTGGTGCCCCTGCACCTTCGTCAGACACATACAAAATGTTAAAATAAGGGCGAACCCTTAAATAGGCTAGAGACAATACCTATTGTGCCACCTAGAGGAAGCAATTAAGATTACATTCAGAAAAACATAATTGAACACAATTAACTACAACAATGTGTGTGGAAGGGCACATATTACCCTTTAAAAGAAACATCAATGCAAACTCATAATTGATACTAAAGAAATTATCTTTTGGGCAGAAAACATGATAAACCTAAATTCACATTCAGTCCCCTGGGCTGTACTGCGTCTAATGTAAAGATCCAGTAAGCCTCTCTGTGTTGGAGGGTGTTTCAACGGTCCCCACCACGTGACAATGGTGGGACACAATCGATCACCATCCCATGCAGATCGGCAACCTGATGCTTAGCTGTCCTAAAATGACTGGCCAAAGTTGGATCATGATGTTTCTGTACAGCAGATTCAGGTTTAGCCAATGCCAATTTAATGTCACTACGGTGACGCTGAAATCTTCGCTTAAATGGGCCCTCTGTTTTGCCCACGTATATAAGTAAACAGGGACACTTTAACATGTATATGCAAAATTCCGTATTACAGTTGAAGTATGCTGACATCTTGTACACATGTTGGGAATACGGGTGCGTGAATCCCTCTCCAATAATCAGCGAATTGCAAACATTGCAATTGCTGCATTTGTAGCAACCCTTGCAATCCGAATTGGTAAATGATTTCTTTCTAGATCAGGTTGTACAAGTGTGGTATATAACGACCGACCATTCGTGTAAACACAAAGGGGTTTCTGCCGTGTTTCCACCCCAAGTGAAAGGCCACCTTCAATAATGGGCCAGAATTTAGTGAGATTTCGCCTGATCGCTTCTGACCCTGTAGCGAACTTTTGAACAAAGGGGACACCAAACCAATGTGCCTTAGTACTAGATGTCACAGCAGTGCCTTCCAGTGCTTGTTTAATTATCGAGGTAGGATAATGGCGGTTCTTAAATTTCTTAGCCATACGCTCCATCTGACTGGCCCTGTCCTCAGGATCAATAAATTGGGACTTGGGCAGACCCATAAAAACATGCCTAGGGTGAAAACTCTGTCCATGAGAATGGTATTCCTGTCTGTCGGTTTTGTGAAGAGAGTCGTGTGTACCTCACCATTGTTTACCATAACCTGTACATCGAGATAATGTACCATGTCCTTGGAAATCTCGACTTTTAATTCGATGCGTTCATCCATCTCATATACCGTAGACAAGGTTAATATCAATAAAGCCTCAGGACCAGATGGATTGCATCCTCAGATTTTAAAAGAGCTTAGTTCAGTTCTATCTAGACCACTGTTTCTCATCTTTTCAGATTTAATATGGTCTGGGGATGTACCGCTGGATTGGAAAAAAGCCAATCTAATACCAATGTTCAAAAAAGGTAGTCGTTCACAGCCTGGTAACTATAGACCTGTAAGCCTAACATCAGTGGTAGGGAAGGGGCTGGAAACTTTGTTACGGGAGCATATCCTTGACTTTGTCTCCAGAGCGCATTTTATTAGTAGTAGTCCGCATGGATTTATGAGAAATAACTCATGCCAGACAAATGTAATTGGTTTTTATGAAGAAGCGAGTAAGAAGTTAGATTCAGGCACAGCAGTGGATGGGGTATACTTGGATTTTGCGAAAGCTTTTGATACTGTGCCACATAGGCGACTCATGTATAAACTGAGGACTGTTGGCCTTGAAGAAAACATTTGTTCATGGATAGAGAACTGGTTATTAGATCGCAAACAGAGAGTGGTGGTTAATGGAGCTACATCTATGTGGGCTAACGTTCTAAGCGGAGTGCCTCGGGGTTCTGTACTGGGGCGGCTTCTGTTTAATGTGTTTATAAAGGACTTAGAAGGGGGCATTGAGAGCAAGGTCTCAGTGTTTGCTGATGACACTAAACTATGCAGAACTTTGGAAACTTCAAATGATGTGCAAGTGCTGCAAGCAGACCTAGATAGATTATCAAAATGGGCAGCAGAATGACAGATGAGATTCAATGTTGATAAATGTAAGGTGATGCATTTAGGATTTAATAATCCCTGTGCCACCTAAACCATAAATGACTCGGTGTTAAGTGCATCTGTAATGGAAAAAGATTGGGGGGTTCTGGTAGATAAAAGACTTAGCTATAGCAAACACCGCAATATGCGGTGCAGTTTTGGAATCCCATATACAAAAGGGCCATCGTGGAAATTGAAGCAGTTCAGAGAAGGGCAACTAAATTAATAAGGGGAATGGATGGGGCTTGAATATGCAGGCAGATTAGACAAGTTAGGGCGGTTTTACATTGGAGAAGCGACGTTTGCGTGGGGACATGATAACATTCTACAAATATATTAATGGGCCATACAATGAACTCTCCGGTGCATTGTTTACTAATAGGTCATGCCGGAGGACTCTTGGACATCCTTTAAGGTTGGAAGAAAAGAAGATTCATCTTCAGGCTAGGAAAGGTTTCTCTACAGAGGGTGAATAGGTTGGACTTGATGGACGTATGTCTTTATTCAACCTTAATTACTATGTTACTATGAGGGTGTCATCCTTGGGCATAGGCCATGCTGATCCTCTCTGGATCGGTACGGGAAAAGGTTCAGGGCCACCAAAGCGAGTTCAGGGCCGCAAATATCACATTTTTCGATTGCTTTTATAGTGCCACATCCGCAAGAACATTTCTCTTAGGGTGACTTCTCGGTCACCCGGCCACCTTACTAAATCCCTTCACCTACGCACACAGCTGCTCTGACCCATCAGTACACTCCAGGATTTGAATACCCAGCCCATCGGATCCCTCCAGGTTTGGATACCCAGCCAATCAGGTGACAAGCGTGCAAGGGGATGGGGAGAGTGGGTGAGCGGACGAGAATGGGTGTCAGGGTGAGAGCGGGTAAGGGGTGTTTTCAGAGGGGGGTAAAGGTGGGTACACACGCTAACAATCTGTCCAAGATGACAGACGGAATCTAAAAAGATTCCGCCTGCCGTCTTTGAAAGATAGGAGCGCAACACAGTCATGAGCGTTCTCCCTTTAGAAAGTATAGGGAGATGGTTCGTGACTGTCATTATGGTTCGTGACTGTCATTATGGACTGCAATTTATGATTGACTACATATTATTGTTTGTGACGGTCATTATGACTACCATCGCGGACCCCCTTGGGCCTCCTTTTATTGAGAGGGGTGTGAGTGGGAACAGCATGGTTGCCCTATAATTTTCTGTCCAGATAAACTCCAAAAACCTGCAGCACTGTGGAACTACAACTCTCATCACCCTTAACACTGTACCCAAGCATTGTAGAAATAATCGTGGGAGCTGCAGGCGGTCAGGATTGTTTCTGATATGGGGTAAATCCTGAAGCTTGGGACTGCACCATTGACTAGGCAAGGGGGGGTGGGGGGGTGGTGCTGTATGTCTATCAGGCAAGTGACTACTGGTCTGAGGGTGTCATCCTTGGGCAGAGGCCATGCTGATCCTCTCTGGATCGGTCCGGGAAAAGGTTCGGTGCCGCCAAATCGAGGCCAAGGCGAAAAAAACGATTTTTTTCGATTGCTTATATAGTGCCACATCTGACTGGGACTTTTCGCTTTGCGTGACTTTTCAGTCACCCGGCCATTTTACTAATTCCCATAACCTACGCACACCGCTGATTTAGTCACAACTGCTCTTAAGGGTTTAAATGGCCCCGTTTTCGTGATTTATCGCCGCAAAAGTCAGAAAATACCCATGTTTCCCCATATGCAAATGACCAACTGACGCCCAGCTACAAGCAGCAACAAGGAATGGATGGGATATCGCAATGTCCTTATCAACCAACAGAGGGAGATTGAATTATGGCTCAAATCGCAATGCTCTTATCAACCAAAAAAGGGAGATTGAATTATGGCTCACATCCGTGTAAGACCTACGTTAACCCCAAGTCATTTCTAGCGGGTTAACGTGGGTTTTACACGGATTTCAGGGCACAGCACGCTTTCCAAATGTTTTTTTTGGAATTAGCGCTGTGCTGCGCTACCGACACAAGCCCCCTTTGGTTTGGTTTAGCGCGAAACGTAACTTGGTACTGTGGGGGGGGCGCTTTAATCCCACTCAACCGGAACTTCTTTCCTTTGCGCCATCCCACAATGCAATTCCAGACGTAATGCCCTTTATGTCTAGTATTGTATGGCGGGATCGCGCAAAGGGACCTAGCGCAAAGGGCAAACATATCGAATCTCCCCGCAATTGTCAAATCAAAATCATGCTACTTTCTCCTAAGTCTCACTGTCCAGGGGAATTGCTGAAGAGAAATCAAGTAAAGAGATGTAAAAAAAGGCCACAGTATGGGAATACCCAGCCAATCACGTCACTCCAGGATTTGAATACCCAGCCAGTCGGACAATTCCAGATGTGAATACCCATCCAATCGAGTCATTCCGGATATGTGACTACCCTACCCAGCCCATCAGATCACTCACTCCAGATGTGACAACCCAACCCATCAGATCACGCCAGGATTTGAATACCCAGCCCATCGGATCACTCCAGGTGTTGATACCCAGCCAATCAGGTGACAAGCGGGCAAGGGGATGGGGAGAGTGGGTGAGCGGGTGAGAATGGGTGAGAGCGGGTAAGGGGTGTTTTGAGAGGGAGGGTAAAGGTGGGTACACACGCTTCCAATTTGTCCAAGACGACAGACGGAATCTAAAAAGATTTCCCGCCTGCCGTCTTTGAAAGATAGGAGCGCAACACAGTCATGAGCGTTCTCTCTATAGAAAGTATAGGGAGATCGTTCGTGACTGTCATTATGGACTGCAATTTATGATTGACTACATATTATTGTTCGTGACTGTCATTATGGACTGCAATTTATGATTGACTACATATTATTGTTCGTGACGGTCATTATGACTACCATCGCGGACCCTCTTGGGCCTCCTTTTATTGAGAGGGGTGTGAGTGGGAGCTGCAGGTGGTCAGGACTAGGCAAGGGGGGGGGGTTGTATGTCTATCAGCCACGTAACTACTGGTCTGAGGAAACAGAGGGAACAGAACAGGCTTACAGGGAGTATAAAAGCACCAGAATTTGGTTTTCTGTATGTATTATATTTTTGGTCTCAAGTTGCACTTTAATATGGATGGACAACAGCCCAATTTTCTATATATTGTGTGTTACATTGAAGGTTTGACCAAGCCTTCTGGGAAATTGTACTCCACCCAGAGTTAGGTCATGTGCTCGTTTGAGCAAGGTACTTTAAACTAGAGAGTCCGCTTCAAGCATCCAGGCCACAAAGGAGAAGCTGTCAGCTCATGCAGCCAAAAAGGCAAGTACCAGTAGGGTAGGACCCAGTTAAAGAAAGCAACCTTGACATGGTGACTGGGCTTAAAATAATTTGGCCAATTTATTAAACTAATTGCTTGTATTTATCCAGGGTTTAGCAGACTGTTTGTAGTCACAGCCTTATGGAGGTAGCCAATATGCAATTAGAATTGTTTGTGCACTAGCATTCTGTTTTTTGTGAGTATAAAGGCTGTAATAAAGAGTGCAAGAAAGCAATTAAACTAGCTAAAATAGAAAATGAAATACGGATTGCCGAACAAAGCAAGTCCAACCGCAAAATGTTTTTTGAGAATATAAATGGTAAAAAGATGAGGACTGAGAATGTGGGACCATTAAATAATGGGGCTGAGATGGTTGTAGAGGATGCCAAATAGGCTAATCTGCTAAACTGTTTTCTTATATCGGTTTTTACTGTTGAGAATTCTTGTCCTTACAGCAGGGATTGTAATAATATGCAGGGTAGAAATGAAGAGTATTCACATTGGCTAACAGAGGTTATGGTACGGAAACCATTAGACAAAGTTAATATCAATAAGGCCCCAGGACCAGATGGATTGCATCCTCGGATTTTAAAAGAGCTTAGTTCAGTTCTATCTAGACCACTGTTTCTCATTTTCAGATTTAATATGGTCTGGGGATGTACCGCTGGATTGGAAAAAAGCCAATCTAATACCAATATTAAAAAAGGTTGTTGTTCACAGCCTGGTAACTATAGACCTGTAAACCTATGATCAGTGGTAGGGAAGGTGCTGGAAACTTTGTTACGGGATCATATCCTTGACTTTGTCTCCAGAACTGATCTTATTAGTTGTAGTCAGCATGGATTTATGAGAAATAGATCATGCCAGACAAATTTAATTAGTTTTTAAGTAAGAATTTAGATTCAGGCACAGCAGTGGATGTGGTATACTTGGATTTTGCGAAATCTTTCGAAACTGTGCCACATAGGCGACTAATGTATAAACTGAGGACTGTTGGCTTAGAAGAAAACATTTGTTCATGGATAGAGAATTGGTTATTGTGGGCTAAAATTCTAAGCGGAGTGCCTCAGGGTTCTGTACTGGGGATGCTTCTTTTTAATCTGTTTATAAATGACTTAGAAGGGGGCATTGAGAGTAAGGTCTCTGTGTTTGCTGATGACACTAAACTATGCAGAGCTTTGGAAACTTCAAATGATGTACAAGTGCTGCAAGCAGACCTAGATAGATTATCAAAATGGGCAGCAGAATGGCAGATAAGATTCAATGTTGATAAATGTAAGGTGATGCATTTGGGATTTAATAATCCCTGTACCACCTACACCATAAGTAACTCTGTGTTAAGTGAATCTGTAATGGAAAAAGATTTGGGGGTTCTGGTAGATAACAGACTTAGCTGTAGCAAGCAATGCCAGGTAGCAACGTCTAGAGCTAGCAAGATATTGTCTTGTATAAATAGATTCAAGAGAGAAAAATATTATTCACCCTCTTTACAAGGCACTGGTAAGGCCTCATTTGCAATATGCAGTGCAGTTTTGGAATCCCATATACAAAATGGACATCTTGGAAATGGAAGCAGTTCAGAGAAGGGCAACTAAATTAATAAGGGGAATGTAGGGGCTTATATATGCAGGCAGATTAGACAAGTTAGGGCTGTTTACATTGGAGAAGCAATGTTTGTGTGAGGATATGATAACCTTATACAAATATATTAATGGGCTATACAATAAACTCTCTGGTGCATTGTTCACTAATAGGTCATATCAGAGGACTCATGGACATCCTTTAATGTTGGAAGAAAAGAAGTTTCATCTTCAGGTTAGGAAAGGTTTCTTTACAGTGAGAACGGTGAAACTGTCTTCCAGCAGAAGTGGTAATGGCAAGTTCATTAAATAGCTTTAAAAATGGCCTCGATAAGTTTCTAAAACTAAAAAATATTGAGAATTACTGGTATTAATACATATACTATAGATCTAGTTGATCCAGGGATAATTTACGATTGCCGTTTGGAGTCAGGAAGGAATTTCCCCCCCCCCTTTTTAGCTGTTTTTTTTTTTTTGCCTTCCTCTGGAACAACTGTTAGGTAGGGTTAAAAAAAAAAAGTGAATAGGTTGGACTTGATGGACGTATGTCTTTACTCAACCTCAATTACTATGTATTACTATTAGAGATGTTCAAAATTGTTGAGTTTCGTTCCATTTTCAAAGTTTCCGGAAAATTAGAAAATTCTAAGGTTCGAAAACGGCATAGAGTCTAAGTCTATGGGAGAAAATTTTTTAAAAGTTTCTGTCCATTTTGAGGGACAAATAGTAATAGTAGGTTACTGTAAATGACACAGAGACCTGTCTGGGGAACCCGTAAATATAACCAAAACCTATTTTAAAACTATCTTTCCTCGAGCTGTTTTCGAGTTTCCGCATTCCATTTTCGAGAGTTACCGAAATCGATCATTACTTTCGAGGATTCAATTTTCGATTTTCAATAATCGTCTACTTTCGATTTTCGAAAGTGAAATATATTGTTCTAATTAAAAGTCCCACAAGTGCTCTGAATTTTAAAAATATATTGAATGTCCAGTCCAGAAGCACTGGGACATGAAGCCTGATCTGATCATGGCTCTGGGACATGGGAAATGGTCTGAGGAACACATTCAAACATCCAGAACTATTCTTCACACAAATGCAACTTTTGAACTTCCGCATTCAACATTCGATAAATATCCCAGAAATTCGAGAATTTTCACAGTTTTGAAATTCAATATTTCTAGAAACTTTCTCTGAATCTCTTAAAAAGGGGTGTTCATCATTATACAAGAGTCATGCCCAGCATAATGTGGTAACAATTCCTTGTTGCATAAAAAGGGGTTAAAGGGCATGTCCACCCCCAAAACTATAATTTTGACCCCTCTGTATAGTTTAAAAATTCTTACCTTACATATCTGCTCCTTATGGTTCTCCTGCAATATCTGTCCAAAGTCTAGTAAACTAAAGAGTAGTAGCTATCTTCCTATCCAAATGTCTCTGCCTCCCTTTGCATAAAAACATTTTGCCATAATGTTCCTCTTCCCTGCCCACCCCCAACTGCCATGTTAGTTCTGTAATACAATTTTCCCAATCATACTTATGTCCCTTTGATCTCGCGGCTTCCTTGACGGCAGATGCATCTGTGATTGGCTGACCGGCAGACAATCACAGATGCAGCTTCCGGTCCAGCCCCTCTCTGCAGCTTCTGGTTTGCAGAGAGGAGGAGAAGACAGCCGCGGGAGCGAAGGGATGTAAGTATGATTGGGAAACTTTTATTACAGAACTAACATGGCAGTTGGGGGTGGGCAGGGGAGAGGAACATTATGGCAAAAAATTTAATTAAGGGTGGACATACCCTGTAAAAAAAATCTTTAAAGGGAAAGTTTTGTGGAAAATTTCATTATTTTTAAAATTCTTGCAGGGAGATTCAATAAAAGTTCTTATCGTTTTAAAAAGTGCTAATTTTACCCCAACCAATCAGATCTTATTTAACATTTGAAAGCTAACATCTGATTGGTTTGGGCAAAATTAGCACCATTTTAAACGATAAGAACTTTTATTGAATAACCCTGTTAGTTTATATTATGCTTTTAAAGTGGCCTAGATAAGTTTGCAAAACTAAAAAATAAAGAGAATTACTGGTATTAATACATATACTGTATTTCTGGTTGGTACAGGGATACAATATAATATTGAGAATTACTGGTATTAATACATATACTGTAGTTCTGGTTGGTACAGGGATACTATATAATATTGAGAATGACTGGTATTAATACATATACTATAGTTCTTGGTGGTGCAGGGATACTATATAATATTGAGAATTACTGGTATTAATACATATAATGTAGTTCAGGTTGGTACAGGGATACTATATAATATTGAGAGTTACTGGTATTAATACATATACTATAGTTCCCTGTTGGTACAGGGATACTATATAATATTGAGAATTACTGTTATTAATACATATGCTGTAGTTCTGGTTGGTACAGGGATACTATATAATATTGAGAATTACTGGTTTATACAGATACGGTAGTTCTGGTTGGTTACAGGATACTATATAATTATTGAGAATACTGGGTTTATACATATACTGTAGTTCTGGTTGGTACAGGGATACTATATATAGTATTGAGAATTACTGGTATTAATACATATACTGTAGTTCTGGTTGGGTACAGGGATACTATATATAGTATTGAGAATTAATGGTAGTAATACATATACTGTAGTTCTGGTTGATAAAGGATACTATATAATATTGAGAATTACTGGTATTAATACATATACTGTAGTTCTGGTTGATAAAGGATACTATATATAGTGTCAGACTTTACTGTATTAATACATATACTGTAGTTCTGGTTGATAAAGGATACTATATAATACTGAGAATTACTGGTATTAATACATATACTGTAGTTCTGGTTGATAAAGGATACTATATAATATTGAGAATTACTGGTATTAATACATATATTGTAGTTCTGGTTGGTACAGGGATACTATATAATATTGAGAATTACTGGTATTAATACATATATACTATATAATATTGAGAATTACTGGTATTAATACATATACTGTAGTTCTGGTTGGTACAGGGATACTATAAAATATTTAGAATTACAGGTATTAATACATATACTGTAGTTCTGGTTGGTACAGGGATACTATAAAATATTTAGAATTACTGGTATTAATATATACCAGAAATAAATAATAGTCTCTCCCTTTCTGATTAAATAATAAATTAAAAACACAGGGTGATAGTCTGGATCCCAATCAGACCATCAACAACTGCTCCAATAGGAGCATCTAAAAAAGATAACCAAAAAACCCTTTAAAAGAGAAAAAACAAACCAAGAATTAAATTTAAAAGGAAAAAGGGGGGAAATGCAGTTTTATTCATAGACCATTGAGTATAGTATGATCCCAACTATATACATTTTCTAGCACAAATATTATAAAATTGGCTGGCCAGCCACAATCCACACAGTGAATCAATACACAATACAATCTCAAATTATTATTATATAAAAGATTCTAATTTTAAGAAACCTATGCCCAAGTCCAGATTTGGTGACTTATTAAGATTTTAATAATGTCTCTTTTGAGTAGTTCAATAAATAGTAACAATTAAAGATCGATACTTATCGTTCCTGTGTTTCAAAACTCCTTGTTACCACACATATTTCAATGAAGTGGATACTGGGACGTGATTCTGATGGATCTTTTTGACTTTATGTACAATAAAGTTCCCCAACACCTTTTAAGGATCCTTCTGCGAGGTCCCTGGTTTTGAGGATTCCGAATTCCTCCAATCCGATATCGTGATGTTATTAACACAAACTATCTCTGCGGCTATAACATTTGATCTCCGTTCCCGTTTACAGACCTTCTGGTGGGTCCCTTTGTTCTGGGTTTGTTTTTTCTCTTTTAAAGGGTTTTTTGGTTAAATTACTGGTATTAATACATATAATGTAGTTCTGGTTGATCCAGAGATACTTTCCGTTTGGAGTCAGGAAGAAATTTTTCTCCCCTCTTTTCAGCTGTTTTTTTTTCTTCTTTTTTTTCCCTTCCTTTGGATCAACTGTTAGGGTTAAAAAGAAGGATGAAAAGTGGCACGTATGTCTTTATTCAACTTTATTCAATTACTATGTAACTATGTTACCTAATTATTCCAAATATTCGTATCCATTTTTTAAAAAAAATTTTTATACCGTTGCTATTCCCTGCTGCTAACATTAGTGAGCTGAAATTTCAGGTTCTGTAATGGTCCTTCTTCTTACCAGAATGCACACTAACATGGAATTGTGCAAGTATCACAATAACAAGGCACCTGTCAAGCGTTTTTTTTCAAATATACCAAGGGGGTAGGCACTGCTAAAAATAGCTGTCATTGGGGAAACCTTTTGCCCTCTTTCCTTCGCATGATGCATACTCTGAGAGAGAGAAGCCAATGTGGTGTAGGGTATGTCCAGAGGAGCCAAGCTTGCTTGACTCACGCTTTTTCTTATATGTTGGGAATCTATTTAAATGGACACTATACTGAAAAATACATTTCCCTCGTCTTAATCTACAAATAAATATGTGTAAGTAACACTTACTCTGAGGTGTGTGTGCTGCTGCATGCCTTTAATCCAGCACATGTTTTGCTCAGGAGCAGTGTCCCCCCTCCCTCTTTTAGCCACTCCCACTTCCATCTGACCTGACTTTTTCACCACAAACCAACTGTAAAAACTGCACACAGCATACAGCAAAAACTCTGTCACCATTCCAGCTAAGACAGAACTGCTCACAGAAGAATAGTTTATGAGAGCATGGCACTTGATTGACAATATGTTTTAGATTGTATAGCTAAAGAAATAGGGGACAGATCTACAAAAATTTGGGACAGTGGTGGATGGGAAGAATTATAGTTTCCAGTAATGGTCAATTTAGAATAACTTTTTTTCAGTATAGATGCCCTTTAAGAGATTCAGAGACAGATTCAGATACAAATTCTAAAAAATTTCCGGAATAATTATTTAATGCCAAATGCTATTTTAATTCTGAGACAGATTCTAGAAATATGAAAAATTCGATTCTCAAGTTCTCAAAAGTTCGAAATCCGAAAAGATCAAAAAAGTTCAGGCTCGTTTGAACTGTTGAAGTTCGATTTGAACTCAGGTTCTAGTTTGAGTTCTAGTCCATTTCTATTAAACACAGACAATTGCAGCACTTTTGCATTTTAGGAGTTTGTGAAATAGCATTAAAACTACATTTTTTCATATAAAATACATATTATTTGCAGAAGGGGGGGAGACTGCAGATTTATAAGGCTTCATAAAGGCTCTAGAAAAAGGGTTGAACCGTTTCCTTGCATTTGAATCAAATACGTTTAAAAAAAGACCCAGAAGGGCACAATTTATTTCATTTAATTGTTCAAAAGGACTATTTACTGGTCACACCAAGGCATTTATGTGCCCTTTTCATAAAAGCACTCCAGCTCAATGTAGACATCTGCCCGGGTGCATACTTTAAAACTGCAATATATATGCCAAAATGAGTGAACACTTCATCCAAAGGTTATTTTATTATTAAATTATACAAATATCAGTTTATGCATTTCAGCTCACACACAAGCCTTCCTCAGAACCTGAAGACAGTCAGAAACGTGTAAACCAATGTAATTGGTGTAATTTGATAATAAAATAACCTTTTGATGGTGTGTATATATATATATATATATATATATATATATAATATATATATATATATAGAAATATATATGTATGATTATGATTAATTCTAATAATATATAGTCCAATATTTCAATATTTCAATGTATTTTTGTATACTTAATGTTCAGTATATAATAAAAAATCTTTGTAATATTACAAATAATATCAGAGTTTGAACAGAAAAGAATGTGTTCCCATATTTACATTTTTGTCCATGTTTACATAATGAATTCAAATAAAAACAGGCTTTTGTAAAGAGATTCATATAAACATTTTGATTCTATAACACGGAATAGTTGCCTGTAATTTTAATATTATAGTTGTCCTTGAAATTTCAATACAGCGTCTAATTGTTGATTTCCATTCTTATTTCGGTGACCTAGAGTATTTGACATTTTTAGTTTAAATTAGTTATATTGATTTTCAAATCATTCTTTTTTATTTTTTACCCAAAGGTACTGTATACACAGAAAAGATTTAAAAAGTCATATATCATTTTATTTGGCCCAAAGACTCACGAACCTAAATTGTACTTTATTTGATTAAAATCAGTCAGCCCAAAAAATGAGTAATTCTTGATCATCTCATTTGTAATAAGTATAATCCAGGACCAAACAATTTAATAAAAAATGATTTCTCAGTATTTTATAAGAATGGAAATCTAGCTAGATGCAACTAATGTACCTGCTAATTTATGAATTTAAATTATATTGGTTACGTTTTAAAAGCCCATATGCTTAGTGAATATTTAATTGGTGATTTCAGGCACGTACCCTCCCCAATATATTATATGTACATCATGCTGCTTCTCAAATACAGAGGAACTAGATCATTTAGGATTGGTTCTTTTTATATCATTAACTCAACAAAGCATACACACCAATGAATTATTGTCCTGTGTTTTTTTATGGTATCTCTAAGAAAACTATACACATTATAATTTAGCAGTTTATAACGTATTCGTCTTGAATGTCTAAGTAGTAAATTTCATAGACTGCATAAGGTTTAAATAGGGTTTTGGAATCATTTGATTAGATGTGGCATAGCTCTGACACTTCAGGATTTATGGTTGAAGAATAAACCAAAGTTCGATTTAATGAGAGAACTATAAAAATTGTGGCTTTCATTTTTATATGTTTTGTTGACATTTTTTGTTCTCATACAGGAGATGTCCCATACTGGCCGACTACAAATAAAATATCAAATAAAGTAAATTTCCTTTGTCAAAATAGATGATGTGCCAGAAGATAGGAAGACACTTCATCTCCCAGATAGATCAATGTTTAATGCATTTCCAGGATTATTAAATAAAGATTCTCCCTTGACCCTTCCTTTTATAAGCAGTTACATTTTTTTACTTGCATGGACTGTGTTATGCTAAGATATGTCAGAAAGTGGAATTTAACAATTAGGTTTAATTATTTGTGTTTAATTATTTGTGTTGTCAGGGTCTCCCTTGCCGGTCACGCCTCAGTTAAGCGCTGAGTGTTAGCTGTGCGGGTTCTTGGTATTCCTGCTGGTTTTGCTTCTTATCTTCTGTTGACTTTTATACCTTTAGTTGCTTATGTTGCAGAACTACCACCTTCCACCTTTAGTTGCTCCTGGCCTTCTGTTGCAGCACTACCTTCCACCTTATGTTGCTCCTGGTGTCCTGTTGTAGTACCACTACCAGCTAACCCTCAAGTGCTTCTGGTCTATCGTTGCAGTACCACTATCAGCTAATCTTCAGTTGCTCCTGGTCTCCTGTTGCAGTACTACCTATGATTCAAGCCTCAGCTGCTCCTGGTCTTCTGTTGCAGTGCTCTCCAATAGTCACCCCCAGCTTTTTCTAGACTCTAGACACCCTACCGGCACTCTTACCCTACAGAGCCCTTTGACACCTGTCACCCATAATGTGTGTACTTAGACTTGGAAAAGTAAGTATCTCCACTTTCACCACTGGGACTCCAACCCCACAGTTCCCTACCCCATAGAAGGCATCAATCTGTATTTTGTACTGATTAGATTTAGTAAGATAGTGTGGGACATCTGAGACTTTTTTAGGACCTCAGATTTCCCAATGGTGTTCCCTCCCTTACAGACTCCATGGTGGCAGCTGGGTGTCAGGGTGAATATTAGAGGTCTTCCTGAAGCTTATCAGCAAATGGAGGTCCAATGAATCCCCTCTTGATCTGTCCAGTTTCGGCTGTAAGTTTGTGGAGGGAAGATGGTCTCGACCACCACATGGTCACAGGCAAGTCAGATAAATACATACCTCCTGACATTTTGAAGTGTAAAAGAAGTACACACAGGGAGGAGAAATGGTACAAACATGCAACCACCCACAATTCCCTTTTTACTTTGTTACCTTAAAAATTCTTATGTTTATGATGTGGTAAAGTAAACAGACTAATAAACTAGAGCGCTGATACCACTGGCTAACACTGGCCCCAGCAGCCCCAAAGAGTAAAGGTGCCCATACTTTAGTACTTCCCCTCCGACCGATCCTTGACATTCAATCAATATTCCTTGAACTGCCATTCTTGTTCTACTTCACAACATAAGATTGCGAGGTCTTGCCTTGCCCCATTAATTTTGCAATAGTATGAACCGAACGGAAAAGGCAGTTCCAGGAAAATTGACTGAATGTAGTGGATCGGTTGGAGTACTAATGTATGGACACCTTAAGTGTAGCAGTTACTATCAGTAGAAATTAAATCACGCCTCAGTTCCGAAATCCGAATGTTCCGTCCAAAACCAGACGGATCATTTGGATTTCAGGACTTCGGAACGAGTTTTTGATTTTTATCGAACGTTCGAGCTGTTTTTGAAAATACTCGAATATAGCCTCGAACGTTTAGTAATCCTCGGAAACTCGAAAATAGATTCTGATCGTATTTCCGAGGATTATCGAATGTTCGAGGCTATTTTAGAAAATAGCCTATAAATCGCTATAAATCGAAAACTCGATCCAAATTTTAAATTCCATTTTCGGATCTTCGGGATTTTCCCGAGATTCAAAAACGGAACAAAACCCGTCAGTTTTGTCCATCTCTAACTATTAGTACATGTCTACATGTACAGCGGTGAGACAGGGTGTAAAACCAGCCCCTTCTCCTGACTCTCACAGGCAGAACATGAACAAAGAAAGTTTGTGTTAAACTAATGGTTACTGCCTTCCAGCTGGTGCTCTGCTATGAAGAAATGATCCCAGCACAGGAAAGGAGGAAAGGCTCCAGAGGTTAAGGCAAGGAATGGGAGGGATGGAGCTCTGAACTCCGATTGTCTGGCACATTCAATAGCTGTGACAGCTTGAATTTTTTTTCTTAATGGGAAAGATGTGCAAATCAGGACACCCTAAGGAAACCGGGTTTTTAACACGGTTAACCGGGACAGCAAGATTATGCCTTAAAATCATGACTGTTCCAGCCGCACCTGGATGATTAGGGGGTATATAAAGGCTCTATACCATTAAGCTGTATAGCATGTTTTTACACCAGCGGTTGTGGACACATGCATTAGCCACAGGACAAAAAGGAGAAACTTTACATGTCTCTGCCAATTTCTCTGGGAATGGGTAAATCATTCCTCATTTCTTGGATTATTTCTGCAATACTATTTTTATAGCATGAGGCTGTGAAGTATTTCTGTTATAAGAAGGCTCTATTTCATTTTATGCTTTGGGGAGGGCTTTTAGCTTCTTTAAACCCATCTCACCTTAATCTACATAGTTAACTGGTATCCTGTGCTCCCAAATTCTTTCTCCTAGAAGCCATGAATCTGTATCTTGCATTATACCATTAGGCTGTATTGTATGTTATTTTGCCTGCAGTTCTGTACACATAGATTATCCACAGAACATAAATGAGAAACTTTGCATGTCTCCACCCAAACTAGCTCTAGGGCATCAACATTTATCACAATGTTTTTATGAATAGAAGGCAAAACTTGCCAAGGCCAGATAAACCAAACTGATAGACTCTTACAAAAAATAACAGAGTGCTGCAATAAAATTAACAAGTGCTTCAACAAAGTATTACTTATGGGGATGTGACCCTATATAACCTGCATTTGATTGAATTTCTTTAGTAACTTTTTCTCATTTATTTTTAACTTCTTGCCTTTGTTTCTTTTTTTATTGTTCAAATCCCTGAAATTGTATGATGTGTAAATAGATATTGTATCCACTGTATCCACACATAGCCAAATATACACACACATAATTCCCACTGTGCACCAACAGGCACATTTTTGCTAATATAAGTGTACCTTCATGCTTTCCAACTGCATATACATGCTTCAAAGTTTGATTACTTAGCGTAACAAGAATCAACATGTTGTGGCCCCTTCTCCAGGTTACATTAGGATCAAAAACACATGTGCCCTCACCTTTAAAAAAAAAACATAAGCCACGCCCCAAATGTTAGTCTTTGGCTACAAAACTCAGCCAAGATGATTCTGTGTGCAAACAGGGAACAAGATCAGTAACAATATTCTCTATAGCTTATAAGGATCCCAAAATACAGCCTGAGGCTCCATCATTGCCAAACTCCCTATAGACAGGAAGCTGGGGAGGTACCAGGGCCATCGACACCAAGGGAACCAGGCATGGCTGGTAGGGGCAGGGATAGGGGTAGCGCCAGGGGGGTTAGAGGTAGCACCAGGGGGGTGGGTCCCAGACAGTGCCAGGTAGGCAGGCCAGCGGTTGCAGCAGCATAACTGAGCGAGGTATCCCAAGATGCAGTGCCAGCAGCAGCTCCCAGGGAAGAGTCAGACAAAAGAGAAGCTGTTTTCATGGATGTCAGATCCACCTTCAGAGCAGAGACCTCGGGGTAGATGATACCTACGACTAGGGGTGTAATTGAGCAGGTAGGGGCAAGTGTGGTATTGAGTAGCCATAGGGAGAGATCGAGGAGTCAAGCTAGGTCACTGAGCAGACACAGGAGATGGCGCAGGCACAGGAGATGCAGAAGCTTCCCTTCAGACTCCAGTAGTGATCAGCCCTGCAGGCATAGGAGACATAGTAAGCACAGGAGCAGATCTCACCGGAGGTCTAGGAACAGGGAGGATCCCCAATCCAGGGGTTTCAGGAGAGCCCGCTCAAGGTCATCGGTGTCAGGCAGGTCCAGAAGCACCAGGTCACGTTCCACTTCGGTGAGGCATCAGAGCAGGGGCTCCCACAAAAGCAGGAGAGAAACCGTACAGTCATCACACGCAAGCCAGCCCAGCGTCGCTTCAGTGGCCTCCACATCCCAGAGTCATGGCGAGTTATCTTGTGCGGGTGCATGGGGTGGGGTTGGGGCCAGGGAAAATGGAGAACTGGTTACAGTGCTACGGGCACTTCTGGGTAAAATTTAAAAGGGGCCTGAAAAAGACTCCGCAGGGAGTTCTTCTCCAGGAGTGGCATCCATGCCTCAGCCTGTGTCGGCCGATCCCATGCTGGAGGCGATGAAGGAGACCTACTTTTGTGGAGTTAGCCCAGTAGGTGTACACCTGACGGAGGAAGTAAGTGAAAAAATCCGGAGGAATGAGTACATTGACATCTGGGCTTTGTTATCGACCAACATGGTAACTGTTGACAAGGAGATGGTAAGGTCGACTAAAGGTGAGGAAAAGAAGCTAAAGTTAGCAAAGACATTTGGGAACTGGATTCATGTGTGTTGGCATCAGTGATTGGTCAGAAAGCCCCACAGAAGTGTTCAGAATTGTTCAGATGCTTAGACATGATTTACAGGGCATATAAAACACATGGGGGGTCAGCTTGGGCACAGTATAACGAAGAGTTTAGGCGCAGGTTAGCAGTTCAACCTGAGACTGGCTGGAACACCAAGGCTCCGAATTATGCTAGCTCAACGGGCCTCTGTTCCAGCATCTCCTGGACCGAGCGGTCAAATTTTGTTAGTAGCAGAGGAGCGAGCGTGGCGAGAAAAATGGTTCCACGTTGGATGTATAATGAAGGCCATTGCATAATTGGAGCGGCCTGTCTTTTTCACCTCAAATGTTCCTTTTGCGGAGGTGGAGGGCATTCCGCAGCTAAATGTTTTAAGAAGGGAAAAACTTCTGGCAGGCACACAACAGCGACTAGGCCCAAAGACCTCAGTGACCATGGCCACGATGCGGTCATGGCTAGACAGGTGCCCTCTTAAGGAGTAAGCCAGGCTAATTTGTTCTGGTTTTGTTAAAGGGTTTTACATTCCGTTTCAGTTCTCTGAAGCCCAGTTAAAATCCATCAAAGAGGCACATGAGGTGGCAAAGGCCAAAATTCGGGAAGAAGTTTGACTAGGGCGTATGGCTGGCCCTTTTAGGGAGCTCCCAATTCCCAATTTAAGAGTTATCCCTTTAGGTTTGATACCAAAATAAGGAAGGAGGAAAATTCAGGCTTATTCATCATCTGTCACACCCAAAAGGTAACTCGGTAAATGATGGAATTAGCAGGGAATTGTCCTCGGTATCTTACGTTTCATTTGACAGGGCAGTGGAACTGGTATGTAAGGCAGGAGGGGCCTTATTAGCAAAATTGGATATTGAGTTCGCTTTCCGGCTACTGCCTGTGCATCAGGATTGCTTTCACCTCCTGGGGTGTAAGTTGGAGGACAGTTATGGGTCCAACCGCGGTGCTGTCATTCATGGGGATTGAAATCGACACAGTTCAATTGGTCTTCAGGCTTCCTGCAGATAAGTTAGACGAAATCCGTTCCGCATTAGAAGTGTTTTTTGCAGACTAAGAAAGCAACCTTTAGGCACATTCAGTCATTATTGGGTTCATTGAATTTCACCTGTTGTATAATGCCTAAGGGTAGAGTGTTCTGCAGGTGATTATCCCTAGCAACAAAGGGAGTATTAGGTCCACATCACCACATCAGATTAACAAAGGAGTTGAAACAAGATCTGAAGTTCTGGCAAGCCTTTTTGAAAAAAATACAATGGCAGGACCTGCATCCACAGACACAGCAGGCTCAATTGGCTTTGGGACCATTTTAGGCAAGTCATGGTGTGCAGGGTCATTGCCAGAGACTTGGGCAGAGCGGGGGCTTTGTAGGAACTTGTACTTGCTGGAGTTATTCAACATAGTGGTGGCAGTTGAGCTGTGGGGGGATGAAATTAGAATAAACAAATCTGTTTCTGGACGGATAATCTTAGCATTGTATTTGCTATTAATAAACTGTCTTGCTCCCGGTTCTTGCCTTGCTCCGGCACCTGGTTCTCAGGTGCTTGGAAAGCAACATCTGGTTCAAGGCTAGGCATGTCCCAGTGGTCAAGAACTGTGTTGCTGATGCTCTGTCTTGGTTTCAATGGCAGGAATTCAGGAGGCTGGCTCCAGAGGCAGACCAGAAAAGAATGGAGTGCCCAAAACACCTATGTGAGATCGTGGACAACAGCTCTTGAACTCTTGGGTGTAGTGGGTAAAGCTTGTTGGTGCAAGGTGGGTGGGCCTCTGTTATCAGGACAGGTTAGAAGTGACTCTGGAGTACTTACAAAATATCAGGTCTAATGGGTCCTTGGTCTTGGTGGCGCAACACCGATTAGCAGGGGCGTCATTCTTCTTCAGACTACTGGGTTGGGGTGATACCACAAAGGAGTTCCTGGTGTTATCCATTTTTAGAGGCTGGAGAAAAGAGCACAAGCCATAAGAATCTAGGAGGCCTATATCTTTTGTTAACTCAGGTATGCTTCGTCCTCTCATCGATTTGTTCATCTCCTTTTGAGGCTTCCCTATTCAAGGCAAGTTTTGCACTGGCTTTCTTCGGGCAATGAGGGTGGGTGAATAAGTAGTCCCCAGTAGGTTCACAGCGGGTGGGCTAGTGGTAGATGTTGTTTTTATTTCCTCGTTAGGTATAAGAATCAGAGTACGTAGGTCCAAGACAGACATCTTTGCTGATGGTGATTCATTGTCAATTAGGCCAATATACGGCCCATTCTGTCTGGTGGCGATAGTCAGAGAATTCCAGGATCTTAGGGGTTCGAGTCTGGCATTTCTAGTGCATTGGGATAAATCATATCTAACCCTCTTTCAGTTTGAAGTAAATTAGGTTTGAATCCTAAGGAATTCGGAACGCATTCATTTAGAATTGGTGCAGCAACAGAGGTGCACAGTTTAGGTTTCTCTGAAGAGCAAGTCAAGCGATTAGGGCGATGGAAGTCAAAATGCACGTTACATTCGCCCGGAACTGTTGACTAATTGAGTTTCTTTTTCAGGTAGTGTTCATCGTAACGTTTGTCTTGTGGGGCACTCATAGTAACATAGTAATTAAGGTTGAATAAAGACATATGTCCATCAAGTCCAACCTATTCACCCTTTTTTTTTTTTTTTTTTTACCCTACCTAACCAGAGGATCCAGAGGAAGGGGAAAAAACCCAGCTAAAAAGGGGGAAAAAATTCCTTCCTGACTCCAAACGGCAATCGGAAAGTATCCCTGGATCAACCAGATCTATATGCATTAATACCAGTAATTCTCAATATTTTTTAGTTTTAGAAACTTATCCAGGCCTTTTTTAAAGCTATTCAATGAACTTGCCATTACCACATCTGCTGGAAGACAGTTCCACAGTTTCACCGTTCTCACTGTAAAGAAATATTTCCTAACCTGAAGATGAAACTTCTTTTCTTCCAACCTTAAAGGATGTCCACGAGTCCGCTGATATGACCTATTAGTAAACAATGCACCAGAGAGTTCATCGTATGGGCCATTAATATATTTGTATAAGGTTATCATGTCCCCACGCAAATGTGGCTTCTCCAATGTAAACAGCCCTAACTTGTCTAATCTGACTGCATATTCAAGCCCCTCCATTCCCCTTATTAATTTAGTTGCCCGTCTCTGAACTGCCTCAATTTCCAAGATGTCCCTTTTGTATATGGGATTCCAAAACTGCACCGCATATTCCAAATGAGGCCTTACCAGTGCCTTGTAAAGAGGGAGAATAATATTTTTCTCTCTTGAATCTATTCCCCTTTTTATACAAGACAATATCTTGCTAGCTCTAGCCGTTGCTACCTGGCATTGTTTGCTATAGCTAAGTCTGTTATCTACCAGAACCCCCAAATCTTTTTCCATTACAGATGCACTTAACACAGAGTTATTTATGGTGTAGGTGGCACAGGGATTATTAAATCCCAAATGCATCACCTTACATTTATCAACATTGAATCCCATCTGCCATTCTGCTGCCCATTTTGATAATCTATCTAGGTCTGCTTGCAGCACTTGCATATCATTGGAAGTTTCCAAAGCTCTGCCTAGTTTAGTGTCATCAGCAAACACTGAGACCTTGCTCTCAATGCCCCCTTCTAAGTCATTTATAAACAGATGAAACAGAAGCGGCCCCAGTACAGAAACCTGAGACACTCCACTTAGAACTTTAGCCCACATAGATGTAGCTCCATTAACCACCACTCTCTGTTTGTGGTCCAATAACCAGTTCTCTATCCATGAACAAATGTTTTCTTCAAGGCCAACAGTCTTCAGTTTATACATTATTCACCTATGTGGCACAGTATCAAAAGCTCTTGCAAAATCCAAATATACCACATCCACTGCTGTGCCTGAATCTAACTTCTTACTCACTTCTTCATAAAAACCAATTAAATTTATCTGGCATGATCTATTTCTCATAAATCCATGCTGACTACTACTAATAAGATGAGCTCTGGAGACAAAGTCAAGGATATGATCCCTTAACAAAGTTTCCATCGCATTCCCTACCACTGATGTTAGGCTTACAGGTCTATTGTTTCCAGGCTGTGAACGACTACCTTTTTTGAATATTGGTATTACATTGGCTTTTTTCCAATCCAGCGGCACATCCCCAGACAAAAGCGAATCTGAAAAGATGAGAAACAGTGGTCTAGATAGAACTGAACTAAGCTCTTTTAAAATCCGAGGATGCAATCCATCTGGTCCTGGGGCTTTATTGATATTAACTTTGTCTAATTGTTTCCGTACCATATCCTCTGTTAGCCAATGTGAATACTCTTAATTTCTTCCCTGCATATTATTACAATCCCTACTGTAAAGACAAGGGTTCTCAACAGTAAAAACCAATGTAAAAAAACGGTTTAGCAGATTAGCCTTTTCGGCATCCTCTACAACCACCTCAGCTCCATTATTTAATCGTCCCACATTCTCAGTCCTCATCTTTTTACCATTTATATACTTTAAAAACAGTTTTGGGTTGGACTTGCTTTGTTCGGCAATCCGTATTTCATTTTCTATTTTAGCTAGTTTAATTGCTTTCTTGCACTCTTTATTACAGCTTTTGTACTCCCTGTAAGCCTGTTCTGTGCCTTCTGTTTTCAAAATTTTAAAAGCCTTTTTCTTTTTTTCCATTTCCCTTTTTACCTGAGCATTAAGCCATGCAGGAGTGGACCTCATTTTTTTACACTTGTTACCTAAAGGTAACACTCCTATCTTTTCTGGGATGCACAGAGAGCGGAATGCCGGCCAGGCAGGTGTAACCTGGGTTTTCAAGCAGCAACATTGTTCTGGAGGGGCATTAGAGGCTTGAATTAGCGCCAAGTTCTTACGGAGGCAGTTTGTATCAGTCGGTCTAATCCAGGTCCATTGATTCTGGTTATCCAAACAACCTCTGTCAGTCACGGTTATCGGACTTACTTACACTCATCACAGCAGATCTGGCACGTATGAAGAGTTTTTTTAGGTAAGTGATACTGGTCTGGTTGGAGGTCGTTCCTCCAGTTGTGTGGCAAGGCACTAGAGACCCAGCTGCTATTGAGAGACATCAGGTTGTCAAGGTTTGTCAGGTCCCTTGGAGGGGTGGTGGTGAGGCACAGGCAACTTGAAGGGGCCAATCGGTGTCTTACGAGGCCGGATGGTGTTCACTTAAACAAAATTGGTTTAGACATTTTTCTCTCTGGACTGAAGGACAGTGTGGAACAAACACTCTTCTTGCTGGGTGGCGGTCGGAGTCCTGTGTAGGGGTACAAGTACTCCTGGTAGTGGGGGGGCATCCTGGCAGGAAGTGGACTAATGGGGAGTAGTTACATGCCCTCTGGTTACAGAGAGGTTGGCATCCAAGATTTTGATCTACGAGTGGATTGTTAACATCAAAAATGATGGAGGTCGCAAGGGTGCCAGTACAAGTTGGCCAAAAAGGCCATGGTTAATAAATTTTGTGTTTTTAAATAAACTGTGGCCGACCATTTACCCAAAAAAGTAGTTGTCTGTGTGTTATTTCAATTCATTAAGAATGTTAGGAGTCCAAAAGTTGGCTTCTATGTCAGCAGCTGGGTCTTATCCCCCGGGGTCGGAAAAGCACAGGACTGCATAGGCTCAGGTGCGTCTGACCTTGTGGGAAGGCATCCTTCTCCTGGGCACCGGGGTGATCCCCTCTTCCCTGTCTTGGGGACCCACTGCCTTATGGGCCCAAAAAATTATAAGTTGGCCAAAAAGTCCATGGTTAAAGGGAATGTCCAGCCTAAAAATAACTATCCTTTAAAATGCTTATTACCCCTCCCCCCAAGCTCACTTTCGCAAGATCCCCCAGAACTTACTTATCTGACCCGGTCCCTCGCCGCTTCTACTCCGTGGCTGGTGCTGACAGCCGCTCCACTTCCTGGTTGCAGCTGTCAGTTAAGGCGCGACGTGATGGATTGGGAGGTAAGGCATAGCTCCCAGTGTTCAATCAATGCAATTAAAGGATTAGTTCACTTTGGTAGTGAACTATTCCTTTAAGGTGCCCTTCTGACATTCCCACTATGTTCTTCTGCCATTTACATGATGTCACAGTGAAAGTGGAAAGTCACTCAGGCCGCTGGCGCTGATAAACAAACACAAGCAGACATCAAAAGGAAATAAGTAAATTTTGGGGAGATTTAGACCAAACAATAGTAGTGTGAACCATGAATGGGCAACGTGTGACATTGAGATCATTAACCCTGTACGCAACTCAGCTGTGGATCCAAATATTATTTACAATAATTCTTTGTCCACTTCTAATAAAGTTTGGTGCCATCACTTATCGCATTGACTGGGCTTATCGGTCACTTGGTGGTAGTTTTGCTTGAATTAGCGATTTAATTCCGCTTAGTTTGGCCTGATTGGGCCTTGTACCTATCAGTAACTGAAGTGAAATTAAAAAAGCATATTCGCCCTTAAAGCAAAAAAAAAGTAAAAAAAGTAAATTGATGGTTACCTGCCCCCAACCCCAACTTGTATATTCTGCACTTTATTACTTGCATTACTACCAGATATTTAAGGATAATTGTTTCACCATAAACTGAGATCACACCCAATGATTGACTGCTGTTTCACCTGCTGTCTCCTCTACACATGCTCAGGGCTATAAAAAGCTCCTTGAGCAGAGGGAGGAGGCAGATACCTTTTGGCAGAAAGGAATAGAACTGTGCTAGAGACAGACAGATATTTCAAGCCCAAAAGACCATTTAAAGCAACATTTTTTGAAGGCCATTTCTTATCTCCTCATCCACACATTCACATTTAGTCAGTATGTCATTAAACAAGAATGGTTTCCAGCCGAAAGGAGGCTGCCATTTTGAAACCCCCTTTCTCCAGTTTGTACTTTATTTTACTCAGCTGCCAATGGCGTTAGTAAATACTACAGGAAATGGTTGGAACCTTCAGAAGTAAACATTCTCCTCGGGACAATTCCAGGACAGAGGCAAAGCAAACGAGTCATTCGGAACAAGTCTTCTAAATAAAAACCTTGAATTGGAGCCACCTGTCAGTGTTTTGCACAGTTTGCCAGTTTCCTCACTAGCGCAGTGCTGTTCGATTAGCTCATCTCATTCTCACAAATGACACTTATGCCATTATGAATTGATCAAAATACATAATTTATACAATTATAACAGATAAAAATAGATTTATCATAAATGTTGATCAGCACAGTTCCAATCTCTTTGGGGGAATCCCTAGCAATCTCTCAAGGACCTAGGGGTCTCTGTGTCCCTGGTTAAGAAACACTACTTAAGTTTGCTCAAGCATTATTAAGCATCTCTCTAGTAGAGATGGACAAACTTACTGAAGTTCGCTTTTGTTTTCGAAGTTCGGTTTTGGTCCATAACTACTTTCTAGTACCATCTTTTATAGTGATGAGCAACTGAAAATAGCATTTAGTTAAACATTTAAGGGTCTAATAAAAATGTTTCCAAGAAGTAAAAGCATTCACAGGGTCCAGAACACTGGCCTACTGCACATGACAGATATTCTGATCCATAGAACAAAACAAAAAGAATGATTAAAAATAAATGATACTTTTAGTTTAGCAGTCTAGTCTCCAGCAGAGAAACCATAGCCTAAACAATATATACAGTTTGGAGAGAGTAGAGGCAGTTCCAAGGAGAGCAGGAGGTGGAAATCTAGTTATTATGCTTTAGAAAATGTAGTTTCATGAATGACCTTGATTTAACTGTGTAATTTTTGTGGCCTGGTGTCACCGTCGGCTTGGTTGTCTGTTTTTTTGGTGATTGGTACTCTGACAGTTTCTTTCAGTACTGTTTCATCATATCAGCATCCTGGTTTGTACCTGTGAGTTTATTGTATATTTGATGCCTAATCACTGTTGTCAACCCTGATTTGTTTACCAGATTTCTGATTCTTCACTCCCTTCCCTGACCTCTTGCCTGAATTATGAACTACTGATTATCTGCTTCCTGCCTCAACCCGTAGGCATATCAGTTTGAACATTGCCACCAGCACTGACCTTTCTTTGACCTTTCTTTGACTACACCTTTGTTTAGCTGTACCAAAGTCATCTGTGTACCAGCTCTTCAGCAGCTTCCTCATCTTGGACAGTTACTTCTCTTTGGGAGCGTGACCTGGTGTCTGCCTTGCAGCGCAACATACCAACTTTAGGGGATCTGGTAAAGACCGGCAGGCACATAGACTCCACACTCCTTAACCAGGGTTACAGGGACCCCAGTATCAGTCTGCAAAATGCACTGCTAAATCCTGGATTGCACCTGACATTTTTGTTAAGTGCACAGTAAAATGAACATTCTTCTGTAGAACAAATAATACAATAATATTTCTATTTTTTTTATCTGGAAAATGATATCTACTATATAAAGTAGAAATCTTGTATGTATGTATGTATGTGCTCACCTCATAGCTACACCCCTGTATGTATCCAGATAACATTTAAAAGGGACGACGCCCGTGAAGTCCAAGTTCTACAACAAAAAGCCTGCATGTTACTTGCAGAGTGTGATGCCCCAATTCAGAAACTCAGATAAAGGGCCTGGGCTTTATGTGCTGCCCAACAACACAGACACAGGGTACACTTCAGTGACACAACAACAGCGTAATGTACGGCTACACCACTCAGAGAGCTGCACACACAGAACAACAGCTTCTATAACAGAGGGAATGGGACATTCCCCTTATGGTCTGTAACACATTACATTTTGCTCCTGGAAGATTTCAAAAATATAAACCCTGGAAAGACTGTGTTACTATTGGTGATATGAATGACATTTATATACAAATATAAACCCTGGAAAGACTATGTTACTATTGGTGATATGAATGACATTTATATACAAATATAAACCCTGGAAAGACTATGTTACTATTGGTGATATGAATCACATGTATATACAAATATAAACCCTGGAAAGACTATGTTACTATTGGTGATATGAATGACATTTATATACAAATATAAACCCTGGAAAGACTATGTTACTATTGGTGATATAAATGACATTTATATACAAATATAAACCCTGGAAAGACTATGTTACTATTGTGATATGAATGACATTTAAACAAATATAACCCTGGAAAGACTATGTTACTATTGTGATATGATGACATTTATATACAAATATAAACCCTGAAAGACTATGTTATTATGCTGATATGAATGACATTTATATACAAATATAAACCCTGGAAAGACTATGTTACTATGGTGATATGAATGACATTTATATACAAATATAACCCTGGAAAGACTATGTTACTATTGGTGATATGAATCACATGTTATACAAATATAAACCCTGGAAACTATGTTCTATTGGTGATATATGACATTTATATACAAATATAAACCTGGAAAGACTATGTTACTATTGGTGATATGAATGACATTTATATACAAATATAAACCCTGAAAACTATGTTACTATCGGTGATATGAATGACATTTATATACAAATATAAACCCTGGAAAGACTATATTACTATTGGTGTTATGAATGACATTTATATACAATATAAACCCTGGAAAGACTATAAGGGAGATTTAATAAAGTTCTTATTGTTTAAAATGGTGCTAATTTGCCCCAACACATCAATCTTATTTAACATTTGAAAGCTAATTGATTGGTTGGGGCAAAATTAGCACCATTTTAAATTAAGAAGGACTATGTTACTATTAATGATATGAACCACGTTTGCGGTTATTGTCATGCTAAGAAATTTAAGCAGAATGTGACCACACCCAAATATTGCTGTCATAGCCACATCCCCAAATATCACGGCCATGCTCATTCCCCAACCATTAAGGCCGTGCCCCCAAAAATAGCTGCTATGCCCCCAAATAATCACAATCATGCCCCCAATAATGTGAGCACACCACCATACATTATGGCCACGCCCCCAAACATCACAGGTACATCCCAGAATGCCCATATCTACAGACATCCTGTCCATTCCCAAAACATCACAGCCACACCCCCAAACACCAGACCCACACCCCCAAACTTCATACTCATCCCCTAAATGTATGGACATGTTTTGAAACAGAGTGACCATGTCCCAAAATATCGCTACCACTTAATGTCACGTCCAAGCCTCCTGAACATCACAGCATCACAGATATGCCCCCAGACCGTCCACACCCAGAATGCCGTGCCCCCATCCACTGCAACATCACGACATGCCCCATCCACCTATTCAAACCGGGACTGTTGGACTCATGGGCCTACATTACCTTGCATTACCAAGACTTAAGCACCAGACACACAATACCACATGTCACATACTTCACAGATGTTACAGCTAAAAGAACAAACACATCAGGCACTTTCAATTCAGAACGAAACTAGCTTAATTAATTGCATGAAGAGGATTTTCTATTAGACTGAACACCAGTAAGTTTACGTGTACTGCACTGAGGCTACGATTTAAGGAAAAAAAATTGAGATTTTGCCAATAGCACATCAAAAGGGGTGTAGGTAGAGGTGAAATAGTGTTGCACTGTATAGCCTTAGTTTTGCTTAGCATGGAGCAATACCTATGGGAAACCGTTGTATTCTCCTTCATGTGAGGTGCAGCAGACATTAAAACACTCATTCTATTGATGTATTTGGTGTTTCCTTAGCCATTCTTTTTATGTGGGCAAACATGCCTGCTTAGAGCCCATCGGTTTAAAAACGACATCTGAAGATTTTTTTTTTCTCCTTCTTTTTTTTTTTCTGTCTGCTGTAGTTGGTTCTGTTGTCCAGGAGTTAAATGAATGAAAAAAAAAGAATTCTCACTTATAAAGTGAATGATGAATTATTATTTATTATTATTATTTATTATTATTATTATTATTATTATTATTATTATTATGTATTATTACTATTTTATTACTATATATTATTATTCTTCTTCTTCTTCTTATCTTCTTTCCTCTCTCTTCTCTCTTATTACTTTTCTTATTACTTCTTCTTCTTCTTCTTATTCTTCCTCTTCTTCTTCTTCCTCCTATTCTTCTTCTTATTCTTCTTCCTCTTCTTATTCTCTTCTTACTTCTTTCCGCGTTTCATTCCTTCTTCCAGCTTATTCTTCTTACTTCTCTCTCTTTTCTTCTTCTGTCCCTATTCTTGTCTCTTGTTCGTCTTCTTCTTCTTCTCTTCTTGCTTATCTTTTCTTCTCTCTCTCATCCTGCCTTCTTCTCTCTTCATCTTCTTCTCCTTCTTCTTCACATTTATATACAAATATAAACCCTGGAAAGACTGTGTTACTATTGGTGATATAAATGACATTTATATACAAATATAAACCCTGGAAAGACTGTGTTACTATTGGTGATATGAATCACATTTATATACAAATATATACCCTGGAAAGACTATGATACTATTGGTGATATGAATGACATTTATATACAAATATAAACCCTGGAAAGACTGTGTTACTATTGGTGACATGAATCACATTTATATACAAATATAAACCCTGGAAAGACTTTGTTACTATTGGTGATATGAATGACATTTATATACAAATATAAACCCTGGAAAGACTGTTATTATTGGTGATATGAATCACATTTATATACAAATATAAACCCTGGAAAGACTATGTTACTATTGGTGATATGAACCACATTTATACAAATATAAACCCTGGAAAGACTATGATACTATTGGTGATATGAATCATATTTGCGGATAACTGCCGTGCCCTCAAAAATCTCAACCGTGCCCCCAAATGTTGTGACCACGCTACCAGATATTGTGGTCACCCCCCAAAACCCCCCCAAACATTATGTTCTGCCCCCATACATCATGGCCACACCCCCAAACATCCCAGGTATGTTCCCGAATCACACCCACATAGGCAAACATCCTGTCCATGCCCCCAAAAATCACAGACACACCCCCAAACACCACGCCCACGAAACAACGTGGCCATGCCCCGAAATATCGCGACCACCAAATGTCACATCCAAGCCTCCTTGATACCACAACATCACAGACACGGGACGGTTGGGGGGTATGGACTACATGGGAATTACCTGCATTACCTGGACTTAAGCACCAGACACACACTGCCCCCATGCCACACACTTCACAGACAGTTACAACTAAAAGAACAAAGACATTATGGCACTTTCAATTCGGACCAGAAAGTAACTTTATTGATTGGGATCTAATAGTCAATATAAAGGAATGAACATTTATATACAAATATAAACCCCTGGAAAGACTTGGTTACTATCGGTATATGAAATGACATTTATATACAATATAAACCCTGAAAAGCTAAGATACTATTGGTGTTTGAATGACTTGTATATACAATATAAACCCTGGAAAGAACTATAAGGTAGATTAAAAAAGTTCTTATTGTTAAATGGTGTCTAATTTTCCCCGAACCAATCAGATCTGTATTAACAATTTGAACTAATATCTGATTGGTTGGGGGCAAAATTAGCACCATTTTTAAATGATAAGAAGGACATGTTACTATTAAGGATATGAACACGGTTTGCGGTTTATTGTCATTCTAGAAATTTAAAGCAGAATGTGACCACACACACACCCCAAATAGTGGCTGGCATATCCACATCCCCAAATATCACGGCCATGCTCATCCCCAACCTTAATGCCGTGCCCCCAAAATAGCTGCTATGCCCCCAAATAATCACAATCATTGCCCCCAATAATGTGAGCACACCACCCATACATTATGGCCACGCCCCCAAACAATCACAGGTACATCCCAGAATCATGCCCATATCTACAACAATCCTGTGCCATATCCCAAAACACACCCACATCCCCCAAACACCAGACCACACCACCCCCAAACTTCATACCCGACGCCCCAAATGGATAGGGACAAAACGGGGCTTTTTGAACAGAGTGACCATTCCCCACATTCGCTACCACCACTTAATGTCACTCCAAGCCTTCCTGAACATCACAGCAATCACAGATTGCCCCAGACCGTCCACCACCTAGAATGGAATGGCCATTGCCCCCATCCACTGCACCATCACAGACATGCCCCATCCACCTATTCAAACCGGGACGGTTGGACTACATGGGACTACATTACCATGCATTACCAAGACTTAGCACCAGAACACACAAACCACAGGTCCCAATACTCACGATAAGTTAAACAGGCTAAAAGAACAAACATCAAATCAATGGCACTTTCAATTCAGACATAAACTAGCTTATTAATGTCATGAGAGGATTTCTATTATTACTGAACACCGTAAGTTTAAACGTTTTGGGGTACTGCACTGAGGCTACGATTTAAAGAAAAAGAAACTGAGAATTTTGCCAAAGCACATCAGAAAGGGGTGGAGTAGAGGTGAAATAGTGTTGCACTGTATACGCCTTTCGTTTGGCTTAGCATGGATGCAATTCCTATGAACACCGTGTATTCTCCTTCTGTGGAGGTGCACAGGACTTAAAACATCATTCCTATTGATGTTTTGGTGTGTCCCCTTAGCCATTCCTTTTTATGTTGCAAACTGCCCTGCTTAGAGGCCCATCGGTTTAAACGACATCTGTCTGGAAGATTTTTTTTTCTTCTTCTTTTTTTTTTCTTTTCTCCTGTTAGTTGGTTCCTCTGTTGTCCAGGGAGTTTAAATGAAGGAAAACGAAAGAATTCCCCTTAGAAGTGGAATGAATGATTATTATATTATTATTATTATTATATTATTATTATTATTATTATTATTTTATTATTATTATTATTACTATTATTATTACTCTTATTATATTATTATTACTCTTCTTCTTCTTCTTCTTTACCTCTTCTTCTCTTATTCTTCTTATTATTCTCTTCTTCTTCTTCTTATTCTTCCTCTCTCTTCTTCTCCTATTCTTCTTGCTTATTCTTCTTCCTCTTCTTCTTCTCTTCTTCTTATTCCGCGTTTCATTCCTCCTTCGTCTTATTCTTCTTCTTCTTCTCTTTTCTTCTTCTTGTTCCCTATTCTTGTTCTTCTTGTTCGTCTTCTTCTTCTTCCTCTTCTTCTTTCTTTTCTTCTTCTTCTTCTTCTTCTTCTATCTTCTTCCCTCCTTCTTCTTCTTCTTCTTCTTCTTCTTCTTTCTTCTTCCTTCACTCTTCTTCTTCTTCTTCTTCTTCTTCCTTCTCTTCTTCTGCCTTTTTCTTCCTCTCCTCCCCTCCGCTGCGTCTTCTTATTCTTCGTCCTCTTCTCTTTCGTCTTCGTCTTCCCCTTCTTCTTCCTCGTCTTCTTCCTCTCTTGTTCTTTTGTTCTTCTTTGCTTCTTCTTTCTTTCTTCCTCCTTCTTTTCCTTCTTCTTATTCTTCTTTATTCTTCTTCTTCTTCGTCTTCTCTTCCTTATTTCATTTTCTTCTTCTTCTTCTATCTTATTATCTTCTTCTTCTTCCCTGTGTCTTCTCCTCTTCTTCTGATTCCTTAGTTCATCTTACTTCCTTCTTCCTCCTCTTCTTCTTCCTCTTTTTTCCTTCTTCTTCTTCTTCTTGTTTCTTCACTCCTTATTCTTTTCTTCTTCTTCTTGTTTCTTCTTCCTCTTCTTAACCTTCTTACTTCTTCTTCCCTTCCTTCTTCTCTTCTTCTTTTTTCTGTCGTCCTCTCTTCTGCTTCTTCTTCTTATTCCTTCGTTCTTTCCCACTCTTTGTCCGCCACCCTGCTTTCCCTTCCCCGGAAATTTGCTATAATTAAAACAAAATAAAAAAACCGTTTCTGATGTGTTATGCAATTTCTTGTAATTTGAACTTTCTGAAGTCCTTGAAATATGGTGCCGCTATCGTGACTGCTATAGGTGACCTGCTTTACGGGACTGCTATCAATCGGTGAACTGCTAGGTGACTGCTTGCTATCGGTCTGCTTCTGGGTCCCTGCTATCGGTGATGCTATAGGTGACGGCTATAGGTGATTGCTATCGTGTGACTACCATGCTAATATCCGGTGACTGCTATCGTTGTACTGCTATCGGTGACTGCTAAAGGTGACCTGCTATCGTTGACTGCACCAGGTGACTGTACACCGAGTTACTGCTATCGGTGCGCTATCGTGACTTGCTAAATCGGTGACTGCGCTATAGGTAGAACTGCTATCGGTGACTGCTATCGGTGACTGCTATAGGTGACTGCTATAGGTGACTGCTATTGGTGTACTGCTATCTCGGTGACTGCTATAGGGACTGCTATAGTTGGACTGCTATAGGTGAATGCTATCGGTGACTGCTATCGGTGACATGCTAATCGGTGACTGCATCGGTGAGCTGCTATAGTTTACTGCTATCGGTGACTGCTATAGTGACTTCTATCGTGACTGCTATGGTGACTGCTATAAAGGTGACTGACCTGCGTATAGTGTGCCTGCTTTTGGTGATGGGAAGTAAAGCGAAATTAGTCTGGCAAGTTGTATTCAACCATAGCTAATTAAGGATCGTAAAGTTATTCGTCGTTTCTTCACGACTGGTGGCCTTTACAGAACATATTGAAGTTCCAAAATTCGATTTGGACGCATTAATTAAACTTTTTGAATTTCAGTCGCAATTTAATGTCACATTTAAAAAAAAAATTCTAGTAATTTTCATATTCCAATAGTAATTTTTAAAAAAAATAATAATTTGAAAATTGTTTTGTTTATTTGATTTATTTCGATTTTTCGATAAGTTCGGGGGGTTCGAAATCTGTCAGATCTGCGATTTTCGAAATTGGCAGTACCGAATCAGAACCAATTTGTTTTAAAACGTTATGTTTTAACTACTACTAGTGCTGAGCCCTTCATTGCGGTTCTTATGTCCATCACAGTTCCCTTAAATCTTCGTAAACTGCACTTTCCCGCATGCACTTCCTTTTCCCCTTTTTGTATAACCCCCTTCTGTTTCTTTCTCTCCCCCATTACGACGATGCCCTGAACCTCAACTAGTTTTGTCCTTTTTCGGATTCCCGGGCTCTCTGGAAAATCTGATGAGTTGAAATCCAACCCAGAAAGAATTTTTGATAATTTTTCAAAATGTATGGGAACTATTTTTCGATAATTCTACAAATACGAACCAGAACCATTGTAGTTTTCTGATCGTATTTTCAAGGTTTTGTTTGTTTTCAAGAATGTTTGATGTTTTTTTCGAAAATTTATTCAAAATAGATAAGCCCCTTAAATAGAAAATTAAGATCGAAAATACGTTCCGAAGTCCGAAGAAGTCCCGAAATCCAACGAACTGTCCAAATTCAGAATGGATTATTTGGATTTTCAGAAAAAAAAAGAAAAAAACAAGGGGATTTCGTGCGGATCAGTTCGTTCGGACCGGATCCCATCTCTACCCATTCCTTCTATCTTGTGTCCTCTCTATATTTGGATAATAGTACTTTATAAACAATGGATGTTCTGATAGAAATACAATATTATTAAATTAGAAAATAATAGAACACATTTTGTTTTTTGCCATCAAAATCAATAATCACTTTTCAAAATCTGATAGAACGCGACCCTTGTAGGGAGATGATCAATTTCTACTACCTGTTCTCGTAGAATAGTCCCATGTTCTGGGGTTATGGTCTGTGCACATACTAAAATGTATAAACACAGCTATTTCTCATCTTTAATGGAAACATACAGTTGAATTTAATATACTATGTTACATTTTCGGGACAAATAAAATGTGCATATTAACCTTTAAATATACCCCACATGCTCAATGTCACCAGAACAGGAATTTTCTACTCATTGTCATCAAGCAGAACATCCAAGCGTTTGTGTCAAATGACAAAATGTACATATCGTTTTAGTGTTGTAATAAAAACAGCCCTGTAGCTATTATCGTAATTGGCTCAGCTAGGGTAACTAGACTCATCATAAGAAAAACAGCACTAATTAACAAGTTTATAGGCTGTTCAAAAATCCAATTTACTTGACCTGAGCCCGAACTATGTAAAACGCTTCTAAGGGTTTCTAGAGGTATCTATGAATACCCCTAAAACATACACTAATTAGGACCTAAATGTAAGATATAATATAGCATTCTAATATATGGCCTTGTAGAACCGACTTCAGCGTATAAGTGATTTTCATTACCTCAGAAACTCTTATTCTAGAACGACTCTTTGGCAAATGCCTTAATGGCTATACACACAAACAAACACCGTACTAGCAGAAATACATTCTCAATTGTCTTCAAAGTAGATGTACGTAATAAGTTAACTTCTTCTTTGCTCACCATTTTGAAAGTGGTCGCAGGTGCTGCCGCCCCAGACCCGTTCGGAACTTTCGGAGTTTGGAACATCCATATTTTTCATATTCTCAAAAGAATGAAGCTACTGGAGGGTTATTTAAAAAGCACTTTCGTAAGGGTACAATCAGAAACTATTTTCAAGTTTCCAAATCCAAACGTACTTTGTAAGGTTACTAAACATCCAAGGCTACTTTCGGTTACCTTTGGATTTTGTATGTGTTTCCTCCCTGTACCATTTCCTCCCAGCCAGGTGCCTGAGCCACCTACTGTAACTACCCTTACTTAACCCTGATTTAAAAAAAAAAAAAAAATTCCCTTTAGTCTGACTTCCTGACTTCTTGGGTTCGTTTCGGTGGCAAGAAACCCATTGAACTGATAAAGCCTTTTGTTAATAATGATCTATTCAGTTCCCTTGTGATGCTTTGCCCCTTATGGATGATATATTATATTATATATATATATAATATATATACTGCAAAAGTGTGCCGCCCGTTGGTGCACAATGGAATTATGTGGTATGTTTTGCTATGTGTTGATATAGAAACTTTAACACAGGTAATATTTACAACTATTACTCAGCATTTCCTCCAGAGGAACCCAAATAGGATAATCCTGCAGGTCTGCAGAGTAGACCCCAGGCCAATCCTGCCACACTGTGGGGTTTGAAACTAAAACATGCTAGGTTAATACTTTAGTATTACCACAGAAAGGTGTGTGGTACTCTCATATATTTGGCTGCCAATTCAAATTGTTCTACTAAGTCCCCATCACAAGTACACTCCTAGTTTACCCATCACTGGAATCAGTTTTAAAATAGTTTGGGGGCAATTGGGCCTGGGTAGAGCTACCCCGGGATCCTAATTAGTGGGGCATTTTATCTGTAGGGTACAAGGACAGGATGTTTAATCAATACTTTCATAGCAGCCCTCCATAGCTTAATACAGAGAACAACCAATTCAAGAAAAACAGGGAGAATAATTATATTACCACCTGCTGCCACCAATTTGTACCATGATTCAATGCTTTATGGAAGGATTATGGGGTAGTATGGCACACCGTGGGTTACTCTGGTGGTGTAGCACAAAGCACAGTGCACATAAACAGGTTCCCCACATAACATATTCAGTAATCAGGGGTGTCCTGCTATGGTGCTGTCCACTTTGAATAATTGACTCAGGCCTGTATATTGTGTGGCATGTAAGAGTTGCAACACGTTATCTGTTGCCCTCAGAGTTTAAATTCAATAAGGTAACTTGTCCATAATCTGTCCTCCCCCCAACGTAGTAAAACAGGGTCTTTACACGGGATCTTATACACAGGATTCGTTCCATAGGATCTTACTAGCACATGATGTTATTACACAGATGTTTTACCAGGATGTTTATACAGAGGGTTCTTATAAACAGGATCTTGTGTTTACGTTCATATCACTCCAAAAGCACACACCACAATCTACTTTTCACTTTCTCTCTTCCTAGCCATAGAGAGCAGGGATGTCTTGTCTTTTATCACTCACTGACACCACCTTCATGCTGGGAGGTGTATATAAGGATCCTTGTGTATTGTCCATTACAATACACATCACATTCTGTTTAGCCAGACAGAAACGTTTTTTGGGATTACAATTTCCTTTCACATGGAGCAAACAACAGTGGTGTGGCCTTAATCTGGCCATTGCCATCCATGTTCGATTGGATCTCATCTCAGCTCGGTAAGTAAGTTTATGTATTTTGTGTTTACCTAATATAGTCCGTGCTATACTTTATATACATTTACTATGGTCATTTAAATGTTAATAGTGAGATAGTACACAAATACTGAACATCTACAAAAGCCTTTCCTAATAAATATATCATATAATATATATAATATTATATATATAATATATATAATTAGATACATTCAGTTACATTTAATTGTTTTTTGTACACAGACATAGTTGTCTTGAGACGTGCCCGAATCGCAGACCGTAAAACGCATTGACCCTGCTTTCATCTGGATTAAAAGTGTTGTCACAAACCCAGTAGTGCGCCAGTTACCCGAGTTATTTATATATTTACAAGGGGAACACCCGGGCATTTGTTGCGAAAGACTTGAGAGTGCCGGCTGCTCCAACCGTGGTTATTTAACTTAATAATATTACAAAAATATTAACACCTTTTTTTTTTTTCTTGGAGGGGAAGTTTCCCGCGGCATTTTAATTATTTTACCTGTTGGTGTGAAAGTCTTTTTGCCATGCTGTAAATTACATGCAAAATACCTTGATAAAATCAATTAGCGAGTGTTGTTTGGGGCCATTTACAGCAGAGCATTATGATTTCACATATTTATGTTAATTATTTTGCCTGAGCAAAACGCCACTTGCCCTCGAGATAATGTACAATCCATTGCTTTCTATCAGACACTGTTCCTCTGATTCTCCTATTTAGTTTTATATCTGGTCTCACCCTCAGGAATGCTTTGAATCCAATTATGTCATTTATTGTCTGTTTTAGATAAATGTGAATAGGAGAGACGACAGGGGGAGGGGGTAATATTGACAAGTCCGCCTGTGTGGTCTGAAAATATAAATTTGCAAAAAGGGGGAACACTGGTCAAACGTGTTATAATAAACTTCATTCTGTTGTTCTTGTTTCACAAGTTAAAAACCACTAAAAATGATTGTATGTTTTACTTTCGCATTTCTTTAATGTATTAGACTCATTGACACTACTAACATTTAAAGGGCAATAACACTCTTTCTAAAAATCAACCCCCAACCCCCACTCCTAAAAGCCCAGGGTGAGACCTAAACCACAAGGTACTCACTAAATATACAAGCAAATACCCATCCACTTTCTTGCTGGCCTTCAGGTGGTTTCCAACGATGCTTCACTCAAACATCTAGTAATTGTTTCCAATATAATAGAATGTGGATCCCGATAGGACCACAAGAGTTGTATGCCAAGTGCTTTATTTTATACTATCTGCATGACCACTAGGTACTCACCACCCCTGGGTAGAACATTCTCTATTTCCTAATACTTCTCGTTGCCTGTCCAACTCTGCCCAATGGGAGAATGTGGCTCTGCAAAAAGTGCATCCTTCAAATTGGCAGATCTTGGAAGCTGTCAAATGTGGACTAGACCTAGGAACAGACTTTAAATGTTATTTCCTCACCCTTGGGAATTCAGCAGATCTGGATAATCTTAGGTACGCCCAAAACTGCACTCCTGGTCTGAGCCTGAATCTTCCCCATGCAGAAGGCTAACCACTGGGAAGACACTCTGCAAGAAGCACATTGCCTGGTTAGCCATTTTAGGGAAGAGGCATACCCCACCTCACCCTGGGATAACAACAGGTAGTGTGTGTGTGTGGTGGGGGGGGGTCATTAACCCTTTATTTCCTTTAACGTGGCATGTCCACGACCAGCGAAATTTTACCTTTTGATATGTGGTAGGGCATGCTCCCCAGCCCCAACCGCCTTAAATAATTTGTTAGAAAGTTCCCCAGATTCTTACTACCTGCCCTCTCCCATCTCTCCTCACTGCATTGTTTCAGGGCCCTCTGCTTGCAGGGATTGAAAGGGCAGGTGGTGGACCAGGTCAGACCCGCGTCGTGATTGGCTGAGAGGCAGGGAGGGCCTGCACTGGAGCATGCGTCACCTTGTATGGAGGTGAGGAGGTCTCAGGCCACAGCATGAGTCACACCACTGCTCCTACACGGCAGTTTCCTGTAACTTTTGGAGGGGCACAAGCAGGGGAACTTTTGCAGCAGGAATTTAAGGTAAGGATTGTTTTTAACTACTTGATGTGGCCAGTAATGGGGTTAAATTTTTTCGTTTTGGGGGTGGATAGTGCCCTTTAAAAAGACACGTATTTTTTTTATTAACAATTAACCCTATCAGGCTTATTTACCAGAGCTGCTATCGGCTCTGGGTAATACTTTCCTTCGCTATTCAATATCCGCATTTGCGCATGTGGGTAATCCTGGGAAGGGATTTACCCACTGTGGATATTTACGCCAGCTAATTGCTGGCATTAAACCCTGAGCCAAAACTAGTGCAAAACGAATATTGAATCGTGAGGCGTTGGATGGGAATGCGCATGGGATTTTTCGTGGACCCACAGCACCGACATTTACATGGAAGATCAGTCACACCGTTTAGCGAACCTGGGTAAATGGAGCCTGCCTAAGTCAGAAAAAAACTGTCTATTAGTCTCGCGCATTAATTATCTATTACTAATCATCCAATCAGTTAATCAAGAACTACTGCTATATTTCCAAATATGCTTGCTTCCTCCTGTCAGAAGCCATCTGAATAGGTGGTAAGCATTGTGTTAGTCTTTAAAATTAATTTAAACAGATTACTAAGACCCTATCGCTGCATAGATTAAATGCTGTTACAACTATTACACTACTACAGTTATGTAAGCAAATACCAAACGGAGTTAGTCATCAAAACCTCAATAACAAGTTTAAATCTACCCTCAAGCTATGTCTTTTAGGCACACAGCCAACATAGGAACTGTTGATACTGCAACCAGATATTAATTTATTACTTCCCCCATCCTAAGGGATCTGTACGTACTCACCTCAATAGATTGTAAACTCTAAGAACAAGGGGGGGGCAGGGACCACTTTGCTCATTCCCCACATGTTTTAAGCACTTGATTATTCGCGTATGTCATACTTATTTATGTATTTATATATTTACTGTCCCCCTTGTATGACTTTTTTGTATTCTAATCAGTAACCTACATAAGAAAACTTCTCCTTTAATAACACTACAAAATACTAAATTATACTTACATACATACTTAAAAGGGCATTGTCCAGCCCCTTAGAACAAAAATATATTATGTTAGCAGGAACCCTCCGAAACCTCATTTAAGTATGCTTTCCCAGTATAAAGAAATATACTACACCTTGGCGGTCCTTCCATCAGTGAGGTTTTAAGAATGCCATTAAACCCCGGAGAGCCTCCACTCTGCTGTTTGCTTGCTGTTCGTAAAAGAAAGGCCCATAGTAAGCATTCAGTGAAAGAGAGGAAGCGTCAGTGGATCTTGGAATTGTTAAGTAAGGAAAGATTAATTTCTAACCTGGAAACATATTTAAAAAGTTTTAATGAAAACGTAAAACCGTAACCATAATACCATTTTTATGGAAAGTAAGATACCGCCGCCTCTCCCTCCGTTCCTCCCCTTTCCTCACACATACAACAAAGCACTCACCCTCCTATGTGTGAATGTTTGTGTATATTCCCTGTTGCAGAGCAGTTCATTCATATCACCCAATAGTAAACATAGTCTTTCCAGGGTTTATATTTGTATAAAATGTCATTCATATCACCAATAGTAAATAGTCTTTCAGGGTTTATATTTGTATATACATGTGATTCATATCACCAATAGTAACATAGTCTTTCCAGGGTTTATATTTGTATATAAATGTCTATTATCACACCAATAGTAACATAGTCTTTCCAGGGTTTATATTTGTATATAAATGCATTCATATCAGCACATAGTAACATAGTCTTTTCAGGGTTTATATTTGTATATAAATGTCATTCATATCACCAATAGTAACATAGTCTTTCCGGGTTATATTTGTATAAATGTCATTTTATATCACCAATAGTAACATAGTCTTCCAGGGTTTATATTTGTATATAAATGTCATTCATATCACCAATAGTAACATAGTCTTTCCAGGGTTTATATTTGTATATAAATGTCATTCATATCACCAATAGTAACAATAGTCTTTCCAGGGTTATATTTGTATATAAATGTCATTCATATCACCAATAGTAACAAAGTCTTTCCAGGGTTTATATTTGTATATAAATGTCATTCATATCACCAATAGTAACATAGTTTCCCAGGGTTATATTTGTATATAAATGTCATTCATATCACCAATATAACAGTTTCCAGGGTTTATATTTTTGAAATCTTCCAGGAGCAAAAAGTAATGTGTTACAGACCATAAGGGGAATGTTCCCATTCCCTCTGTTATAGAAGCTGTTGTTCTTGTTGTGCAGCTCTCTGAGTGGGTGTAGCCGTACATACGCTGTTGTTGTGTCACTGAAGTGTGTACCCTGTGTCTGTGTTGTTGGGCAGCACATAAAGCCCAGGCCCTTTATCTGAGTTTCTGAATTGGGGGATCACAACTCTGCAAGTACATGCGGCTTTTTGTTGTAGAACTTGGACTTCACGGGCGTCGTCCCTTTTAAATGTTATCTGGATACATACAGGGGTGTAGCATGAGGTGAGCAATACATACATCATACAAGATTTCTACTTTATATAGTAGATATCATTTTCCAGATAAAAAAAATAGAAATATTATTGTATTATTTGTTCTACAGAAGAATGTTCATTTTACTGTGCACTTAACAAAAATGTCAGGTGCCATCCAGGATTTAGCAGTGCATTTTGCAGAACTGATACTGGGGTCCCTGTAACCCTGGTTAAGGAGTGTGGAGTCTATGTGCCTGCCGGTCTTTACCAGATCCCCTAAAGTTGGTATGTTGCGCTGCAAGGCAGACACCAGGTCAGCTCCCAAAGAGAAGTAACTGTCCAAGATGAGGAAGCTGCTGAAGAGCTGGTACACAGATGACTTTGGTACCGCTAAACAAGAGAGTCAGGTAGTCAAAGAAAGGTCAAAGAAAGGTCAGTGTGGTGGCAATGTTCAAACTGATATGCCTACGGGTGAGGCAGAAGGGAAGCAGTAATCAGTAGTTCATAATTCAGGCAAGAGGTCAGGAAGGGAGTGAAGAATCAGAAATCTGGTAAACAAAAAAGGGTTGACAACAGTGATTAGGCATCAAATATACAATAAACTCACAGGTACAAACCAGGATGTGACTGATATGATGAAACAGTACTGAAAGAAACTGTCAGAGTACCAATCACCAAAAAAAAGACAACCAAGCCGACGGTGACCAGGCACAAAAATTACACAGTTAAATCAAGGTCATTCATGAAACTACATTTCTAAAGCATAATAACTAGATTCCACCTCTGCTTCCTTGGAAACTGCCCTTACTCTCTCCAAACTGTATATATTGTTTAGGCTATGGTTTCTCTGCTGGAGACTAGACGCCTAAACTAAAAGTATCATTTATTTTTAATCATTCTTTTTTTTGTTTTTCTATGGATCAGAATATCGCATGTGCAAGGGCCAGTGTTCTGGACCCTGTGAATGCTTTACTTCTTGGAAACATTTTTATTAGACCCTTAAATGTTTAACTAAATGCTTTTCAGTTGCTCATCACTATAAAGATGGTACTAGAAAGTAGTTATGGACCAAAACCGAACTTCGAAAACAAAAGCGAACTTCAGTAAGTTTGTCATTCTATAGAGAGATGCTTAATAATGTTGAGCAACTTAAGTAGTGTTTCTTAACCAGGGACACAGAGACCCTAGGTCCTTGAGAGATTGCTAGGGATTCCCCCAAAGAGATTGGAACTGTGCTGATCAACATTTATGATAAATCTATTTTTATCTGTTATAATTGTATAAATTATGTATTTTGATCAATTCAAATGGCATAAGTGTCATTTGTGAGAATGAGATGAGCTAATCGAACAGCACTGCGCTAGTGAGGAAACTGGCAAACTGTGCAAAACATGACAGGTGGCTCCAATTCAAGGTTTTTATTTAGAAGACTTGTTCCGAATGACTCGTTTGCTTTTCCTCTGTCCTGGAATTGTCCCGAGGAGAATGTTTACTTTGAAGGTTCCAACCATTTCCTGTAGTATTTACTAACGCCATTGGCAGCTGAGTAAAATAAAGTACAACATGGGAAAGGGGGTTTCAAAATGGCAGCCTCCTTTCGGCTGGAAACCATTCGTTAATGACATACTGACTAAATGTGAATGTGTGGATGAGGAGATAAGAAATGGCCTTCAAAAAATGGTGCTTTAAATGGTCTTTTGGGCTTGATAATATCTGTCTGTCTCTAGCACAGTTCTATTCCTTTCTGCCAAAAGGTATCTGCCTCCTCCCTCTGCTCAAGGAGTTTTTATAGCCCTGAGCATGTGTAGAGGAGACAGCAGGTGAAACAGCAGTCATCATGTGGTGTGATCTCAGTTTTAGTGGTGAAACAATTATCCTTAAATATCTGGTAGTAATGCAAGTAATAATAAGTGCAGAATATACAAGTGGGGTTGGGGGCAGGTAACATCAATTTACTTTTTTTACTTTTTTTTTGCTTTAAAGGCGCAATATGCTTTTTTAATTCACTTCAGTTACTGATAGGTAAAGGCCCAATCAGGCCAAACTAAGCGGAATTAAATCGCTAATTCAAGCAAAACTACCACCAAGTGACCGATAAGCCCAGTCAATGCGATAAGTGATGGCACCAAACTTTATTAGAAGTGGACAAAGAATTATTGTAAATAATATTGGATCCACAGCTGAGTTGGTACAGGGTTAATGATTCTCAATGTCACACGTTGCCTCATGGTTCACACTACTATTGTTTGGTCTAAATTCCCAAAATTTACTTATTTCCTTTTGATGTCTGCTTGTGTTTGTTTATCAGCGCCAGCGGCCTGAGTGACTTTCCTTTCACTGTGACATCATGTAAATGGCAGAAGAACATAGTGGGAATGTCAGAAGGGCACCTTAAAGAATAGTTCACTACCAAAGTGAACTAATCCTTTAATTGCATTGATTGAACACTGGGAGCTATCTTACCTCCCAATCCATCACGTCGCGCCTTAACTGACAGCTGCAACCAGGAAGTGGAGCGGCTGTCAGCACCAGCCCAGGAGTAGAAGCGGCGACGGGACCGGGTCAGATAAGTAAGTTTGGGGGATCTTGCGAAGTGAGCTTGGGGGAGGGGGTAATAAGCATTTTAAAGGATAGTTATTTTTTTTAGGCTGGACATTCCCTTTAACCATGGACTTTTTGGCCAACTTATAATTTTTTGGGCCCATAAGGCAGTGGGTCCCCAAGACAGGGAAGAGGGGATCACCCGGTGCCCAGGAGAAGGATGCCTTCCACCAAGGTCAGACGCACCTGAGCCTATGCAGTCCGTGCTTTTCCGAACCGGGGGATAAGACCCAGCTGCTGACATAGAAGCCAACTTTTGGACTCCTAACATTCTTAATGAATTGAAATAACACACAGACAACTACTTTTTTGGGTAAATGGTCGGCCAACGTTTATTTTAAACACAAAATTTATTAACCATGGCCTTTTTGGCCAACTTGTACTGGCACCCTTCGCACCTCCATCATTTTTTGGTTAACAATCCACTCGTAGATCAAAATTTGGATGCCAACCTCTCTGTAACCAGAGGGCATGTAACTACTCCCATTAGTCCACTTCCTGCCAGGATCCCCCACACCAGGAGTACTTGTACCCCTACACAGGACTCCGACCGCCACCCAGCAAGAAGAGTGTTTGTTCCACACTGTCCTTCAGTCCAGAGAGAAAAATGTCTAAACCAATTTTGTTTAAGGAACACCATCCGGCCTCGTAAGACACCGATTGGGCCCTTCAAGTTGCCTGTGCCTCACCACCACCCTCCAAGGGACCGACAAACCTTGACAACCTGATGTCTCTCAATAGCAGCGGGTCTCTAGTGCCTTGCCACACAACTGGAGGAACGACCCCCAACCAGACCAGTATCCATACCTAAAAAAACTCTCATACGTGCAGATCTGCTGTGATGAGTGTAAGTAAGTCCGATAACCGTGACTGACAGAGGTTGTTTGGATAACCAGAATCAATGGACCTGGATTAGACCGACGTGATACAAACTGCCTCCGTAAGAACTTGGCGCTAATTCAAGCCTCTAATGCCCCCCGCATCAGAACATGTTGCTGCTTGTTGAAAACCCAGGTTACACTGCTGGCGGCATTCCGCTCTCTGTGCATCCCAGAAAAGATAGGAGTGTTACCTTTAGGTAACAAGTGTAAAAAAAATGAGGTCCACTCCTGCATGGCTTAATGCTCAGGTTAAAAAGGAAATGGAAAAAAAGAAAAAGGCTTTTAAAATTTTGAAAACAGAAGGCACAGAACAGGCTTACAGGGAGTACAAAAGCTTGAATAAAGAGTGCAAGAAAGCAATTAAACTAGCTAAAATAGAAAATGAATACGGATTGCCGAACAAAGCAAAAGTCCAACCCAAACTGTTTTTAAGTTATAAATGTAATAGGTAAAAGATGAGGACTGAGAATGTGGGACGATTAAATAATGGAGCTGAGGTGGTGTAGAGGATGCCGAAAAGGCTAATCTGCTTAAACCGTTTTTTACATTGGTTTTTACTGTTGAGAACCCTTGTCTTTACAGTAGGGATTGTAATAATATGCAGGGAAGAAATTAAGAGTATTCACATTGGCTAACAGAGGATATGGTACGGAAACAATTGACAAAGTTAATATCAATAAAGCCCCAGGACCAGATGGATTGCATCCTCGGATTTTAAAAGAGCTTAGTTCATTCTATCTAGACCATGTTTCTCATCTTTTCAGATTCGCTTTTGTCTGGGGATGTGCGCTGGCGTTGGAAAAAGCCAATGTAATACCAATATTCAAAAAAGGTAGTCGTTCACAGCCTGGAACAATAGACCTGTAAGCCTAACATCAGTGGTAGGGAATGCGATGGAACTTTTTGTAAGGGATCATATCCTTGACTTTGTCTCCAGAGCTCATCTTATTAGTAGTGTAGCAGCATGGATTTATGAGAAATAGATCATGCCAGATAAATATTAATGGTTTTTTTTTGAAGAAGTGGTAGAAGTTAGATTCAGGCACAGCAGTGGATGTGGTATATTTGGATTTTGCAAGAGCTTTTGATACTGTGCCACATAGGTGAATAATGTATAAACTGAAGACTGTTGGCCTTGAAGAAAACATTTGTTCATGGATAGAGAACTGGTTATTGGACCACAAACAAGAGAGGGTGGTTAATGGAGCTACATCTATGTGGGCTAAAGTTCTAAGTGGAGTGTCTCAGGTTTCTGTACTGGGGCCGCTTCTGTTTCATCTGTTTATAAAGACTTAGAAGGGGGCATTGAGAGCAAGGTCTCAGTGTTTGCTGAGACACTAACTAGGCAGAGCTTTGGAAACTTCCAATGATATGCAAGTGCTGCAAGCGACCTAGATAGATTATCAAAATGGGCAGCAGAAGGCAGAATGGGTGGGATTCAATGTTGATAAATGTAAGGTGATGCATTTGGGATTTATAATCCCTGGCCACCTACACCATAAATAACTCTGTGTTAAGTGCATCTGTAATGGAAAAAGATTTGGGGGTTCTGGTAGATAACAGACTTAGCTATAGCAAACAATGCCAGGTAGCAACGGTAGAGCTAGCAAGATATTGTCTTGTATAAAAAGGGGAATAGATTCAAGAGAGAAAAATATATTTCTCCCTCTTTACAAGGCACTGGTAAGGCCTCATTTGGAATATGCGGTGCGTGCAGTTTTGGAATCCCATATACAAAAGGGACATCTTGGAAATTGAGGCAGTTCAGAGACGGGCAACTAAATTAATAAGGGAGAGATGACATTTATATACAAATATAAACCCTGGAAAGACTATGTTACTATCGGTGATATGAATGACATTTATATACAAATATAAACCCTGGAAAGACTATATTACTATTGGTGTTATGAATGACATTTATATACAAATATAAACCCTGGAAAGACTATAAGGGAGATTTAATAAAAGTTCTTATTGTTTAAAATGGTGCTAATTTTGCCCCAACCAATCAGATCTTATTTAACATTTGAAAGCTAATATCTGATTGGTTGGGGCAAAATTAGCACCATTTTAAATGATAAGAAGGACTATGTTACTATTAATGATATGAACCACGTTTGCGGTTATTGTCATGCTAAGAAATTTAAAGCAGAATGTGACCACACCCCCAAATATTGCTGTCATAGCCACATCCCCAAATATCACGGCCATGCTCATTCCCCAACCATTAAGGCCGTGCCCCCAAAAATAGCTGCTATGCCCCCAAATAATCACAATCATGCCCCCAAATAATGTGAGCACACCACCCATACATTATGGCCACGCCCCCAAACATCACAGGTACATCCCAGAATCATGCCCATATCTACAGACATCCTGTCCATATCCCAAAACATCACAGCCACACCCCCAAACACCAGACCCACACCCCCAAACTTCATACTCATGCCCCTAAATGGTATGGACATGTTTTGAAACAGAGTGACCATGTCCCAAAATATCGCTACCACTTAATGTCACGTCCAAGCCTCCTGAACATCACAGCATCACAGATATGCCCCCAGACCGTCCACACCCTAGAATGCCGTGCCCCCATCCACTGCAACATCACAGACATGCCCCATCCACCTATTCAAACCGGGACTGTTGGACTACATGGGACTACATTACCTGCATTACCAAGACTTAAGCACCAGACACACAATACCCACATGTCACATACTTCACAGATAGTTACAGCTAAAAGAACAAACACATCATGGCACTTTCAATTCAGAACAGAAACTAGCTTAATTAATTGTCATGAAGAGGATTTCTATTATGACTGAACACCAGTAAGTTTACGTGTACTGCACTGAGGCTACGATTTAAAGGAAAAAAGAAATTGAGATTTTGCCAATAGCACATCAGAAAGGGGTGTAGGGTAGAGGTGAAATAGTGTTGCACTGTATAGCCTTTAGTTTTGCTTAGCATGGAGCAATACCTATGGGAAACCGTTGTATTCTCCTTCATGTGAGGTGCAGCAGACATTAAAACATCATTCTATTGATGTATTTGGTGTTTCCTTAGCCATTCTTTTTATGTGGGCAAACATGCCTGCTTAGAGCCCATCGGTTTAAAACGACATCTGAAGATTTTTTTTTCTTCCTTCTTTTTTTTCTTTTCTGCTGTTAGTTGGTTCTGTTGTCCAGGAGTTAAATGAATGAAAAAAAAGAAGGGCACGGAGAATGGGAAGGAGGAGGAGGAGGAGGAGTAGGAGGAGGAGGAGGAGAAGAGGTGAAGGAGAGGAGGAGGAGTGGGACGAGTGAGGAGATCGAGGGAGGATGGAGG